>JAOQMR010000007.1:10843571-10864158 GCA_027563865.1 Erythroxylum pelleterianum | reverse complement strand
GAGAATGTTGGCATACTTGGTAAGCACAACCCAAAGTCCACCATGGTGATTTCAGAGCAACCCTTGCAGCATCTTTAGCTTCTGAAGTACGTCCAACTCTATAAAAAGCAATTAAAGACATTCACTTGAAGAGAAGGAGAGTGCAATTGGCTCAGGTCAGATGGAAGTACTCGGACAAGACTTTTACAAACTTCTGTAAAATTTCAGCATAGAACACAAAAGGCCGTCCAAATCCTGGAAATAAATCCTTCTTGGTGTAGAATTCTCCAGTAATCATTGTTGAAACCTTCACTCCGTAAGTGTACAAAGATTTTGTTAAGAACGAGGGGAAGATGGGAAAGGTGAGCACAAGCATTTCAAGAAAATACCAGAAGAAGACTTACAAGATCTTCTTCCTCAAAATGGTGCAGAACTTTACGTTCTATAATATCAGGGAAAAGACCAACCTTGGAAGGAACATTGAAATGTGATTATAAGTCAGGTAATTCCATGTTTTTCTTTTCTGACCCAATAAGAAATTATCTCCCTCTTTACCTTCTTTAGAAGATAGGCATCAAGTTTAGCAATCTGAGATTCAGCAAAATCGCCCTTAGTGTAAAGTTTCTTACCGACTTCTGAAGAAGCATGGAAAAGCTCACCATTACTTTCATTGAAATTGCTGGCATCCTCTTCTACCAGAATTCTATGAATATATTGATCTACCTGCATCCATGAGCGGCAAAACATAAGCCATTGTATAGGTAGATGCAAAATATTTTGGGAGAGCTCATGACATTTTCAGTACCAACTTAACTGCATAGTTTCATTTGCATTTTCAGAGGTCTATTATGCACGTGTACCATGTTTTGAGATAAGAAAATTACATTCTTGGATAAAAGCCATATGCCATGCCTGCTAACTTCCACAACTGGCATCTCCATTCTATGTGATAAAGAAATTAAGATAAGTTTGAGGCATAAGGTTGGTATAAACACACATACACATTAATGGCATAGTACTAAATATCTCACCCAGCTGGAGCAGTTGGCCACCTCAACAATGCAGTTACTGAACCTATTCCGGTCAAAATATGTAGTAGGATAAATTGAGAGTTGCAAAATAAGCTGTCTAATATACTATGGAACAGTCCATCAGTGATTGCTCATAGGTCAAGAGAATCATTAGATGCACGAAGATGTTTATTGAACCTGACAAATTTTCTGCTAGAGGTACAACTAAGGGGATCAATCCTTGCTTGGATCCAGGAGAAATGATGGTTTCACCTGCAACCAAGCAAAAATATGGAAGTGGTCCATAACAACTTAAATGGAACAGAAATGAAAAACAAGGTGCAAATTGAATTGAAACACAAGATGCAGTGGAGATGCGAAGGTTAGAAGTTTCTGGCTGTTAACTCAGCATGCAATTACAAACAGATTGGTAAGGACCGGCTGAAAAGTTATCACAATTTTGAAATGTTTAGAAACCATTTCATGAGTTGGAAATCTTCAAGATATGCAAGTGTAGTAACTTAAAGGAAATTAAGACCCCTCAGGTCTCATTATTCTTTTAGCATTGAATGTGGACTGAACAGTATACTTTGTCAATCAAACTTAAGGAAGATGAAGCTCCAGATACTGGGCTGGATAAAGCAAAAGAGTAAATATGCAAGAAGCTGAGCTTGGCTCTCCACCATAACAGCTTGTTAGACTGTAAATATAACCTCAAAATTGAAGAGATGCAGTGCTCAAATATAACGTTTCCAATCTAATCGAAGGGTTGCCTACCTCTAGTTTCAAGCATTTTTAGCAAGCATGGAAGATGTTGAGGAGGTTGAGTCGCAGCCACATCCTTGATAAATGAAACGTGGGCTGTATTTCAGTTGAATGATTAATAAATGAGTATTCTTAACAACTTCATCAAAGAATTTTTCTCAAATTCACAATGACGGAAGCGAGACCTTTGGCAATTCCTTTACACATGTATACTTAGGATTTCAAAAACCATTCACCATCTAAATAATTTGCGTTTTGATCTCACTAAACAACCAGGTCCTCTTTAAACAAGCGTACTTTCTTGGCGCAAAAACTCACCAGACCCAGAATCCAAATACAATTTGTCTCAATTAGAACCAACTAGAATTCGTTGTCCAAAAGACATGGGATTATACTAGTCCCAGGTTAGAAATGGAAGAAAGAATATCCAGCAATGAAAAAGAAGTTGAGCAACTCGAAAGTAAAAGAAGGGACGGTCGGTAATGGGGATTTACCAGTATTGGAAAAACATCGAACTCTGGCTCTGTAATGGTTAAGAGGGACAGAAATAGTCGAAGGGGCTCTGTGCACCACTCCTATAGCTCCCATATCTTCAGTAACAACACACGTACTGTTCTGTTTACAAAGTATAGAAGATAAGGCCACAACTCCCAGCAGATGCGAAGCAACTACAATATCACCAATTCATTTTCTTTTATTAAAAAACATATGATATTGTAAATTAGAAGTTGTAAATCATAAATGACTGTCACTGTCACAGGATTTGATATTAAAAATTTATGAGACTGCCTTCTTCAAGCGCAGAATACTACGAAGAAAAATTATGGCGCTGATCACTATTTGGGGGGTTTGTTCCTTCCTTATCAAACCATAATTCTATCGATAGCTTAACCTCACAGGAACTCTGAACTATCACCACTCATTTTACATTAGTCGCTCAAACTCCCCTCCTCCGAACTACATCCTACTAGGGTTTGTTAAAGGAGTAGTGTACCAGAGAGGTGACCAGCTTGAGAAGTGGAGTACGTGGTCAACAAGAAGCAGTTATTATTTCATGTTCTTTGAATTGTAGCTCGAATGAGAATAAAAGACATTTAATATTTTATCTCAGAATTAATATCAAGAGATCGCAGTTAATGAACCCTTTTATCATATTTCAAAATAGGTTACAAAGACCAAAATTTCAGCAAACAACCTCCTCTTTGTAATTTACAAGTAAATTGGGTCATTTATAGCTCCTAGGTATAGGACCATAACACATGAAATTTACAAACAATCACTATTTTGACATAAGATATCAGTTAATGAAACAAATTTGTTTTTATCACCTCTATTCATTGATATCAATGTTTTAAAAATATAACTAAATATCAAGCTTGTAAGACGGTGGTTCTCGTATTGAAGAACAGAGAGCTGGAGCCCCATTGCCAGGGGACATAGCAGGGGCCTTATAACAGAGATTGGACAGGATAGATCTCAGATTTCAAAGTATAGAATGACGTTTTGAATAAATTGCAGATCATCTCGATGCTCTGGTCTTAGATGCAGATAGGGTTGACGATAGACTTCATAGAGACAGAAACGCTTACGGTTAGGCTCTCGGCAGACCTGTTATGGATGACTTATGCAAAGGGCAAGATTACTTAGATGATTATGAAGATGAGGAGTTTATAGAAGAGTATGAGCCTCCGAGGGTTCGTAGATATGGCGGTAGAGGAAATGGCAGAGGTCGTAATGTTGGATATGAGTATGTAGATCATGATCCCGATGATTTCAAACTGAGAGTTGATATTTTAATATAGGCACAAACATTGAGAATTTCTTGGATTGGCTTCTGGAGATTGATCGATTTTTCGATTACATGAACATCCTAGATCGTTAGAAAGTGAGATTAGTAGCTTGTCAACTAAAGAGTGGGGCCTTTTTTTGGTGCGAAAAATTGTAGACTCGTAGAATTCATGAAGGGAAGGCACCCGTTTGAACATAGGAAAGAATGAAACAATTGTTAAGGCGAGAATTTCTTCCACCAGATTATGAACAAATCCTTTTCTAGCAATACCAGAGGTGTATTTAGGGCCAGAGATCAATTCATGAATATACCTCATAATTTATGTGGCTAGCTGAACTCAACGATTTGAGGGAGAATGAGGTTAGTAAGTTTCCAGGTATTTAAATGGGTTGAGATCAGTAATTAGAGATAAGATTAGAGTGCAACTTATGCAGACTATGACAGAGGCTAAAAATTTAGCATTAAAGGCATAGTTGATGTTGCAGGAGAAATAAAGTAAGTTTGATTTGTCCATGAGGAATTAATGGGGGGACTCAAGTAGATCAACAATAGAAACGAATAATCAAAACAAACCCACGCAATACACTCGTGGTTCTGGATATAGTTACGATAAGGCAACAGGAAACAGAAGCGAGGGGGTGATATAGAGATACGAAAGGTTGCCAACCTTTACTCCAAACCGACAACTGGTAAATGTTATAGGTGTAATGTAGCATTCTGTCTCTCAAATGATTGAGATGTTTAAAGAGTTAGACTAATGAGTTATATGAGTGTTAGAGTGTATAGCGAAATTGGTATAATTGTGACATGATTATTATAAATATATTCAAAGGCATGATATGAGCGTACACACATGAATTGTGAATTAGACAAATGACACTCAATTGACATGTCCCAGGGTATGAAAAATGTTAAGTGAAAATGATGTGAATTGTGATTTGGTATGTCTTGAATTTTGATATGATTGGATTTCAATTAGTGAATTGGAATTAATTGTGATTAATTGAGAGATTGATAATAAAATGTACATTTAGACTAGGACAAATGTTAAGTGGTAGGATAAATTGACACACGAAAATTTGGATGATTAAGCCTTAAATTGAGTGACATTTGGCATAATTAAATGTGTGACAAATGGACTAGTAATTAAATGACAATTAGACCAATTATTATGTGACATGTGGACTGATTTAGTAGGGGACAAATGTAAGACATGCCTTAGGACAAGTATTATGCTTTAATGGTGATACCTAGCACGTTGATGGAGCAAACTCCAGCAATAATGTTTCTGCTGATTCCCTCACTTTTGTCCACTGAAATTGCTTCCAATTTCTTCTGTATTTTTCCTGAACCCTAGCCAAATTGCTGCACCAAAACCAACTTTTTACCTTACATAAAATAGCCAAGAAAATCAATTGAAAGTGGTCTTCATATTGCTGTCCACAATCTGTTTTCACCTAGAGTTTGTGATTGATCTTGCATGATTAGAGACTTGGTTTAATATGAAGTTTTGTGTTTAATTGGAAATCTAATAAGTAAAAATATGAGATTTAAGGCATGTTAAATGATATGAGAATAATGTTTGAATTGGACTGAAATGCATGTGATATTGATGTAGAAGAATTGGTGGAATATGTTAGTTATAGTGTTTTCTCTGAACATCCTTTTGTTCTTTTTGTTATAACTTCTTCTCCTGACATCCAAATGACATGAGACTTAAACCAATAGACTCATAACACATTTATCTTCATCTTCACAAAAATTTATGAACATATGAATCCATTCGGAAAAGATTGAATGATAAATTTAGGATGAAAATGGTGAGCGTGCTGGAATATTGTTAACTGAAATGATTTCATTGATCAAGCTTTGGTATTTTGATTATATCTTGATCTATAAATTTCCAAATGAGATGATTCTTGATTTAAATTGAAATAGAGACATTTGGCTACAATTTTTAAGTAGAAATTGAATTTGAATTATGTCTTTAAGGATCTTGAAATTTAACATGAAATTGAGTCTTAGCTTAGGCTATAACACTACCCGTGATAGAAATCATGTCTTGTTGTTATCAAAGCTAAGAGAATAAGCTACAAATGTGTCTTCACAAAAGTTTTAACTTATTCTCTTAGCTTTCAATTGGTATAAAGTTTGTAATTTTTGGATATTGGAATTGAGAGATATAAGTTGTACAACTTGAATGCCCTAGCCAAAATTTTAAATGTAGCCAAAATTTCAAATGTACTTAGTTTGTAGTATTTTGAGCATAACTCATAGAATAATGAACAAAATTGTATGATCTTAGTGTCATTAGAAACTTGAGGCAACAATTGTCTAGAAGAAAGTGTTACAGAAATACACCATTTTCCTTGTCATAATGATCATGTAAAGTAGACCCAAAAGTCTGTTTTGAGGAAAAAGCCAGAATGGTTAATGAATTGAGTATGATCAAGTGTATTTAAGGTATTAACCTAAGTGTTAACAAGACATATTCGAGTGATAATGTTTGAACGATTATGAATTGTGATTAAGGAAACATACACTAGATAGTTATTGCAATGCATGAGTATGCATTGCACATGACATATATATATGTGCATAGTTGAATATGTATTTGATTGATCAAGTTAGTAATGTGTACAATGTATGTGTATTTAGACACTCAAGACGTACGCCATCATTCCAACATTGCTGGACCATCCAAGCAATAGCATATATGGGAGCGTACTGTGAGTAACCTAAGATGGTCTCACCTTAACTTGAATTGTTTATTACTAAATTGAATTTGATATTGATGAATGTGTATTGAATTATGTATAGAATTTCAGACAATAATTATCCGAGGCGTTTAATGCATGCAAATATCATTAGAAGTGCGATTTGTATGTGAATGAGATTGACTATTTGATTCTCAACGTAAATGTTGAATGTCGGACTAAAAGTCTGATGACAAATGTGAATGAGGAAGAATGTGAATGTGACTGAATGAATATGATGATTGAATTTGTGAATGCATTTCATTTCCAATGCATGAAATATAAAGACAGTTGTTATTGATGTCGCCAGTTGAAAAGAGCTTAAAGCTTAGACAATTGTGGAAAGAGCCTAAGGCTCAATGTGTTTAAAGAGCCCTGTATCCTCAACAGATAAGGGACAATATGAAAGAGTCCGGTATCCACAACGGATACGGGATAGTGAAAAAGGCACACAGTCACAACAATGTAATAAATTAATTAAGTCTCATAAACATTGCATTCAAATATGTTATAAATAAATTGAATAACTGCATTGTTATGATGACTTCCCTTGTATGAATATGTGATAATGAATGTATGAACTTATGTTTGAATTATGAGATTTGTGAACAAGTGATTCATAATATTACTTAATGTGACCAAGCTGATGTGAATTACATGATAATATAAATTGTTGTGTTGTATGACAAGAGTGAACCATCGAGGATGGTTACTCTACTGAGTTCGCAAAACTCACTAAAATTGTAACGTGACTTTTCAGGTTCAGAGGAGTTATCTAATTAAACCAATTGGAGTTCAGCCACTGTAAATGAGCATGAGTTAGGGGTCAGGATCAGTTAGCACCTGCATATGTCTTCAGTTAATTTATATTAAGCATTGTATTATGCAATTGTTGTATTATGTACACATGAATTCTGAAATGCAATGACTTTTTTGATTGAATGTGTTTGTATTGAAATGGGCCCAAATGAAATATGAGTTGCTTAAAATATGTCTGATGCGTGAAAAGTTTGTCATGTGTTATTTCGATAGCCTTAACGTACCATCCCTATAGAGTATACTCTCGAATATCATCGTTACATTTGGGAATATGCTCTATGAGAGTGGTGTGTTACATGTAATCAACGGGGGCATCGTTCTAATGAGTGCCCTCAACGGAAAGCAGTTGTTAATGTTATTAATAAAGACGATGAGGAATATGGGGAAGTGTTTTGTTGTCCTGATGGGGATTGTGATGATAAGTATGAAGAGGAGGTTGAATTGACTTTTGTGGTAAGGAGGATGATGTTGACACCAAAGCATGAAGGAAATAATAAGATGCACCAACTCTTTCACACCAGGTATACTATTAACAACTGTATTTTTATTTTATTATTGATAGCAGAAACTGTAAGAATATTATTGATAGAACAACTGTGTAGATTGTATAGTTACCTATGGAGAAACATCCAATTATATATGATGGATCAAACTAGTAACCCCTATTCAAGTCACTAAGCATTGTAAGGTTCCTTTTTCTACAGGGAAATATAAAGATGAAATTTATTGTGATATTGTTGATACGGATCCTTTTCATTTGTTGCTCAAGAGGCCGTGGCAGTACGATGTTGATGTCCAACATTCTGGAAGAGAAAACACTTATAAGCTTGAGAAGAAGGGCCATAAATTTACATTATTGTCGCTTAAAAGGGGGCAATCCAGGCAGGTGGTGGACAAGACTATTACCCAGTCCATACAAGAAATGACTACTAAGATTCAAGAGATGAAGGAAGTGTATGCTTTAACTATGAAACCATTTCTTTTGGTGGATGCAGGATAAATAGAGGAGGGTGAGAACCTTATTGTTATCAAGGCTTTACTGGAGGAATTTAAGGAAATAATGCTAGAAGATTTGTTAGATGGGCTGCCTCCTACGAGAGACATACAACACCACAATGATTTAATTCCAGGAGCCAGTTTGCCTAATCTTCCTCACTACTGGTTGAGCCCTAAAGTGAGTGAGATCTTAAAGGAGAAAATAGAGGAATTGTTGTGTAAGGGGCATATCCAGGAAAGCATGAGTCCATGTGTCATTCCAGTGTCATTAACACCAAAGAAGGATGGAAGTTGGCAGAATTGTGTAGATGGTAGAGCCAAGGATAGATGCACACTGGGGGGTAAGTGGGGGCTTGTCTCCACAAAATTTCATATAAAAATATTTTTTTTTTTTTGAAGAGCCTCATATAAAAATATTATTATTTTAAGTTTTGATCCCATAAAAAAATAAAACTTTACCCCTTTTAATTTAATTTAGTAATATAAGAGTACTTTAAATATTTTGCCCCCACTAAAAAAAATTCAGTAATATAAGAGTACTTTAAATATTTTGCCCCCACTCAAAAAAATTTATGGATCCGTCCCTGAGTAGAGCCGTCAACAAATAAATTCCCTATTCCAGTTGTAACACCCCACTCTCGCAGAACCCGAACCCAACATCAACGGTGATATCTGAGTCCGTGCCCCGCGAAGGTGACGTGTTAGAGCACTGAAACAATAAAAAACTGGTATAGTTTTTTTTTTGACAAAGCAATGCACACATACGCAGAAATCAATTGTAAGAATTGGCCCTTCTATATTTCATACTGTCTACATTAACAACATTTCAATTGTCATTACACGAATCACCAAAATTACACTTTCCACTTGGGCCAATTTCTGAGTCAAAACACTTGTAATTACATAAGATTGGTACACTTCATAATTCATTACAAAAATACTTGAAATCAGAATTTCATTGCATTATAAGATCATGTACCAATCTTTCCACATCGAATAGTTATTACATTCTAAAATCGTTCATATATATATTTTACAGTATGCGCAGAAGATACAATTTGATACAAAAATAAAAGAAAGTACAATACAGACACGAACTGATCCCGACCCCTATCTTTCACTTGTACACAGTAGTCATACTCTCGTTTGTCTAACGGGGCACTCATCAACCCTGAAAAATAGTTGCAAATTTTGGATGAGTTTTGCGAACTCAGTGAGTGACCATCATCGATGGCTCACCCAATCACATAACACACAATTTCCATCATTCACATTTCATATTCAATTTCTCACTTCGCATTCAGCCTTCAATACACTTAAACCATTTATATTATGTATATGCAGTGCACGTGAGACTCACTTTTTATTTATTTTTTTGTTGTGACCAAGTGCCTAAACTGTCCCCTATAGGGGTCATTAATCTGTCCCTTATCCACTTGGGAGATACAGGGCTCATTAAGCGTTAAACGCATCTTAGGGATAGGAGAGCCCTCTAGGTATGCACTACTTCCCTTTCGAGCTTGAGGCTTTTTTTCAAACGTTGAGCTTGTAGTTCTGATCGGTGGCTACTACGGTCATAATTCCATTATGTTTCATGCATTCATGAAATGGAATGCATCATTTACATTTGCATATCCCCAATCACTCACATTCACAGATCATCGGACCTTAGTCCGGCATTCAACATTTAAGTTGAGAACACACTCTCATATATATATACAAATGCATATCCAAAACACATTTGTCATCTGACCGTGGTCCGGCATTTAGCAATCATATAATACACACTTATTTCATCCCATTCACATACAAGTAGCACTTCAATATACCAATCCACATCATAACATCGGACCTCCTGTCCGGAATTCAACACAATGATTAACTTTCACATATGCATTCAGTAGCCAATCAATACAAAATTCAAAACAGAACAAATAATGAAATCAGATCATCTCGGTCTACTCACAGTACACTCCAGATTCGCCTTGGCTTCCAATTTCTGGGAACGCCTGAATGCTGACATTTATCCTACACAGCCAATTTATGCAATATGCACATTACACACACATTAATCACTTTGAACAGGAATTCCCATTTATGCACAAATATAGAATAAGTACAATGCATGTTCATGACAATCCCGAGTACCATTTCAAAAATTGCGTTATAAAACCATTCCCATATCGAAACTCATCTAAGTATAACTTGTACTTAGGTTTATGCCTCACTAAACCTATTAAAATCTGCATTCCTTTCTCATTGTCTCACTTTCGGGATTTTCCGCATTACACTTTCGGGTTTACGATTCACATTCAATCAGAAAGTGAAACTGATGTAATTGGGTCATACTTTCTTCTAGAAACGTGTTCCCCTATGTTTTATGATCTATTGCCACCAAAATTGCTTAATTTTGCTTAGTATATTGGGAGATATACCTCACACACTTTCGGACTACACTTAAGTACTATACCCGACTTCCATCAAGAATTTGAATATCTTAGGTATTGAATCAAAATTTCACTTCTTTATATAATTTGTAGCCCTATTTCTCTAGTTTACTACAAAAGAAGAATCATCTCATTTGGAATCCTATAAGTCCAAATATCATCAAAACATTGAAGTATGTTCAGTAACTATCCCCGTTCACACTGTTCTAACAGACTCTCACACTTGCCTTTGATCAATCTGTTCAATACAACTCCAATTAGTGAAATTTTTTGTGGAGATATAGGAAAATGTGTTAGGAAACTATTGCCCAAGAATAAAGTCATTTTGAGGTCTATAGAAGGAGTTATGGTCCAAAGAAGCAACCATGTTCATGACTTTACTCCAACTGAACATACTTTGGCGCAAATGCCATAACTTTCGTTATAGATGTCGGATTGATTCGTTCTTGGACTGTTGGAAAGAAGACATCTAGGGCTACAACTTTCATGAAGACCAAAAATTCCAATTATGTCGTTAAGGGGGTCAAAACACACGGACCGTGTGAAATCACACGGTCAGGCCGTGTGACCTACGGGTGAAAATGTGTCCCTGCGCCTGAAATTACACGGCCCGTGTGAATTTACACGAACAGATTGTATTGTTGTATAAATTTATATTCCGCCATTTCTTTAAATTGTGTATTACGAAATTTGGTTCAATGTGTATACAAAGGCATTTATGGAGGAAGGTAAATGCCATATGATTAAAGTGTTATGTATTTGTGAAGGGGCCCAAGTGGCTATTGAAAATGTTTATGAATGAAATTGGGCTCGACCTGAATATTGATTTCCGCAAAATATGTTATCGTTTTCAAAAAAAATGTATATATCGATTTCTGATCGAGTGAGTGCTTTAGCACGCCACCCTCGCGGGGCACGGACTCGAATATCATCATCGATGTCGGGTTCGGGTCGCGCGGGAGTGGGGTTTTACATTCAAAGTCACTATCAATCCCTTTTTCAAATCCTGTTACAACTTTATTCGTCCTTCTTGCGTGCTATAAATAACCTACAAATAGGAAGAACCTTATAACAAAATAGGAGACATCTAGCCAACTTTTAATTAACCTAAAGGTACATGAGTATTATATTCTGCATAACATTGTTCTTGTCAAGGTTGTATATTCGTTTTCAATATAATCAAGTCCAAACAGTTTGCAGTAGTTGGTTGCTATTATGGCTTAATTTTGGAGCTTTTAATTTATTTTTATTTTATTAGTGACGTGCATTTAGGGTTAATTGCAATTTCTCTAACTTGTTTGCTGTGATGCCCTTTTGGTGGCTAAATATCAATTTTACCTCCCTTCGTTGCCTGTTATTAAAGTTATTTAGGCTTGTTATGCATGTCTTCTTTGGCTTGTTTTGGGTATTAGGACAAGAGTGTTGGCTAGGAGCTCTGCTGTGAGTACAAGGGTTGCTCCTTCGATGAAGTTCGGGTTTAAAAGGAGAAAAGATGTTGATAGATTACAAATAGGTTCTTGAAATATCGGGTCCCTTATGGGGAAGTCTTTAGGGTTAGTGGAGACTTTAGAGAAATATAAAATTTATATAGCGTGCATATAGGAGACAAGATAGACTAGGGCGAAAGCAAAAGAGATTAATGGATTTAAACTTTGGTATTCAGGGGGTTCGAGACGGCAAAATGGAATAGGTATCTTGGTAGCCAAGGAACTCAGACAACATGTTGTGGGGGTAAAGAGGACTAGCGATAGAATCATGTCCTTAAAGATTGTGGAGAAGGGAGTTACTATAAATGTGGTATGTGCTTATGCACCTCAAGTTGGGTTGGACGAACACATTAAGCATCAATTATAGGAAGAGCTAAATGAGGTGATTCAACAAATACCCCACACCGGCGTAGTTATTCTAAGAGGAGATTTTAATGTTCATATAGGATCAACATCGAATGGTTACTCAAGAACACATGGAGGTTTTGGGTATGGTGAAAGGAATGATAGTGGGAAAACTTTGTTGGATTTCACGGTAGAGTTCGAGTTAGTGATAGCCAATTCTTTTTTCAAAAAAAGTGAGGAGCATCTGGTGACTTTTAGGAACAGAACCATGAGGACTCAGATAGACTACTTTCTAATACAATGGAGTGATCAGTCTAGTTGTAAGGATTTCAAGGTGATACCTAATTCTTAGGTTTCAACTCAACATAGGTTGCTAGTTTTGGATCTTTTATTAAGGATTAGAGGAGGAAGAGAAGTCCTAAGAGATGTACCAAAATCATATGGGGGAATTTGAAAGGGGATATGGTGAAACTATTTAAGGATAGGGTAATTTATGGAGAAGATTGGAGTTTGGTAGGAGAACATAACTAAATGTGGGAGAGAGTTGCAACTCTTTTAAGGAATTCAATTGTCAAGATCTTGGGTACTTCTAAAGGACTAAGGGGTAGTAAGAGGGAGGCTTGGTGGTGGAATGAGGATGTTCAAGAAAAAGTTAAGTTCAAGAAAGCTACATATAAAGCTATATGAGATAGCTCCACAGAGGTAGAGAGAGTTAGTAATAAAGAAAGATATAAACTGGCAAATAAAGAGGCGAAGATGATAATCTCATAAGCTAAAAGTAGAGCCTATGAGAAACTTTATCAACGATTGAATACTAAAGATGGAGAAAAGGATATTTTAAGTTAATGAAAGCTATGGAACGAAAAGCAAGGGATTTTGATCAAATCAGTTGTGTAAAAGATGAAGCAAGACGAGTGCTTGTAGCTAAAAATGACATCGAAAGTAGATGAAAGAGGTACTTATATAGCCTCCTTAATGAAGGCGTAGAGGATAACATACGTTTAGGTGACTTTAGCTCATTTGAGATGTTTCATAATTTTACTTACTGCCCATAGATTACGGGGGATGAAATTGAGAATACGTTGAGGGAGATGAAGGGATGATATGTGTTTAATTGTTGATATATTTAATCATTTACACTTAACGATTAATGATACAAAAAAGCTTAAGATACTTACTTTAATTCATATATGATTTTAGGTACAATTTGGAAATAAAGAAATTACAGTGAGTCGAAAACACTACATTTGGGCCATTTTTCGAAGATCAATACTCAATTGTCTTCATGGAGTGAGACAAAGAAAATTAAACGACAAGAAAAATGAAGACGTGAAGAAAAGAACGTGAGTTGCATAAATTGTGCGTGGAAATTTCATGCATATATTCACATGAATTAATGGCCATGCAAGTTAGAAATTCAATTAATGGACAAAGGAAGGCATTAGAAAAAGCTACATGCAAGCAGCTAAATATAGGAGCAAAACGACGTGGGAAGGTGGTACCAGTCCAGCCCAAAGCACAAGGAAGCTAGCGCGTACGCTGCGGTAAACGCAAGCGTTGCATGCGTACGTTGCGTTAAATGCAGCATTCGAAGAGGGAAAAATCGTAGGTTTTAAAACAAAGATGAACAGTAGCGTGGTCCATGGGTGTTTATTTGTCACATCAAAACAGTAGCGCAGCTAGGAGAGAGCTGCATGAAACAGAAGAGAGTTAGGCACAATGAAGAGAGCCGAAGGGGGTTTCGACTAGGGACATTAAATGGGGGCTGAAGCATTTTTTGGGGAGAGACCTATGGAAAGGTAACGTCCAGATGTCGGTTCGGAGGTGATATCGATGTCGACGACCTAGGTTAAGGGTATTTTCTTATTTTTGTTGTTTCTTTCTCTCATTAAAAATTTATTATGTTATCCTATGTTAATTGATTTGGGTTTTGTGTATGGATAATCGAATTTTCATTATTGTTCGGTTATTTGTGTATGAACCCAATGGGTATTGTGAAAAGATGATTTTAATGCGTTCATTGAATCATTTATTTACAAACCCATTGCTAGAATTTCGATATAATTAGTAATTGTTATGTTGAAATTCATGTATAGCGACTAATGATTCGTAATCATTAGGGATAACATGACTTAGGTTAAATAACGCATCGTATGTGGTTGTTGACTTGATTAATCAGTTTTTCTAATTTGTAATGCTACTGCCTAATTAAATCTAGAGATCGTATTTTAGGTTATTCTGTGATTAGGTTAAATTAACGTTCGTTTCTTAATTAAACAAAACCTAAGGAAAAATTCGAGTTAATTGTTAACTCATGATTAATAGTTGCTAGGAGAGGTGTGAGAACATCAAATCAATGAAATATGCTTAATTAGTGTGTAGGCTGAGATTGAATTAAAGATCTAGGTCCCTACCGAATTCCCCACTTTTATCATTTTTCGCATGTTTTTTTAATTTATTTTATTAGTCTAGTTTTATTTTATTTTCTTATTTCGAAAATCCCCCAAACCTCAACATCAATTAATTTCATTTCATAAACTTTGTACACACTCTCCGTGGGATTGACCTAGACTCACCACTACTATAGTAGTAGTCTAGTTATTTTATTTTGACTAGTCTTACGACGCGTGGTCAATTTTGGCGTCGTCACCTGGGAGTGCGGTGTTTTAGTTTTTGTTTGTGATTTTAATTGGTGTTTTGTATATATTTGTTCGTAATTGATTTCTTTTCAGTTATTTCGTGATCTTTTCTTTTTTGTTTCGTGTTTCTGAATAAAAAAATCGATATGGACGGAAGTAATTTCTTTTATAATTCATATTTTCAATCCTATAACAATGTTTAGACTAATCAACCTAACTTTTGTTATGAATGAGATAATCATCAGAATTACTTCTATGATAGTTTGCAGGGCGCACAACAATTCTCATACAGACCTAAAGTTTCCTATCACGACTCTGATCAATCTCTGAAAGAGTTGATTAATTTTGTGAACGCTAATACTTTGCAATTGTAGTAGAACACTCTATAATTCCAGCAAGATGGGGGCAATTTCCACAAAATACATGGTTTAGTGTCCAAGATTTGGAGAGCCAACATGACTCAAGTACATCTTTAGAAGAATTGCTTAATATTATGGCTGCTAACAATCTTCAAAATCAACAAAAACAGAATATGCAATAGGTGTTTTAGCTAGGTGTACAGCAAATCTGACAAGATACTCTGCAATTCCAGCAAGACGCATTACCTCAATGGGGAGATATCAACCATCTGGAACCTCAAAGCAAAGAGGAGGAGTCGTATCAACCCGAGGTATACCAAATAGACATTTGTGCAGAAACTTTACAGAGTGATGAGGAGCTTGAGAATTTTGAGAGCAATACTCAAGGAATTGCTTGTGTCGAAGAAGTTGAGAAGGAGCTCGAGGCAAAAAACGCTATATCTTTTAACTCGGAGGTAAATACTAAGTTCTATTTTGTTATGGAGAATGCTCTTTACTTTTATCTAGCAAGTTAGAGGAACTAAATTAGGAAGAAAAAGTTGAAGAGACATTTGAGATATTTCAAGAAAGCATGGACTCAGTAGAGATCGAAAGTCTAAGGATAGGGATAATGTTAAATGGGAATGATGATCAACTAAGGCTCTATCTACAACAACCTCGCGTAGAAGTGGTGCTAACTGTAATATCTGAAGATCACAATTTTGTCACGTGAGAAGAAAAAAAAAGGAGTCGTGCAAACGACCCTAAACAAAGGTGCTTCTTAGGAGGCAACCCAAGAGAAGTAAATTTCTTTTCTTTACATTTTTGCAATTCTTTTTATATGCATGTGTGTTCTTTGTTGGTTTGTCTCTTGCTTGTTTTAAGTTTTCAATCAAAATGAGAGAAAGAATAAAACAAATGAAACAAACATTTTCTCATTTTCTATTTCTCCTAGGACTATATAATCATGATTAGAGTGTGAATTGACTAGAGAATTTCATGGAAACTTTAGCATGTATTTTTACTTTTGTGATTGGTCGATGTGCATTATCTTTAGAAGAGTAGTGACTAGTGGAAGACAAAGCCGGTGAGATTTTGAACCTTATTTGACTGACACATTCACATCAGTCTCATTGTCTATTGATAATGTGTGACCTTCATGACATATACATCCTGATTTTACCTTGAATTTCTAATCGAGACCACATTTTTATCAAATGCATTAACATGGATATGATTAGGCATTCTTTATTTTTCTGAACTACATTAGCCAAATAGCCTACCCATTTTATAATTTTCCTTTTTGATAAGTCCCTTTGAGCCTTATTAGCCTTTCTTTTTGTATCAACCATATTACATGCTTTATACTTAACCAAATGTCCTACCCAAGCCATAAAGCTAGTGGAACATTTGTGATTGGTGAGTTTATGGATGTACAAAAGTATAAGTGTGGGGGTGTGCATATGTGTGGGTTGCTTAATGTTGGGATGCTTTGTTATGTCTTATCATTTAAATTCCCATGTTGATGTATTTTGTTTTAATTTTTATAAGGAAAAGAAAGAAAGAAAAAAAAAGGAAAAAAAAGAAAAGAAAATGAGAAAGAAAGAAAGAAAGAGAGAAAAAAATTGTTTAAATAAATGCATCAAGAAGGAATTGCATATATATGTGTTGAAAAGTTGTTTACGGTTAATGCATCTTCCTAGAGTTGTAATGAATGTATTATTTGAGTATTTTGAATATGAGTAGATGTTGGCTTGGAAGGTTCACTCTTGTAATTTCAATGTATTGTTGTATAAATTGTATGAATGGTTCCTTCATATTGGTATATGATTCATGTAGTTTGTGTGAGAGAGCTGAATGAGGTTGTGAAATATAAATGTTGCATTCATCATAACTGACGGTACCCAATTTTTTATAAGTGTTGCTATGTTTCACTAGCTTTGATGGCTTTCATACTACTTGGCCCGAATACATCTCACCTTACTTTTACCCACATTAAAACCTTGAACATTGCTTTGATTCATGATTTTGCATGTGAATTGTAATGGTGGAGAAATGAAATGATATGCAAAGTTGTGGATTGTCATGATCATGGATAGTGTTAAGTGTACCTGTGGATATATTTTAGTTAAACATATTTTCTGAGCCTACCATTAGATTGCTTAGTTTTTAAAGATATTGAATATTGATTGATCATGATTAGAAGCTTGGAATGTTGATTTCTTTCTATGATTTTTTAAAGTCATTCATCTTTGTTTATAATTATGTATTCTTGGAAAATATGAGAATTGAGTCAAAGTTTTGGGTCAATAAGCTTAATTTTGATGTTTTGCCAGAAGACGACTAAAAGCTAAGTGTGGAGGAAATTGATATGTGTTTAATTGTTCATACATTTAATCATTTACACTTAGCGATTAATGATACAAAAGTGCTTAAGATACTCACTTTAATTCATATATGACTTTAGGTAAAATTTGGAAGCAAATAAATTAATGTGAGTTGAAAACACTGCATTTGGGCCACTTTCCAAAGATCAATACTCACTTTTCTTTATGGAGCAAGACAAAAAAAAATTAAAAGACAAGAAAAATGAAGAAATGAAGAAAAGAACATGAGCTGCATAGATTGTGCTTAGAAATTTCATGCATATATTCACGTGAATTAATGGCCATGCAAGTTATTAATTCAATTAATGGACAAAGGAAGGCATTAGCACAATCTTAAAACGTGCAAGCAGCTGGATATAAGAACAAAACAACATGGGTAGGTGGGAGCAGTCTAGCCCAAAGCAGAAGGAAGTTAGCATTAAACGCCAGCGTTGCCTGTGTACGTTGCGTTAAACACAACGTTCAAAGAGGGAAAGGTCGTAGGTTTTAAAACAAAGATGAACAGTAGCATGGTCCATGGGTGTTTATTCATCACATCAAAAAAAGTAGCATGGCTGGGAGAGAGTAGCGTGAAACAGAAGAGAGGGAGGTGTAATGAAGAGAGCCGAAGGGGGTTTTGGCTAAGGACGTTGAATGGGAGCTAAAGCATTTTTTCGAGAGAGACCCATGGAAGGGTAACATCCCAATGCCGATTCGGAGGCAACATCGCACTGACAACTCAGGTTAAGTATATTTTCATGTTTTTGTTGCTTCTTTCTCTCATTAGAAATTAATTATGTTATCCTATGTTAATTGATTTGAGTTTTGTGCATGGATAATCGGATTTTCGTTATTGGTCAGTTATTTGTGTATGTACTCATTGGATATTGTGAAAAGATAATTTTAATATATTCATTGAATTATTTATTTGCAAACTCATTGTTAGAATTTCGATATAATCCGTAATTGTTATATTGAAATTCACATGTAGCGACTAATGATTTGTAATCATTAGGGATAACATGACCTAGGTTAAATGACGCATCGTATGTGGTTGACTTGATTAAACGATTTTCCTAATTCATAATGCTACTGCCTAATTAAATCTAGAGATCGTATCCTAGGTTATTCAGTGGTTAGGTTTAATTAATGATCGTTTCTTGATTAAACAAAACCTAAGGTTATTCAGTGGTTAGGTTTAATTAATGATCGTTTCTTGATTAAACAAAACTCACGATTAATAATTGCTAGAAGAGATTTAAGAACAACAAATCAATAAGATATGCTTAATTAGGGTGTAAGCTAAGATTGAATCAAATAACCAAGTCCTTATCGAATTCCCTACTTTTATCATTTTTCACATGTTTTCTTTAATTTGTTTTTTAATAGTCTAGTTTCGTTTTATTTTCTTGTTTGAAAAATCCAAACCCCCCAAACCTAAACATCAATTAATTTCATTTCATAAACTTTACACATATTCTCTGTGGAATCGACCTTAATCCAATTATTTATTTTAACTAGCGATACAATGCACGATCAATTTTAGCGTCGTTGCTGAAGAGTGCGATATTTTAGTTTTTGTTTATGATTTCAATTAGTGTTTTGTATATATTTGTCCGTAATTAATTTCTTTTCTGTTATTTGGTGATCTTTTCTTTTTTGTTTCAAAACAAAAATAATTTCTTTTATAATTTATATTTTTAATCTTATAACAATGTAATTAAAATTACATATTATTATTATTATTGCTGCTATTATTATTGTTTATTAACATTAGTATTTATATTTAACATATTACTATTATGTTTAATGACTAGTAATATTAGTATGATTATTATTGGTATGTATTATTATTAGTATTACTTTTTAATTTTACTATTATTTATATATTTTTTTATTTTATTTTATTTTTCCTATTATTATTACTACTATTATTATGTTTATTTATTTTATTTTAATTTTTGGTGTTTTAATTTTACTTTTATTTATTATTCTGACTATTATGTCATTCCTACATTAAGGGTTAAAGCTTCTTTTTTACAAGATAAATCCACAGAGACATATAATCCCAGCCCAACAGTAAAGCACACGTCTTACGAACATGCAAGTACGAGGGACAAGCTTTACACGGACACCCGAAAAAGAAAAAACCCAAAACTATGTATACTTGTTTATTGGAAAGCCCAAAAGACAATAATACAACGTCCACGACGGATATTAACTATCCCACCCATCAGATAATACAAAATTAGCAAAAGCGTCTAAAAATTAATTTACTCGACCATTTCACTGGCATCATCATCCTCATTATCAACTATCTCCTCAATTTTCATCTTCTTCACTGCTTGAGCTGCGTCATTTCTTGGGCCATTGGGAATTTGAATCAGCACATCCGCTTTTTGCCCAGTGACTGCATCTACAAGCCCACCATTCTTCTCCACCCTATACGCCAGACTCTGCCCGCTTGGCTCAGCGTCTATGTACACAGTTGAGTTCTCATCGATTTCTTCTCTTACAAGCATTTTTGACAGCTCTGTGACCACCTTCTTCTCCAGCCACCTCCTGATGGGTCGTGCTCCATATACCTGCACGGGTTTATAATGTTTAGTTTTCGAATTTTAATGGGTTCATAAAGTTGAGCAAAGCAATTTCGTGAGAGTCTCGTCTAGTAGACTTACCGGATCATAGCTTTCCGCCAATATGAAGTCTAACGCAGCATCGGTTACTGCCAATGCAACACCTCTTTCAGCGAGACGGCTGGCTACATCCTTCATCTGTAATCTAGCAACCTTCCTCAATTGGTCATGCGAGAGTGGATCAAAAATAACAATTTCGTCCAGCCGGTTCAGCA
>JAOQMR010000007.1:10825941-10843048 GCA_027563865.1 Erythroxylum pelleterianum | reverse complement strand
TGCTCCATGTATTCAGACATGTCAATCCTCACCATTTGATTTTCATCATCAAAGAGTTGCTCAGCAAGAGCTTTAGCCAGTTCAGTTTTGCCAACACCGGTAGGTCCCAAGAAAAGGAACGAGCCAGTAGGCTGTTGTGGCCTTCCCAGACCCGCCCTTGACCTAAGCACAGCCTCTGCCACAGCTTCAACTGCTTGATCTTGTCCAACCACCCTTTGATGTAGCCTGTCTGCGAGTCCGATAAGCCTTTCCTTATCATTCTGTCCAAGCCTGGTGACAGGAATTCCAGTCCACCGACTTACAACTTCCGCAATGTGCTCAGGTCCAACAGTTTCCGTTAGCATCAGGTTCTCTTCTGTGCTTCCTTCTAGTCGTGCAATAGCTGCATCCACTTCCTCCAGGGCTCCGTATTTCAAATCTGCAACTCTAGCTAAATCGTATCTTCTTTCAGCCTCCTGTATGGAATACAATAATTCTTCTCTCTTCTGCTTCAGTCGCCGGATTTCATCAATCCTTCCTTTCTCTTTTTTGTATTTCATTGTTAAAGGCTGAAGCCGATCTCTTAGGTCATCTAATTCTTTTACAACCTTCAATGAAAAAAGATCAATGGTAAGTACGAGAAAAATACCTTTGAAAAGTGAATGTCTAACGAGTAATTAGGCTGACACTTACTTCAGCAAGTCGAGCTTTGCTTGCTTTATCCTTCTCCTTCTCAAGCGCATGAAGTTCAACTTCCAATTGAATTTTCTTCCTCTCCAGATTATCAATTTCTTCAGGCTGACTATCCAATTGAACTCGAACATTTGCACATGCTTCATCAACCAAATCAATTGCTTTATCAGGCAGATGGCGTCCTATGAAACAGGAAAGACTCGAGCTTTTCAGATGTGAGAATAATAATATAAGCAGATCCGGTCACAACATTAAGATACTGAAAGCAACAATTTCACCTGTTATGTAACGACTCGATAACTGAGCTGCAACGACAAGAGCACGATCTTGAATTGTCACACCGTGATGACCCTCGTACTTCTCTTTCAAACCTCTAAGGATGTTAATAGTATCTGTAACGCTAGGTTCAGCCACATAAACTTGTTGGAATCTTCTCTCAAATGCTGCATCTTTCTCCACATACTTCCTGTACTCTTCTAGTGTTGTAGCACCAATGCATCTAAGCTGCCCCCTAGCAAGCATAGGCTTGAACAGATTAGCTGCATCCATAGATCCCTCCGTTCTACCAGCTCCAAGAACAAGGTGGATCTCATCAATAAACAATATCACCTTCCCTTCTGCTTCCTCCACCTCTTTTAGAACAGCCTTCAACCTTTCCTCGAATTCTCCCCTGTACTTGGCTCCAGCTACCAGAGCACCCATGTCAAGAGCAATTAGCCTCACATCAGCAAGATTACTTGGCACATCTCCCCTCACAATCCTTTGTGCCAAACCTTCAACCACAGCAGTTTTACCAACACCTGGCTCACCGATCAGTACTGGGTTATTTTTGGTCCTCCTCGATAGAATCCTAACAACCCGTCTAATCTCGTCATCTCTTCCGATCACTGGATCAAGCTTTCCAGCTTGTTCTACAAGATCTCTACCATAAGTCTTCAAAGCTTGGAAAGTGCTATCTCCGGTGGCAGTCTCCACTTTCTTCCCTTCCTTTCCTCGGAGTTTCTCAACTTCAGATTTAGCCTTTCCGGAGACAACTCCGGCTTCCTTCAATAAGTCACCAATCTGGGAATCCTCGAGAAGTCCTAAGATCATCTGATCTACCGCCAAATGCGTATCACCCCGCGACTTCTGCGATGCTTGAGCACGCCTCATGACTTTAATAAGACTGGTACTAGCCGGAACTTCATCTGGAGGTGGAGACTGGGACGGGAGTTTCTTCAACGCCTGATTGAACACCCTTTCCGCTGCCTGTGCAGCCTGTTCTCCGGCAGCAGCATTAGTAATAGCTTGTCGGAATATACCATTGGGGTCCGAAATTAAGGCCGCAGCTAGGTGAAGAGGTGTTATCTGTGCATGGCCATTGGTGATTGCAAGCTCATGGGCTGTAGCAAGAGCCTCGTTGGTCTTGTGAGTAAACTTGGAAGGATCCATGTCTTGACCTCACTAACTCAGCAAAAACTATTCCAAGACACAAAAATACGAATAAGAATTCAGAAACCAAAATTTCTCGGCAACACTCGGACAACAGCAAAGTACTTCTCCAAATAAACAAAAACTGTAAAAACACACCAAATAAAAGTCTAAGACTGATACAGGATGCAAATCGTTTCACCAACCACCACCGCCATAAAAACTCAAGGACCGCATAACAGAGGAGTAGAAAGCTACCTTTGAGAATTGGCACCGACAAAGTTGAGCGGATCGACTGATGATTAAAAGAGTGAATTGTTGTTTAGAAGTTAGTCTGTATGTACGAATGTGAAGAGTGAAGAGAAATGAGACAAGGGAGAGGCAGTTTTGTTGAGAGAAAAAGAGACATCTGGAAGAGCCTACATACGTGGACCCAGAAGCTGCTAGAATCAGCTATCATATTCTTTCTCCTTCCTTCCACTCTTTTTTTTAATCCTATATCAGATATATGACTTACCCGATTTGGCCACCCTCTTTCGAAGATTCCAGACCCATTTATTGTACTTTACACATTAAAGAGGTCAGTTAGTACATTTAAGATTTAAAGGTGTAAAACTCTTTTCTTATAAAAGCAAAACCTTTATTAGGTTGATACTGAATTAAGTTTTGGTACAATGTTACATTAATATGTACTATTTTAATTAATTTTTTAATTTTATGAAATAATTTTTAATTTTTTTAAAAATTACAAAATAATCTATTATTATATTATACAATTGTACTGTATATTTTTAATTATATCTCTAAAAATTATAATAATAAATAATAATCACAATTTTAATTTAATTTATAAAATTAATTTAATAACTATTAATAAATATAATTAAATTTAAAATATATTTTTAAAATATATAAATTTCAAATAAATTTTGATTTAATAATTAAAATATATAAAATAAATATTAGTTTATAAATAATAAATTTTAAATTATTTATTTTAAAAATGAATATTTTTATTAATACTTTATTAATAAATATTATATAAAATATTTAAATAAACTTAAATAAAAATAATTTATTTTTAAGTTTTATTTAATTTATAACTATTATTATTAATAAAAATATTTATTATTATTTTAAAAACAAAAAATCAAAATTCAAAATAATTATAAAAGTTGAAGTAAATAAAATAACTAATTAAAAAACTTTAAAAAGAGACAGATTTAAAAAAATTTTAAAATTTTACAAAAAAATCTTCTATTTTTTAAAATTTTCGATCTGGCCGATATTTGGCTAAAATTACCAACCAATATTTTAAATACTAACCGGTACTATCCAAAACAGGCCTGTATCAACTAGTATTTAAACCTAATATATCCGACCCTTTGTTTCGTACAAATTTTAGTCCGGTACGGTACATACCGGTCGGTACGAAATAGTATTCATAGACTAGGATTGATTTCAAGACTTCCAATTACTTTTTAAATAAAATTTGAGGTTTAAATTCAAAGTTGGATTAGTCCTCTCTTTCAGTCCAATATCATCAATACGCAGAATATAATTGGACATATCAGATCCAATTGAGTACCGTACCATCATAATTGTTCCAATCACAGAACTAATATGGTAGAATCAGAACTCTAGAACTAAGGAGAAAAGGGAAAACTGAGAATATAATTCCATCTGTGAGGCCTACCATATCTCCTGAAACTGCAGTTTGAAGCACAAGGTATACAAATACCTTGTTTGAGACACATACAGCCATCATATTCTTTTCATCAGGTTGGATATAAACTATACAACACAAAAACCCAAGTTCTACCTATAAACAGTTCTAAGAATTGTGTACGGCAACTTCTGGGAAACCAATGACATGCCAGGACTTCCCAGCTCCACAATCAACATTTGATCTTCTTTCCTCCTCCATGTTCCCGCTCATAGAACACCACAACACTGCAAAGCTGGGGAGAAAAATAGTGTTTGCATCAACAATTTTGGTCATAGAAAGCTGCCAAAGTTCCATTGCAACAATAGTATGGAAGTTAGCAAGTAGACAGTAGCAATGCCAACACTCAAGTCACTCTATCACCCGTTGCAATACAACATAGAAAACAAGACTTCAAATCCTTTCGACAGTTTTCAGTAGAAAGTTTTATTAGCAGTTCTCTATCCTTTGAACTATGTTATATCTTTTTGAAGATTTATTTGATAATACGACATACAAACTTAAAAATAAATTGGCCGTCCATACTCGATTGTCCAGCAAATGTTGAAGCAGAAACATACTCATACTATGCTGAGGAATCTTTATCACTATGCTACATAAAAACAGTATGAGCAATTAGGTCAGCGTGCGCTTGCCTTTTCTTCTTTTGTTAGATGACGTACCGGATAATTACTAGGACCTCTAATTTCACTCGGAACAGAAAATAGCACCCTATTCTTTTAAGCTCAATGGAATCATATCCACAAGAAATAGAATATATGGAAGATGCAGTTATGTCATCCCATTCTAAACTGAACTGAAGCATATGAAACCATGATCCTATTACCAGTCGCTAACTGCGCTTCTTATATTTTCTAGGGAAACACCTGGACTTGGGCCAAGTATGGTCAGTTTTTGGAGATATAACAAAGAATATCATGTATGATAAAGTCAAGATTTTTAAATTGGAACCCATGTGGTCCATAATATGCATGACAATTGACAACCCTTGGATGAAGACAATTTCTCATGGGACCAAGGTCAATGTGGCACAACTCATGGTTAATTACTTTATAGAAACATGAAAATGGAATTAATGATCCTATGGCAAATGGGTGACACTAAGAATGTTAATGACGTGTGCCGATGAATGTGCTCAAATATGCAGGTTTAGGAATGTCTTTAAAGCAGCATGACAATAGAGTTCCCAATCCAACCGTATAATTCCAACTACCATACGTGCTCCTAGAATCTAAATATATGATTACTGAATTTAAATCTGGTGATTCAACAAAAGTTTTAATTTTTCTTTTTTTGCACATAACAGTTATCAAGCATCATCTTTCCTATCTTCTTTAGAAAATATTGGAAGACAAACAAAAACAGAATGGAAGATAATAGAAAAAAATCTGAGTACAGAAGTAACACTCACATTTTATGACATCAAATAAGAGAAAAGCCACAAGTTTCAATCCTCATCACTGTCATAAACAACGGCCATGCGTCGATGGCTTGAAATCTTCCTAGGTGGAGAGTCCTCATCATCTGATTCAATCCCCACTCTCTTGCGACTGCCTCCAGAATCCTTCCTCTTCCGCTTTGGCTGAAATAATTGCAAGATAAAGAATAATAAGGCTCAGCCATATATTTACAAGAAAAGAGATATTAGAAGAACAGCTAAATGGGCAAAGAATGAACTATTAACCTTCAAACAAGACCATTACAACAAACAGAAAATGGTAAACATGTGCCTCTCTCAACAATTTTTGCCATTCCTTGGATTGCATCTTCTAGTGACATTAATATAACATCTAATATGGCATTTATGAGAATATTTATTATACACCAGTCAAAAGCTGTTTGGATGTACAATAGGTAAGAAATCACCACATCTTATATTGACTCGTTTGTCTGATCCATGTTAGAAATATTATAAGCAAGAGCAAATGCACACTATTTTAAATCTTCTACTCCTGGTCCTATCAACTGTGGTACTGTTAAGACTAATGCAGATCCTTACCATACAGTTATAATTAAGATTATATAAGCTCATCAATACATTAAGTAATCAGCAATATCGTGTTGGCATTTAGAAATATAAAATTTATAAATTAAGGTGCGCCCTCATACAGAGAACCTTTACAAAGCATAATTTGGACTGCCAGAAATCCTTAACCTTATGGATATAGAATTAATTGGAAATATGATTTTTGTTGAGATATTCATAAAATTATTGTGGAAGTAGCTCCCAGTCATACCACCGACAACACACAATTGAAGACCTAATAACTAAGAACCAAGCCCTTGCCTTCGTAAATAAAGTCAGTGGGCACTATAAAATCCAGGAACAAGCAGTACAAAAGCATGCAAACAACAAATAATGTCAATCTAAATATCAAGGAATTAAAGGTAGCCTTGAGGTTTATCTAAAGAATTTTTTAGTCGGACAAACCAATCACAACAGAAAGACGAGTAAGAGCAGGCAAAAGTTCTTAGCAATTACAGTAAGTCATCTAGCTGGAAGGGAGTGGTTGGTCAAAAGTTTATCAATAAAATTGACAATGTATGTTCAATAAACACCTAGAAATACTCACTAAAATATGTTAATTTTCAGATTTAGATAAAGCAATGTCAACCTATATTAGATATCATATTTCCTAATTTAGCCACCTTTCCAAAAATCCAAACTGTCACTGAATAAGGTAAACTTAACTTTTTAAACAATGCCAGTTAGGTATACAGTTACATGGCAATTATCTACTACATAGCTCCATTGTCAACCTATATTAGATACCATACTTCCTAATTTAGCCACGTACATCTACCATTTCCAAACATCTGAACTGTTAATAGGTAAAGCTAACGTTTTCAAAAATGTCAGTTTAAGAGTTACGTGGCAATTGTCTACCACAAAGCTCCATCGTATTCCCCAAACCAGATCACCTGGTTAAAATATGGCAAAAGATTAGCTTGATGATGTGGATGCACAAACCCCATGCCAAATCAGCAGAAGTTTTCAGAACCGGCCTGTCTAGACTGTGAAATCCCCAAGAACCTTTTTGCTTAATCAAGCATTTCCCAAATATGTGAAAATAAAGTTTCCCCCAAGTCAAATCCCTAGTCCAAAAAAAACAGGAACAGGATTGGTACAGAGAGATATGGAGCTCAGGATACGGACAGTAGATATTAAATCTGTCCATCAAGAGAGAGATAGTTGTATATGTGAGTGTAAGAGAGAGAAAGGCCGTGCATCTATCTACAACCGAGTGAAACGTTTGAGATTGAGCCTATCTTAGATAAGATGTCTGCATGGGAATGTTTATTGCTAACTTTACATCCCTACCAGATGATGTTATAGCACATTTCATGACTGTCGAAGAACTGTGGAGCTCTTAAAGATTGGGCAACTACATCAAAGACCTTACTAATTCACACACACTAACAAATGTTGCTCATTCTTGTCTTTACCCAACTTTCATATCCCAGTAACCAAAACCACTGATGAAAAAGAAAAAGAGTGGAAGGCCAAGATCACCTTATATGGACTCATTTGTCTTATCCACTTGGGAAATATTATAAGCAAGAGTAAAATGCACACTATTTTAAATCTTCTATTCCTGGTCCTATCAACTGTGGTACTGTTAAGACTCTAATGCAGATCCTTGGCATTTAGTGATAATTAAGATTATATAAGCTCATCAATACATAAGTGATCAGCTATATAGTCTTGGCATTTAGAATTATAAAATTTCTGAATTAATGTGCACCCTTATATGGAGAACTTTTACAAAGCATAATTTGGACTGCCAGAAACCCTTAAATTAATGTTATAGATATTCAATCAATTGGAAATGTGATCTTTTGTAAAGATGTTCACAAAATTATTGTGGAAGTAGCTCCCAGTCATACCACCTACAACAGACAGTTAAGAGCTAATAACTAAATAAGAATCAGCCCTTGCCTTTGTAAATAAAACGTCAGTGGACTAATTCATTACTCTAGAATCTAGTTACAAGCAATACAAAAAGCACGCACAGCAACAAACAATGTCGGTCTAAATATCAAGGAATGTAGGGTAGCCTCGAGGTTTGTTTAACGAACTTTTAACATGGACAAACCAATTGCAACAGACACACAAGTAAGAATAGCAGGCAAAAGGTTTTAGTAAAACAGTATCTCGTCTAGCTGGAAGGGAGTGGTTGGCCACAATTTTATCAGTAAGTTTGAAATATATGTTCAATATTGATTTCTTATACACACCATAAGGAATAAACATCTAGAAATAGCCATTAAAATATGTTAATCTTAAGATTAAGATAATAGCAACTTCAATATATCTCCATACTTGCTAATTTAGACACATATATCTAAACTTCCAAACATCCAACTGTTACTAAATAGGGTAAAACTAACGTTTTTAACAATTTCAGTTAAGTATAGAGTTACGTGGCAATATCTAACATGGATCTCCATTGTACTCCACATGTCACATCACCTGGTCAAAATATGGTAAGAGATTAGCTTGATGACGTGGAAGCACAAGCCCCATGCAAAATCCAGAAGTTTTACAGAAGCCACCTACCTAGCCTTAGAAATCCCCAAGAATCCCCTTTTGCTCAATCAAGCATTTCCCAAATATGTGAATATAAAGTTTCCTTAAGTCATATTCCTAGTCAGAATAAATAGTAACAAGATTGGTAAAGAGAGATTTGGAGCTCAAATACGGACAATAGATTTTAAATCTTTCCATTGAGAGAGAGCTACGTGTATGTATGTGCGAGAGATTGTGAGGCCTCACACCTATCAATGACCAAGTTTAACGTTTGAGAATGAACCTATCTTACATTAGATGTCAGCATCGGGATGTCTGTAGCTCATCATTTATTTCCCCTACCAGATAATGTTATAACACGTTTCATGATTGATGAAGAATTGCGTAACTCTTGGAGACTGGGCAACTAAATCTAAGACCTTACTGATGCAAACGCACAACCATATACTCATGTTGCTCATTTCTTGTCTTTACCCCACTTTCATACCCCACTTAACCAAAACCACTGATGAAAAAGGAAAAGATTGGAAGTTCAAGATCCTAGGTGTCATCCTAACACAACTCTTACGAGTAAGTGCTACGGTTACCTAACATGAAAAGAGATTTAGAGCCACTAAGGAGCTGGTAATGTACGTCAATTGTCATAATGATTTAGTAGGATTGGGAAAATAGCAGCAGCTTCTTCGTCAATGATCTTAAGGTACCCCAGTTCAATTGTTGAAAGTTTACGTCAATCAATAACCGTTTTGAATTCAGCTTTGAATACTAGAATCTAACGGACGTATGGGATCTTAGATTGTGCAAATCTGAACACTAGGCAGTCAATATAGGAAGAACTTTCCTCTGAAACTTTGTAGATGTGAATATAGGACATACACTACAATGTCAGTAAATTAGAACTTTTTTCTCTACATGGCAAATTAATGGAGCTACATCCAATATTACAGCCATGAAAGCTGTTCTCTGATAGATCTGTTACAAAACAAAAATGAGGAACTAATTTTGCACCTTTTTTATTAACAGTTACAACAGTTTTAGAGACATCACAGAATATAGAAATAAAACAGAAAGTGAGATACTTATGAAGGACTGGCAGTACAGTTATTTCCTTTTCATAACTAAATTGAAATATATACTTGTATTCGTTTTCTTAATCAAGATTTTTTAAATAGCTAATCGTGCATAGATAAAAGAAAATTGATCAATGATTTATTGATTTCTTGTTAAATTTAAGAGCATAGGTTGATATAGCTATTATCAATAAATTAAGTTGTTTCTGAGACAGAACACTGTGGAAAGTAGTTAACTTAAATGCATTGATTTGGAACAACAAAGTGTATGATTGCCTTTCTTTCTGCATTACTAATTGATGTCCTAAGAGAGAGGACAATACCTAGATCAGATTAACACTCGTTAACTGTGAAATTTATGTTAATACCTAATAAATAAGGCAAAGCTTTAAAGGAGGTGTTTCATAAAAACTCCTGTCGTGGTAGGGAGAAAAAAGGGGATAGTTGCAATATCCTGAGACATTGAGATCACTTAACTTCTAGAGATTTGAAACCTACCAAGAAAAAGGTTCTCGAAATTTAACTGAGGGGATTTAATAAATATCATAATCCCAACATTACTCTTTTAAGTTAACTAAAAGTTTAATTAGGTATGTTACATGTTACATAATTTTCATTGTCTTTCTTTTAGCACAAGTATATACTTGCAAATTAAAGAAAATATGCTAAGTTCATTACAAATACATGCAAATAATATGATTTCGTGAATAAGCTAAGAGAAACCACTATCGTTTCAATTTTAATGACAATTTTCAGTACAGTAAGGGTGTTTTTGCAATTTTGTTGCACAATCATGGAATTTTATACCAACCAAACATAAATAGGAGGAAAAGCTGGTTAAATCTCTTGTAAGCAATCAAAAAGATATTTGAAGTCCATAGTTTTGCATTCATGACATCCAGAAAATCCTTATACCAAAAAATCCGACAGAATATTAATCTAAATAAACCCAAATTTAAGTCCTGAGAAAAAACCTGAAGAAGTAAAATGCATCAGCAATACAGAATAGCAATGCATGCAAATTAGGTATATTTTCTCTAGGTTTACACAGGATCCAACAACCAGTATTTAGAACAGACGGTAAAGCACTTCATACAAAAAAAGAACAAAAACTAGAATGTCCATCCCAAGTCTTCAGGATTTTAGATTGATTTCCCACGGTACCACATACATTCTCAGCTAAAGCAAATATTGCAATGTTAATAGACTATAGCAAATATTGCAATGTTAATAGACTATCATACCTCAGCCTCTTCTTCTTCCTCTGAGGCTCCATCAACTTCTGCCTCTTCTTCATAATGCTCTTCCTCTTCATCCTCTTCTTCATATTCTGCTTCTGGTTCCTCAACCCTCTTCCGAGAAGGAGACCTTTCGTCTTCATCCCCATCACTTTCATACTCAGATTCCTCTCTCTCACTATCAGAGAAACTCACTGGGCGCTTTGAGGACTTCGCAGTGGGCAAAGACGGCTTTCGTATAACGTCCTGTCCCTGGTTTACACAAGGCAGATTTGTAGACAAGTGCATTGGAAACAATCAAAATGTTATTTAGAAAATTCTATCCAGGTTACAAAACCTTCTTAGCATTCATAATCCGTTTCTCTGCTCGAGCTTCCATCTCCAAATCTTCCTCAAACCGGTGGCGAGAACGACGGGGGTCAAAATAATCTGGTTCATCATCCTGCTTGAAGTAGAAGAATCAAAAGACTAAAAACATTTCAAAAATTTCCATTCAGATGCAGTATGAAGATGAAAATAAAAGCAAGTGACTTTTAATTATGTGATCCAACCTAACTTACAGCACCTTCAAGAAGAAAGGAGGACGAAAAGAATATGAAGGCAATGTAAACAGCAAGTACAGACCTCATCAAGAGCACCCTCCAGGAACCCAGGTGAGAGCTGGCGCCGACGCTCTACTGTTTGTGTATATTTCCGGCTCACCTTTTCCCTCTTTCGGTTAAGAAGAACATTTGCTCTTATTGTCTGACTTTCGGCCTATAATAACATAAGGAAAGCATGAACAGTAAATCAAAAATATCGGTAATGAGATGAATGAAAATATAACCTTCAACAATTTACTACCTTTTCTTTTTCTTCCTTTTCTCTCTCAGGGTCAACATCAGTGATGCAGTTCTTAACCTTATAAACCTTCCTATGCCGTGAGTCAACAAGAGCAGTCAACAGCCTATGAGAATTTGATGTCAATGATGACGGCATAAACCTCATCTTACTTAAAATTCTTCCTTGTGATTGAAGAAGGGACTGCAAATATGAATACAGTCGGCCTCAAAACTTGGAATCAAAGACTGGTGAATTGCAGACATACCATATAAAGAGCATGTCAAAAATCTAGGTCCAACCAGATACTGCACCAGCACCACAACTGAAGGTAAATAGCAACATTGCGAAATTTTCTGTTCCATGAAGTAAAACTCTTCTAATAATAGCAAAATTCATAATTCATCACAATAGTTACAGTAAGAACAATAATTCTACAAGCGTTTGGAGGGTCCAAATTGATGGATAGGATATAAAAAATTTACCATTTTCTCAACAAGCTTTTCGTAGGTGAACAAAACAATTGGACATTGTTTTAGTATTGAGACACTTTTTCCTAAGAAATTCTGGTTTTCCATTTTCCAGTTTCAGATATTATATTTTAGGTTTTTTGTTAAATTCTATAAAAACTCCGAAACAAAATTATGATTTTGTAATTTCCTATCTTTTAAGGAGTAAAAACAAGCTTGTAGGAAAGACAAGCTTCAAAGAGGAATATGACAAATATGGAAGGAAATGTTAACTAATTTCAAATATGGAAGGAAATGTTAACTACTTCGTATAAGTGAACACACCCGTAAGTTACTTACAGATGAAAATATACCTGTGGCGGCCACAATCTAGCTCAAACAATCATTCTGATTGAGACATACAATCCAATGTATACAGATAAATGTAAAAGCTCTTCCATGTCAAAAAGAAACAAGAAAGTTTCCAGAATAAGTATTTCAAAAGCCTAGACAATAAAGAGACACCAATATCAAGAATGTATTCTCTAATCTGAGTGCAAAGGAGGGTCACATCATTTTAAGAATACCACAAGCAATTGCATACCTATTTAGTAAAAGAAATTAATCAGTCGATTAGAAAAGGCCCTCAACTTGCAGCTATCTCCCACAATTTTCAAGCAAACATTGTCCAGAACAATAATTAACCAAGACAGAATATCAGTAATAACAAGAAAAAACCTTCATCAAGCTTCATATATTAGACAGCCAAAATCGTACCACGTATCACAAGAATGTATAAATATATGAAAAACAGAGTGAGAGAGAGAAAGAAACAAAAGTCATTTGAGACTTCACCTTATCGTGACGAAGAAAAAGATGAGTTTGATCATGTTGCGCATCTTGTACAGATATATCGAGAACTTCGTTACCGATTAAGAGCTGTAAACTGCCGTCTGACCATCTAACAAAACGTGCATTGCTTTCAACCTATGCATAGATAGACGGACTACACAATTACCCAACTTGTTAAAGGAAAAGTGAACTATGAAGGGCAAAACCACCTCACAGATGACATTTTAGGTCAGCTAAGCAACTTAGATCTTAAACTTTTCGTAAATATCAAATGATGGAAAACAGAAGTAACCACTAACAAAAATTGAAGTAAAAAGACAACTAAGTATCATCCTTCTTAGTTCCTCTCTGAACCTTATTTTCTGTCTCTTGCTCTCTAACTCTCCTCTTGCACTGCCTATATTTTCAGTTCAGTACCTAGACTACAAAGCTACTCATAAAGTTGTGAACCCAAGAACGTTAAACTGTCACTAACACAAAATATGCTCCATATGTTTCATCATGAGATGAGTTAGTTCTCTCAAAACATAATGATCCTCTTGCAATAAACGAACTGCAGAAACTTAAATAACTGAGTGACTATTAAATGGAATGTAAGACTTGATAAACAAAGCTCAACATGGCTTGAAACAACTCTTCCACATGTAAAGAGGAAACGCTGTTTGTCAAAATGATCTGAAATGAAAACCAAGCAAGTTTACTTTTTATCATTTGCAAAGTAAAAGCAGTGATGGTGATTAGTTAACAATGTAGTTGATTAGGCAGTAAACTAAAAGCTCAGGCTACTACAACTAAAAGCTTAGCCCGTCTGGATGAAAATGAGATTATTTTACCCGTCAGATTTGCAAATTTATATTCAAGCGAGTGTTGATCCATACTTCATAATAAGCTAATTAACAGTGATTCCTCAGGCCCATATGCTACTAATTCACATGCCACAACTTAGAAAAACATGAAAAGGTGAGACTCACACAACTTTTCAAGGAGACGTAGGAAATCCAATATCAGTTTTACCATACACCTGTTTCTCATTTTTTTTACACTGAGAAGTTTTATGAAGCAACAGAACTACAATATTTACTCACAGATGTAGTTCCATCAGGATTCCGAACCCTTCTCCATCTCACTATATTATTTTCTAATCTCAGTCGTCTTTTAGCTCCAGATTCATCCGTCACAAATGTTTCCTCTTCCACATACGTCTTAGGATCAAATGGTTTTGGATCAATGCCCATAATGTTGGAAACTTTGACGATATTCATCTGCCAAGATAGAACAAGTTACCACATAGGTCTCTTCAATTAAGACAGTAGAATGTGAACTAAAGTTTTCTTTTTTACTTTTCAACATCAAAAATAGAGCAACAAATATACCCAAAGCATCTGTGAAAAGTCCCTTACTTCACATATACAATCAAGCCATCTTGTAAAACAAAAATGGAATGTGAATCAAATTTATTAGGGGTTTCAGCAGGAACCCCAATGGAGCTGTAACGTAAAACCCAAACACCCCCATATGTGTTGACCCCCCAACTGTACCAAATGGACTCAATCAGATAACACTTTTGAAATTTAAAACAGCATTTTCTAAACATATTTTAAAAAACCAAGAGTAGCATTTCAGACTGTGATGCATTGAACAGATTTCTTGTCTCATGATTTCTCACCCAAGAGTAACAAAAAATCCCATGATGAGATAAAGTAATGAATACTGAAAACACCATTTACACCGATGACATTGAATATACGCAATCGCAGACAGATGAAACAAGAACATACCTTATTTGGAACAGCTGGAGGTGGGCGAAAAGGAAGTTCTATGTCCAAGGGAGGTCCAACTGGCTTCTCTTTAGGTTTAACTTCAACATCCTCTTCTGATTCATATTGAGCATCTTCATCGGCCAGTATATCCTCAGGCCTAAGATTTTTCTCATAGCTCCCTTCTTCCTCAATAGGAGACCGCTAAATGAAGAAGCACCAAGGAATATCCTCAATACTATGAACATGCTCGGCAGCACAAGAATTTATAGAGAAATAGAGATTTCTAAAGAAGACAGAAAAATGCTACCATCCTTGGCATCCAGTACTCACATTCGTATCTTGGTCAATGTCATTTTGTACTGTGTATGCTGCCTCCTCTTCGTCATCAGAATCACCAAAAACATCCCGAATCTCAGCAGCCGAGTGTGAAATGTGACCATGATCCTTCTCCACCCCAGGTGACTTACTGTTGTGAAATTAGGTTCAATGATATAAACCGGAGACAGCTCAATCAAGCAATAACTCAAGTAAAATGTGCAGTAGTGAAGAAACAATTTTTACAAAAGATGGACAAGAATAAAAAAAGTTTGTTTAAACAGAATATTAAGGAAGCAAGTTACCTTGGACTTCTAGCCTGATCAACCTCCTCATCCTCATGGTCAGTATAATGTGGTTCCTCAGATCTCTCAGACCCACTTTCAATAACATCACGTCTTCGACTTGTTACCACTCGGTGTGCAAAGTCTTCTTTCTCTTCACTGTCAGTATATTTAGCCTCACTTTCTTCTCTGTGATCACCAACATCTACGTCCTGTGAACTTGGTTCCCTTTCACCCTCACTTTCTAATGGATCAGGTTCTACCTCCCGCATCTCAACTTCACTCTCGATATCAACATCCTCATGCTCCTCTACTTCACCCTCAACATCTACTTCCCCTTCACCCTCACCCTCATTTCTCAGCTCTCCCTCAGCTTCATCCTAGAGAAAGCAACATCATAATTAAGAGACAAAATATATCAGGGAAAAAAAAGACGGAATTAACTTCAATTACTTTTCTTTCTTGTACTAACATAGTGATGATGGTCACTATCAAACAGGTAGTGCACAACCAAACACTCTTATAGCGATGTAAAGTTAAGAATTCAATCCATGTAAATTTTGATTCATAGTTTCTACTTCCTTGATTGCTTAGATAGTATAATATCATAATAAAAAAAATAATGTCATACAACCTACACCAATTTCTTCAACAACAACCTGGCTCATCCAGCTTACTCATTCCAATTCCATTAGTTCAAACTTACAACAAGAAAACAAAAACCAGCATGAAAGCAAACTCAAATTCTACTAGCTCTGAAAGCAAGCAGCCAAACTCAAGCCATGCAATAGAACCACACAAGAATAGTCTCTCCACTTGCAGAAGAGATTCCTTTCAAAAATTTTAGACCTTGTGGGACCCGCTTGGGACTCCCACACAACCTCCAACCTACTGCATGTTGAGACCTGATATGGAGATTTATAATCCTGCCGAAAATCAATTTCCCCAAAAACAAAACAACGCAATCAAGCCAAATGTATCACAGCGAAGCCGAAGGAACGCAATTAACACAGTATTTCGCAATTCTCCGAAACAATCGATCAAAGGCTCAATCTTTCCCTCTCAAATCGGAAAAATCAACCCTAGGAAAAACACTCACATTCCCAAATCCTCGAAATACCATAGAAATCAAACCCCAAAATCACACATAGATGAAGTAACAACATCATAAACACGAACACGAACACGAACAAGCACTGAAAAGAAGAAGGGAAACGAGAATGGGGGTGGAAATAGGGGGTTACAGAGGCGTAATTGGGCTGGGGATTGGATTCGTGCTCGGAATCGATCTCTTCCTCTTCTTCGGACTGATCGCCGAAGAGGTTCTGCATCATCTGGTGCCTCTTCTCCTCACCCCCCATCTCTCTCTCCCAGCGATTAACTGCGATGCTGAACGAATTCGAGAGCACCGAGTATGGCACACAGTCTCTCTCTACTCGCCACTTTGTACGTTTTAACTGTGTGAATGACGTGTTTGCTTCTCTTCTTTTGAGAATTTCCGAATCTTTGACACGTTATGACTTGTGAGTTCCTTTCGAGCAAAACAAACGATAAATGAAGGGAAATTTTAATTTTGTTCCTATCAAGTATCAACACTCGCCTCTTTTTTTTTTTAATAACAAAATTAAAGTCAACGCGCTTTCCTGTCAACTTTTTCGTTTATGTGAATTATTTTAGAGCAAGAGATTTTTTATTACGTAATAAGTGCCGGTTTGGAGAGCTTATTTCAGTAGAGCTCTTGTCAGTAGAGCTTTTCTGATAAGAGCTTTTTTAAGAAGCCAATAGGCTGTTTGGTTGTCAATTAAAATAACAGCTTTTTGAAAAGAGCATCATATAATAGAATGTTTGGCAACATAAAAATAAAAAGCACTTTTATTAATTTGAACTATATTTTATTTTGTAATAAAAATTATTTATGCTTATAAATAATATTTAAAGTATATTAAACAATATGTAAAGCAAAATATATTTTGTTTACATT
>JAOQMR010000007.1:10777761-10791488 GCA_027563865.1 Erythroxylum pelleterianum | reverse complement strand
GACGGCTATCGTTTTCACCAAAATACTGACTTGAGCGTCGGAGGGGCCTCCCGGGAAACAACCCCCGGCGTGCCTTTATTCGTTTTGCAGGTATTCAGCAACCAAAACTACTCAAGGATATAGATCAAAACAAGGATGTTCCGGATCAGCGAAATCTGGCTGAACCAGTACTAATGTATTTATTAGTAGATATCGATCCCATAAGGATAAAAGTTTAACGAAAAATTATAATGTTTAAATTTAGTAAACAAGATGGATAATAAAAAGTGAATTGTTTTGAATATAATATGATCAAATTATTATATCTTAATTATTATATTGTAATATTCTATATCGTGATTATGAATATATACACACAAGTATTCTATTCTCAATATTTATAATAACATATAGTTTAAATTTTGTAATATCTAACATACTAAGAATTGTTTATATACATTTTATTATATATATATTTTTATTACATTTTATTATATATATATATATTCTTTAAATTTTGATATACAAGTTTTGACGACTATAACCTATATTGGTTGATTACTAACCTATATCAATATACTGAAAATTATGATTCCAACATCTTTAAATTTATCAAATTTAATTTTCTTAATGCAAAATTAACCGAAACAATTCTCTAAATGTTTCCTAAAATATGTTTTAAGGAACAAGAGGATTTTCTTTGAAATCAAAGCTTTAATAGCTCTTAATGAATGAAAAGACTCATACAATAAGTTAAAATGATGATTGTTTGTATACGATGAGTCTCCAAAATATCAAAGTGAAAATAGAAAGTACAATAAACATTACATATTCATTTTTAACTTAGTTATGTTTTGTTCTTCCTTGCTCTTAAGTTTGTTCTTCACTTGAATGAGGTGAATTTGTCTTTACGAGATGTATGTTCATTTGTGCTTGACCACTATTATCTTTATTAAAACAAACTCGTTAGCATTACTTATAGTTTTGTTATAATCATCATATAAATTGTGACCTTCCTTGATTCAATAATCTCTTTTTTACGATAACAAAATATTTTATGATATTAGATAAACCCGATTTGTTTTTCCAAGGCAATATGAATAATTAACTTCCTTTATATTCATGCATCATAAAAAATTACAAGTTAATATATTTTAAGCTCAAATCAACTTTTGTATAAAGATTACCAATTTAGTGCTAAAATTAACCACTCATAAATCTAATATCTTTAACTTTCTCTCATAATTTTTGGAAATATAAAAAAGAGTCAATTATCTAAAATTATACTAAACTGATATCAAAACATTATAATACATAATAAATCAAATAAACAACAATTAAAATCAAATTTAATCACCTATAAAGACTCTTATCAAATAGAATTCTCATTAGTCATGTGTGTGTGTGTGTGTGTGTGTGTGTGTGTGTGTGTGATTTATAGGAAAAAGAGAATGCGAACTGATTTATAGCAGTTAGATTCTTCTTGGAAGTCTATTATAATTCTTCTTTCAAGGCAACGAATAACCTTAGTACAATTTTTCTTGGCAAAGAGCAATCCTTTACAATCTTTTTCTAAGGTGAAAAGAAACCTCAACCTCACTTTGATCACCCCAAGTACAATAATATAACTCTTCAAACAAATTTTACAACTCTAAATAACTCACTTTATCATTTGATAACTCCAAAGAGATTCAATCACACAAATGTGAAACAATGATGCTCAAATGATTAAAAAACTTAGCAATATGTGTCAATACATCCAAAAAATTCTTGATACTAAAAGCAATGAGAAAATAACTATTTATATTGTTTTGGGATCCTTCTTAGTCATTGGAGCTAAGAATTAGTCATTATAATAACTATATATAGAGTACTGGTCAACCAATATAGCATATTAGTCAACCGATATGTATTAGAGGCACCAGATTCACTAGCCATTGGGATACTCGTCAAACAAAAAGCACATTGATTGACCAACATAGAATATTACTCAACTAATACATGCATCAACCAATATTACAACAAATTCACAGTATATCAAATTTAATAACTTAACTTATATTAGTTTACCACAAACCCATATAGGTCAACTAATCACCCTAAAAACATGATTTTAACAATTTCAAATACTTAAACCAATTTATTTAATGCAATTATGATTTTGACATTTCCTAAATGGAAAGACTCATGCAATAAAGTGAAACTAAATATTTATGCATGGTGAGCCTTTTAGAACATCAAAGTGGTTAAATGAGATTACAATTAACATTATAAACTAAACAATGACCTTGATAAGCCTTTATTTTCTTTTTTTCTTTATTTGAACTTTGTTTTGATGGTTGTAAACTTTAACTTCATAAGTTATCTTCTTGAGTTTATAACTTTATTTTGTTCTTATGTTGGTTTTCATCAATAATAAACTCATTAATAGTAATTATGTTTTTTAATCATCAAAATATAAATTAAAACCTCCCTTGATTTAACAAAAATGATATTTAATCTCTCCATACTTAGATCTAGAGTGTTGAATGGGATTCTCTGTGAGATAAATACACTAGTGTTATCGCTTCTAATTGGTATCCTTTTGAGATCTATACCATAGTCTCTAAGTTATTGTTTAAGCCATGTAATTTGTGCATAACAGGTATCAACGCTAAATATTCAACTTCTGCAATTGATAAAGGAACTAATTTACAAAATTATGACATTAATACATTGCCTAAAAATTGATAAGTATTGGATGCACTCTTCTTATTAAAAATATTTTCAACATAACCCATATTCAAATATCTAACAAAATTAAAAATTAGAATTTTGAGATACTAAAGTCCCAATGATATGGTACCATATATGTATCTAAGTATATGTTTAATGGCTAAAAGATGAGACTCTTTCTAATTTGAATGAAATCTAATATATAAGCAAACATTAAATATAATGTCAAACCTACTTGTGGTAGCAAAAAAAAAAAAAATAAACTACTGATCATCTTGTTTAATTTTAGTTATAAAACTCTTAAGTGTCCGTAATGACTTGATTTATCTATTTTGAAGCATTTAAGTAGTTTTGTGGTGTACTTGGCTCAACTGATGAAGATGCACTCCTTCATTTTCTTGATTTGAAGTTCATGAAAGAAGTTGAGCTCTACCATCATGCTTATCTCAAATTTCCTACTCAAACACTTTAAAAAAACTTCTTTGCATATGCTTTCATTAGTGGCACCGTGTATATATATATATATATATATATATATAGTATCAATTTTGCTTTCTATAAATTATTTTCAAAATTAATTTACTGATGATGCTTTAGGTAATTTATACATGTGGTTACGTGCATCATGATTTTTAAGACCAGGTGGTTGATCTACAAAAACATACTTTTAAATAAAACCATTTTAGAAAGCGTTTTTTAAAGTTTTATCAAAATATGTATACTCCTCTTGATTGTAACTTTTAACTACCAATCTAGCTTTATTTCTCATTATGGTATTTCATTCATCTAATCTGTTTTTAACTACCCACTTGGTACCTATGATTTCGTGGTCTCTAGTTCTAAATACTGAAGTCTAAACCTTACTTCTCTTGCACTGTTTTAGTTATTCATTCATAGCAAGAACTTAACATTCATCGTTAAAGGTTATTTTATAGTAGTAAGCTCAATTTAAAAAATAAAAAATAAGATGTGATATATTTCTAAAATGAGATCTAGTAATTATCCTTTGTTAAACATCACCTATGATTTAATTAAAAGGTTGATTCTTATTGAACTTTCATTATATCGAAAGTTCTCATCCTTTTTATCTCCTTAATTTCTCTTATGGGGTGTCTTTGTGATCATTCTTATTTTCCCTATGAACTAAATTTTCCAAATCCTTAAATAGACCTATATCATCATCTTAAAGACTTTTCTTTGAAGCAAGTTAGTTACATTCATAAAAAACAATAAGCATAGTTTCTTAAATAACAAAAGTCTTATAATTAAAAAATTTATATGCTTTGATAGTTAAGGAGTAACCTAGAAAAATTCCTTCACCCTCTTTTTTAAGTCAAACTTTCCCAAGTTATCCTTAGTGTTCTAAATATAACTCTTACAACCTAACACTTTAAAATAACTAACATTTGGCAATTTCTCTTTCCAAATCTTATAAGTTATTCCATCCATAGTTGGTCTTATATAGACTATAGTAGACATGTAATATGCAATTTTTATAGCCTTAACATAAAAATGCTTTAAGAGATCATATTCAATTAGTTTTGTTCTAGTCATGTCTTGAAATTCCTATTTTTTCTTTCAATAATTCCATTTTAGTAACTTGTTCTAAAAGTAGAAATTTATGAAAAATGGCATTTTCTTCATAAAAAGATTCAAATAATTTATTTTCAAATTTCCTACTTTAGTCAGTCCTAATAGAAACAATAAAGATTTTCTTCTTATTTTGAACTCTCTTAAAATATTAAAAAAATTAGCTTAAAATATTCATCTAGTTAGAAACAATAACCATGTGAGTGAAGTTATTTTACGCAGCTAGACTAGCAACTCTAATAGGGCTAAACAAATCGAAGTAAAGTAATTGCAAAGATCTAATAGAGGCTATTAGATTTTTTCTCTAAAATGAGTTGTTGGTTTATTTGCCTATTTAGCAAGCTCCACACACCTTATCTTTCTCAAATTTGATTCTTGAAAGTTTATTGATAAGTTGCTGAAAGTTAAGGTTGGAGATGAGATCCATATTTGCATGTCTAAGCCTTATATGCCAAATCCATGCATCTTTACTTATGAAAATTAGACACCTCATCTTTTAGTTAAAGATGTCATTAAGATCAATTGTATAAATATTACATTACAATATTACATTCTCTCTAACCTAAAAATGCAATGCTATTATCAATGGTTTTAGAAATAATGCACAATTTTCTTTCAAAACATGCTTTGTAATCTACATCACATTGTTGGATTACACTTAATAAATTATGCTTTAATATTTCTATTAGAAACATATTGTCAATTATAATATAATCTTCCTTACCAACTTTTCTAGTGTCAATTATCTTAACTTTAGCATTGTCTTCAAAAGTGAGAAATCCTTTGTCTTTATCTCTAAAAGTTGTAAACTGAGGTGCATCATCAGTCATGTGTTTTAGGCATCTACTATCCATGTACCATTTGTCCTTTTTTTCCTTAAAACTTATGAAACTAAATAATTAGTTTCTTTTAAGTATGCAAATGAACTTTGGTTCTTCATTGCTAGTCTCCTTTTATTCAACCCATATTTTCAAGAGCTTAATTATCATTATTTATTTGAGGAAGCAAAATTTAACAATGTGTATATATATTTTATGTGAATTTGTTTTATAAAGGTCAGGTCTAAAGTTGTTGTTCATTGATGCATTCATTTGAATGTTGTAAGAGTTGAGTATTTTCTTAGGATGAAAGTAATGTCTAACATTGTAATTTTTACGAGACATGTTTCTTTGGTTGTTTAGATGCCTACGATAAGTTTGAGCATCTGCCAAGAAATTGTGCTTATCATGTGATTAATTATAAGTGACAGATTTTCTTTGATGATAATTGAATTTATGCCTAGACTAGGAACTAGAATGTTTACGTCGTGTATCTTGGCCTAGTATATGTGTGTGAATGTCTAGATGAAGATGCACCGCTCAATTATTATTTTACGTAGACTCTTTATTATGCACATATTTTCCCTTGAAAAATTTAGTTTTAGTGTTAGTTGCAGTCTTATAAGTATCCCCAATTCTATGTATATTATTGGAATTCTTTTGAATTCCTAACATACTCTTTAATTTTCACCTCTTTTAGTAAATTTAGACAAGATTCCTTGAGAGTATTGATCTCTTTATTCAATGTCTTATTCTTAACTTTTAAGGTAAAAGGTCTAATGTGCCCCCAAACATTTGCTAAAAAGTTTATGACGACTCTTATCATTATCTCTAATACCAGTTTATCCTTAAATTTTTTAAAATGCAGCAGTTTGCCCCAAAAAAATGCTCATTTCATCATCCTTTAATAAAATGCATGTTATGTCCCTGTTAAGTTAACCTAGATAAGGTCAATTACCAACATAGCAGCTAATGTGTAATTAAAAATTAAAAATTAATTTTAAATTAACATATTTTCCTCTAAAAACCTTTTTTTTCAATTTTCTAATTAACTAACCCTAATTCCATCTTTTATCCCTAATTTGTAGTAAATCCTTAATACCCAAGGATGAAGGATAATTGTTTCTTCGATTCTTATATCTTCTTCGACTATTGTTCAACTAACAAATGTATGTTCTTCTTGCTTCTTCTTCCTCTGAAGGCGGCTTGTTCACAATAATCCCACATATTGTTCAATTTTTAGTTGTTCTTGTCCATGAATCAAGCGTTGTTAGATGACTCTAGTGTTTGTGCTAACTTGAGTAGTCTCTTAAATTCCACCTTTGTCCGAGCATAGTTTCAAGTATACCACTTTTATCTAAGTTTTAAATTCTCATTTGGTATAGAGAACATAGTTGAATGAACATACATTTGTCATTAAGAAAAATTTAGAGGGCAACGAGGTTTTAAGATATGCAAACATTTATTGGTAGCTTTACAAAACTGATGAATAAAGGAAAAGAATAATTTAGCATCTGATAATCAAATTAAATGCTTTTAATGGCTAATTGAATACTAGTAAGGAGAATGTTGCCATATTTCCTTATTTGTTTTCTTCTAAATGAAGAAAATGACTTCCTAATTTATCTAATTTACAATTTTTGAACAATGATTAATTGCGGTAAGCCTACGTAGGGGTAAGGCTGCATACTATTAGACCTCTCCAGACCCGCTTCATTGCAGGATTTTGGACTGGGTGATGATGATAATGATGATGATGATGATGATTAATTATGTAATTAATAAAACTAAGTGTGATTACCAATATTAAACATTGTCATTATTTATTGAATGAGCACGTTTCCATTATGTTGTGCATTTCCATTATGAATTGGATATTTATTTCCTTGTGATTGATATCTATTTCCATATTGTTAATTGATGGTTATGTTTCTTATTGCTGCTTGGTGATGTTATCGCGCATAGTAGAAACAAGCAGTCAGGATCAAAGACGTCAATTTCTAGGCATTCAACTAGCAATGGTTCTTCAGCTAATGTTTAATGCTATGTGGATTCAATGCTTGTTTAAGGACTTTATAAAGTGAACAAAATTATGTTTGTTGGTTTTATTGGTGCCCAAAAATTTAGTTAGTAAAAATATTTTGTTATGGTATTCAATATGGGAATAAAAATAGAATAAATGTGTTAATGAATGTCTATTTTGGTGATGCTTCTAAGGTTGATACTTGTAAGTTCTTTCCTTAGCATGATGACCCCTTCCCTGATGTGGTTGTTCATATTATTCAAAGATTGATGAATGATAATGGTAAGTCAAAGCAACAATTAGCATAAAGTTACAAAGGAAAAATTAAAGATGAGGTGTTGAGGGAGTTGTCAAAAGAACAAATAAGGACAAACAAAAGCAACAAATTAAGTTAGATGAAAAATAAAACAAATGGAGTATGAATTGAATCTTACTATGAATGATAACAAGGAGATGAAGAAGATATTCATGACATATATAATTTTTGGTTTAATGTCAATATGCATTTTTGTTATATGTTTCTCACAATTGAAATCATAAGGCTAATATGATATACTTTACAAGAATTTATATATTAAGAATGTTGTATATGAATCATAGGTTTGAATACTGGACTGTACTGAATAAAAGAATATCGTATCAAACATTAGTAATAGTTGGTACTGGATGGTACTAATCGATAACTAAAATACTGGTCAAATATTGATCAGAATACTAATTTTTAGAAAAACTCAAGGACTAAATTGAAAAAAATTAAAATTTCTCTCATATAAAATAATTACAACGACAACAACACTCAGTAAAAATTCTACTGATACGTAGGGTCTAGGGAAGCCCAATTGTACAATTTATTTAATAAATAGTAAAGATACAAATAAAAATGTATTAAATATTTTTTTATGTTAGTAGACTTATACAAAGTGATTATAGATTATATAACTAAATATATTAGTTTAACATAATTTAAATATTTTTAAAATTTATACATTTCATATTTTCAATCTATATACTTTTTAGTGCATACATGTGAAAATTGTTATTAACTTTTGAAATATGTAAAGATAATATTTAAAACTAAATTCATTTATTATAAATGCATATTTTTCCTTTGCATTATTTTTAATTTTATATTTATATAAGAGTTAAGCGATCTTTTGTCAACTTAATATATGAGAAATATGTAAAAATAATATTAATAAAACTAAGAAATATTTTTATATGAAATTTGTATTATTATGAGTTTTTGAGATAAGATTGAAACAGAGCCACAAAAATGTATAATATAATATATTGAAAGATTGTTTTGCAGTTTTATAATATTTAGATACTATTTTGTAATTTTAAAACATATTCAAAATAGTACTCAATATTAATCGGTACCATGCTGCACCAAAATCAAATTCAATGCCAAGTCCAATATAATATTAATAACATTGATATGGGCTAATATGAGAAATATTTATATTATATATGAAACTTTAGTTAATAAATTGTAGCTACTCTATTCATATGTAAGTATATATGTAATTAAGTTCAAATTGAAGTTTAGCTTGTGACAATATGTTTAAAAAGGCAATCATAAAAAGATAATATCTAAAGTTTCATTTGATTCAAGCATATGAACAATGTACAACAACAATGTCCTAGTAAGAATCCCGCTAAGTTGTAGGATTTGAGAAGCATATGAACAATGTGAGAATCATAAACCTGTAAGCCCATAACTTTGACAATCATAAACCTATAAAGTTGAGATTCATATAATATAGGTCATTAACTTTTGATATTCATATAATGTAAGGTATTAAAAAGTACAAGATTCATTTAATGAAAGTAATAATGCAAAGGGAAATAATATATGCTATTTGACTAATGTATAAATTGCTGCCAAGTTGTATCATTTTACTACAACGCAGTAATTCTAAATCATAATGAATTTAACCAGAATATTGCTAAGATACTTCTCAATGGATTGAACCATAATGTACACAAAATAAACAAATGATTCCAACTAGAATCTATAGAAATATACAAAATGGAACTAACCAAGTGCATTCTCCTACATTAATTAGGATCATATTTAACAATTATGCACCTAAGAAATATTAGATCTAACCAAAATTCTCTACATACTAATTAATGCATAACTAATTATCATTTACACTTTGTTGACTTCCAATTTGATGTTAGTTGCTTATTGGTTTGAATTTGTAACAGCCTTTCGTTTAGAAGCCTGCTCTTACAACTATCATGATTTAATAACCCTTCCTTCTCAACCCTTTTAGTTAGAATGGTAGTTAAAAAGTGTTAAGATTAACTGATCCAAATGATATCTCTCTCCTCAATGTTGGAGCTATTGTAGATGACTATTATAAATAAGGTTAAACAATAAATTATTCATGTAACTAATACATAGAAGAAGAATAATATACACAATATATGGTGATTGACAATGTATTAGACTAACCTCAGCTCCACTAACTTCAGAAGGTTATCTGTTAGAAATTGAAGAATGTGGTTGAGATAAAATTGTTATTGTTGTTGAATCTTCATTAAGCCTATATAATTGCCCAATATTAACATATCATTAATTAGTGGTTACTAAAATACATATAAATTACAATTTTATTTTAAATAATAAACCTTAGCTCCATCTTAACTAGAAGGTAGTGGACCATATTTTTTGCTTCTCTTGTTATGACCACTTTTGCTACATTTGTCATAATTGGAATTACCCTTTTGTGACAGCCTACAAGGATTCTTCACTTGCTTTAGTTCATCTTTATCGTTTTGCCTATTTTCCTGGGCTTATTAGGAATAATTCTTTCCAAAGGTGGATGTATCTCTTCATGGGTGTTTCGTTGCCATAATTTTTTCCTCTAATTGGTTACAAGAATTTCTTATAAACTTCTATAAACCTCCCTCTATGATAATACTCATCCATATACACCTCTAGTTGTGTTTGGCTTGGAAAATTGCACTAATTACATGACTACAAGGATACGAATAGAGTTCATATGCCTTACAACTGCAATTGCCTCCCTAATTGGATAACATGTGTTTCATCTCGATTAGTCACTTTATACTTCATGTCCTCATTCCAAATAACTCTCTATTTCGTAGCATTCAATTTACTCTTGTTCAATTTCTTCATCACTTCTTTGCTTGCCCCTTAAAGTCAGAGTGCCTCTTTATTATCATGGTTCTAATAGTCTCCCACATACTAATGATAGCATGATCTCTGGCCACTGAGATCTAATATTTGAACTCCTCGCTCATATTATTGTCTACAATTAGACATTTAGACTCAAAGCTTTGGAAAGCCTTATATATTTAAACAAGTTTTGTATATATCTTGGTGTAAGTTAGTTTTACTTAATAAGACTATCATTAAATTCTTATGATAATGTTGCCCATGTATAATTCCAAAATGCTTTCCTAAAATTCTCTCCCTTCCATTTTGCCACCCAATTGTGATATATATGACTTGTACACATCCTATGCGTAGGAGAGGGCAATACATCATTCCTGGCTTGCATGAGTCCCTACAAATTAAGAACAACCAGTTAAAAGCATTCATATATACAAATTTATATAAATAACTTTTAATTGGATGAATTACCTTTTGCATATTAGAAATCATTGTTATTCCCTCACCATCTCCAAGCTCTAAGTCAATCGCTAATTGCTCTATAAATCATATCCAATTCTCAATATTCTTTACCTCAACTACTACCTATGTAATAAAACAAATGCCTTGGTTGTCATCAAATCCTATAGCATTTAAAAATTGTCCTTATTACTTTGTTTTAAGAAAACATCCATCCATACCATTTATTATTCACAAATTCTTCCACCCCTTCTTCATTGTATCAAAACACACATACATTCTTTTAAATACCAATTTATATTCATCCCTTCTAAGTTGAAGCTCTACCATAGAACTTGGATTCATTTCTTTCAACTTAGAAATATAGCCATAAAGCTTCCCTTTCCTCCTTGCATACTTGCACACTTTGTAATGAACAACAAATTTTAGTTTTTCCTTACATTCGTTAACCATTTTTTGTATTTTAATGTTTTTCTTGTCTAGGATTTTTCCTCAAAGACTCTCATGATAAATTAGATGTAGCCAGCCTTGGCTTGTTTGTTGGATTGCATTTATACTCTAGATTGTAAGTTTTCAACTTTAAACATTTATCTTTTCTATCAAATGAAGCATATAACTCAAATGGAAAACAACAAGTGCAACCATATCTTTTCCTTTTCGCTTTGTTCATCTTGAAACTCAAGTTAAATCTTATTGTTGTTGTATAATCAACAACTGTCTTCCTCAAATTATTTAGTGCTATCAATTATCAAACATTATCCCTAACATCCATTCATTTGCAACCACTCCAGGAACATGTGATTTACTTTCACTGAGTTACCTCTTCACTAATAGGATATTCATCACTAGCCAAGAAGCTCGCAGGATCAAAAGAGTCAATGTATATTATGTCATGACTTGCATCAACATTAATGTTAAAATCTATGTTAGATTCACCTCTATCATGAGCACCCAAATCACCACTTTCTTAAGCACCCATTTCACCTCCATCTTCAGCTACCAAATCACCTCCATCTTGAGCACCCAACCCACCTCCATCTTAAGCACCCATATCATAATCACCATCATCACTCATTTTAAAATCACTATCAGTTGATTCTTCATCTCCCAAACATCATCTACTCTAACATCCGTATTACCTCCCATATCCACTCTAACATCAATATTATCTCTCAAGTTAACACCAACATCACTGTGACCTCTCAAATTAACCCCTACACCATTATTATAACCAAAATCAATATTATATTAATATTATAATGACCTCCCAAATCAGCACTATCACATCCTAAATCAACTCCTACATCATTATCAGAACCCATATCCACTATAGTATCACCTAATAATTTCACAACCATCTCATTTTTATGCCAATTATTATATGGAGATATGCCATAAAATTGGGCTCTTCCACTTACATTTGTTTTCTTAGGATTGGATGCCAATTGATGAAGCTTAGGATTAGATTGTCGCTTTATTGCATATTAACATTGGTGTTGGTTTATCTACATGCTGTAGGTAAACATCAATTATACTATGCACCTCTAACAATTTAATCAAATTTAATGCACTTTAATTGGATTCTAACATCCTCAAAATTACTTCTAACCCCTTCTTAGGAATCAAACACCATGTGCTAACAATATTTAATATAACCTAAACATTTCATATACCTCTCTCAAACTTACATAATCCAAGTCCACATTGTCAAAATTTTATAATGCTTTACCTACATACTTTAGTTTACCTTCCTAAGTAAAATGTCCATCATAAAATATCCTTATTCTAGCTCTTTTATTTACTTCCATCCTATATAGATAAATTTTGGAAAAATAGTTACTGTAAAGATAACATGGTATTAAAAAATAACATATGAATATAGATCCACGTAAAAAGAAAACAACATGTTGGACATATTAAACATCCTATTACATATTTTGAAAAAAGAAAATAACATATTTTGAGAGAAAAACCAAACATATTATTATAAAGGCAACATGTTTTGCACATAACTACACAATTAAATGGTACAACATTAAACATATTATTGAAGGCTTCTATGTTGCTAAGATTATACAATCTGCACATAATGTCTCCTAGTTTTTGTAAATAGTCTTTTATTTCAAAGATTCAAAACTTATCCTGAGATAAAACCTTTAAATTGTACAAATGCTTAATTATTGGAAGATGATGTAATTGGTGGAAAAATGTCAACTTAAAATAACCAAAAATCAAAGGGCCAAATGCTTACGTATGAAGAAAACAAAGTTTTTAGTAAGGATACGTGACTAATTTAACCTTATCCTTTTGTTATTTAACCTTTTAACATAACCTTTCTAGCTAACTATACCCATCTATTACCAATAACACTAAATTATTGGTGAAGTTAGTTTCAATCTTAAACTTATTTTTTTGGATATGCATAACACACAAGCACTATAGTTACAGGAAGTTGTACATCAGAACCTTTTCCTTTTTAAACTCTCTTCCTAACAAAACAAGGAAAAAGTGAAAAGCACACTACTTTAAGTGTTGACATATAGGTCAAGCTAGAAGAGACTAAGGTGGCCAACATGTTCATTAAATATTTGCAGATTCTTAAATTTTCATGAATGTGCAGTACTGTGTTGTTATTCATTTGGTCATATGAAAAGTAAAAGGAAAATCTAAAATGAAAAGTTTACTAGCAGATGCATTATAGGAAAACACATTGACAAAATAGGTTTATAAACTTTGTTGAATTTTTTGATGAGTTTGTTGGTTGATTTGGCTTAGAAAGGATATGGATTGAGTTTTCCTATGGTTAATTGAAGTGTTTATGCTTTGATTGATGATTAATTTTGGATTAATGTGAGTTAGGGATTTTGCCTAAGTTTTAAGATTTGGGGTTTTTGGAAATTGATGCTTTAGAAAGCTTGGAAATATGATGAATTGGTGAATTCCTAAGTTAATTTTGAGAATTATGTGATGTATGTCATTGAATTTGGGTTATTTG
>JAOQMR010000007.1:10711622-10733924 GCA_027563865.1 Erythroxylum pelleterianum | reverse complement strand
TTCTTCTCTCCCAAATACTCTGAAATTTTAGTTTCGGTTTTATAACACGTTAAATTTTAGTTTCAGTTTTATAACAAATTGTTAATTGAAAAAAAGAAAAGAAAAGTTATAAACTTGAATAAGTGACTTCAACTTTAATACACTATTAATGTGAAATTACAAGTTTTAAAATTTAATCCAAAGAACACACCCAATTCCCTCTCAACGTAACCATCTCCCCATTTCTCAAAATTTCCCCTCCAAACCCGCCTTTAAAAAGCACACTTTCCTCCCTCAGCTTCGGATCCAGACCTAACGTTGCTTCGTTACCCCCACCTTAGCTTCGGATCCGAACCTCAATTTTGTTCCTCTGTTCGTTGAAAATTCGCTCACTATTTCCATAGCTTTATCTCTCTCTCTCTCTCTCTCTCTCTCTCTCGCTTTACATCTCCCCGATTCAAACACTAATCCATCTTTGAAATTGACAATCTCAGAGGAGCTCAAGTGGAGGCGTCAAGCGAAAATTGTGAACCTCGAACTTCCTTTTTCTGCCCTGAAACCCTAAATTGGGCGAAGACTAAATTGCATTTAACAGTGGAATCTTCCCCAGTCTTCTGGTGCCTCAGAGGTGGGCAGCTTTGTTTCAACTTCTTGTTCCTAATTTTTGTTTGCGATTGTGTTTGGGTGGAAATGGTTTATGCCGAAAGGGATTGTGTCTCTCTGTCATCTCTCGATCTAGCATCGTTTTGGTACCAAATTTGCGATTTTGTACGAATTTGGGGGGTTTTGGGTTGTCTTTGGTTGCTTGTAAAAGAGAAGGGAAAAGGAAAAGGAATGAAAATCTCATGCTTTAGTATCAGTTCAAGTGAGGTAAGGCTTAGTCGTACAGGCTTAGTTTGACTGAAGCTCTGTCATTAACTTCTCTTTATTTCTCTGTATGCGTGTGGGAGAGATAGCGACCTAGGGGTGAACAAGGCTGTGGGATACGTAGCAACGTAATTTGAGTAAATTTTCTTTTTTCCTTTCTTTATGTTTAGACTTACTGACAATGAATTTAAGGGTTCTTCTGCTCGAGATTTCGCCAATTCAAGTACTGTCATTTGTTGATTTATTTCCCTGTTTATGGGTCTTGGTTTGGGATATGCCCGGCATTAGGCATTCACTGTACTGGCCACATCAGCATTTGGTGCACGTCATGCTATTATCTGTGTCCTTCGGTTGCTCCACGATTTATCAGTGAATTCTCAAAGGAGCCATGAGACATTTATAGAAAGTAAATCTGAGTTCACCATTTGTATGTACTTTACAAAGTGGTGTGAACTACACAAATGTACTTGGTACTTTATCCTGCTCATTGATTATCTGCATTGTAAGGGATGCCAGACTTTTTAACTTGGTTTTAAGATCAAGAATATTATGATCACATGATCTGTCAGATGCTGTATAAGTTTGGATCTGTAAGGTTTTACCGACTATTGCTTGATTGAACAGTGAATTCCCAAAGTAGCCATGGGACATTTATAGAAAGTAAACCTGAGTTCACCATTTGTATATAATTTACAAAATAGTGTGAAATTACTAAGAGATTGATGCAGGTTAAGAAATTGGCTTGCAGAAGTATACTTTGTTCTTTTTCCTGCTCAGTGATTATCTGCATCCTAAGCGATGCCAGAATTTTTGACTTGGTTCTAAAATCATGAATATTATGACCAGAATGATCTGTCAGATGCTGTATAAGCTTGGATATGTTGTTTCATAAGTTTTGAAACTAAAATGCAGATTGTCATATGCATTATGCGTAGGACAGGCTAAATTTAGGAACATTGGTGGGTTCTTTGTTTTATAGAGTTTTGGTTCAATGATTGATGGTAAGCAATTGTTAGTACTTTGCTTTTTAGTAGGCCTTGCAAGACTTCATTGTATGATAATTTAGTTGTACTTGGATACTGAGGTTGGTAGTAAGTTAGAGACCAAAAGAGATCTATGTAGAATTTCATCAAGGTGGAAGTATTTTGGAGGCTCATTTTCTTGTACTGTTGAGTTTAGATTGTGTCCCTAGCTGCTCAAATAGGCAAGGGAGATTTATGTGTTCCGAGGTGAAAGATCTTACTGTGTTTGTGAAAGAGAAAGAATAAAAATTGTAATTATTTTGAAGTGGTCCATTTTGCGACTCTGGAAAAACTTAATTGATTTTACCGCCCTGTCCTACTTAATTGAGAGTTTTAGTTTTTCTTTTTCTTCAATGGCATAAGAGTTACAGTTATGTAGCACAAAGCAGGGAGGGAGAAAATGGGCTGAGAAGGAGAAAGGGAAATAGGGGAAGAAGAAAATGGAAGATGTAAGTAGGGGGAAGAGAGAACAGTAAGCAGAGTAGGATTCCTGTCTAATTCAATTATGAAAAGTTTCTAAGAATAGAAATACAAACCTATACATAGGAGTTAACTCAAACATCATAAGATAAAAAGTTACTGAAAAAATGCAATGAGATATAAAATAACAGAACAACCGTAAATACCAAAAAATAGCAAAGGAAAGGTGAAAGTGTGAAAGAAAAAGGAAATAAATGTATATATCATTAATGGAGGATTTGGTGTGTGTAGATGAGAGTCAACACTTTGCTGATAGTTATTAGTGTGTTAGGGTTATTTGAGTTGATATATCATAGTCATTTCTATGGCAACTCGTAATGTTTTTCTCTATTTCCTCAATAAATTCTTTGGCCATTGATATAATGTGATCTTATTTCCCTTTATTGAGGTCTTTGATTGTTTTATGCAGTATGGGCTTTTGAGTGGCAGGGGGATTGCAGTAAGAGGGTCTCTTAAATGAAAGAGAAGAGGTTTGGAGATTATTGATCCTGATGAAGATTTCAGCATTTATTTTTTCCTTAATCAGTTATTTGTATGCATAAATTTGGGCTTATTTGTGTTCCTTTTAGATCGTGATTCCACACTCACAGAATTAAGCTGCTAAAAAATTCTGGAGTGGGTTATCTATGCCTGGCAACGAAGTTGGAGATAGGATACATAATTTCTTTGGCCAGGAGAAGTTCTCCCAGGGTCAACACCACTCGCAAGTCATTGATGGGAGCTGGTCCGGGCTAAGTAACAGTCTGTGGACTGGAAATCACAGACAGATCGGCACAACTCATGTCTCTAACTTAAAGAATCACAATATACAGCCATCAGGTATAAATTGTACAACCCATTAGAAGTTGGGCTGCTATATCCTAAAGTGGCTCTATATTTTGTTTCTGTCATTTATTTTTCACTACAAGTAGGGGTGGCCTTGGACCTGGCAAAACCCTGATGGGTGATGCCATTTTGACAGTGGGCCTTTTGGGCTTTCAGGCAGGCCACCTTGGCCCAATCCCGGTTCGAAGTCCACTCAACCCAGGCCAACCCTATTTTGACACTAAGGATGTCTTGATTTGAGCTTTATGCATGAGATACGATTAAGATATTCTGTTTTATTAAGTATATTCTTTTGTTTTGACATCAGCTGATTATGAAAGAGGACATGGCAGCCAGACATCAATCATGCAGCATGGTATTGACTTTTCACCGGCAACATTGCAGCCTGAGTTTGCCAGAAGTCAATCCCAAAACCAAGAGACAATGCTGAATGGATTTATGCATGGGCATCAGGTTTTTACATCGAGGCAGAATGATGCAAACTTTTTGGGAATGGAAACAGAAGCTGATCGACATAATTTAACATCCAGAGGAGTTTCAATTCTTGACTCACAGGTAGGGAATGGTTACGGGCTTAATCAGAAAAATACAACAAGGATAGATTCTAGTGAATCTCCAGTCAACTTTGACTTTTTTGGAGGGCAACAGCAAATGAATGACCATCATCCAGGTATGCAGCAGTCTTCACCAAAGCAACATCCAAGCATGAACGACATGCAACTTTTACAGCAACAATATTTATTTAAGCAAATGCAAGAAATTCAGAGGCAGCAGCACCAATTTCAGAAGCAACAATTGCAGCAGCAAGAAATAAGGCAACTTAATTCTGTAAATGCACAGCAGGCAGCTAGCAATGATTCACAGGCTTTGATTAATGGCATTCCAGTACATGATACATCTAACTATTCATGGCACCCTGAACTTATGGTTGGTACTCCAAACTGGCATCACCGTGGCGTGCCTCCAGTTTTGCAAGCATCATCAAGTGGATCTGTATTCCCTTTGGAGCATGGCCAGGCATCACGTTTGATGGGTATGGTTCCTCAACAGGTTGATCAGTCTCTTTATGGTGTTCCTATCTCTGGAACAAGAGTAACTCCGAATCACTTTTCAACCCTGCAAACAGAGAAGACTACAATGCAACAGATATCAAGCAGCAGCAATTCATCTCCAGCTAATCCTTATTCTGGATTTTCAGAACAAGTTGGCACTCAGGAAGGGAATTCATTGTCCAGACAGGGATACCAGGGGGGTGGAATGATTGGCAGTGCTAGCAATCAAGGTGTAAATAGTGGATTTAGTTCGGAAAGCTTGCAGAAAATAAATGTACAGCAAAGCAATGGACTTATGCCGGATTTTCTTGGGAGGCAAGAGGTGGTTGGTCCATTAGGAATGTTAGAGGAGAAAACTATGACGCAAGTTCCTCCTTCGAAAACTGTGTCTACCTTGGATCCTACTGAAGAAAAGATTTTGTTTGGCTCAGATGACAACTTGTGGGAAGCCTTTGGTAAGGGTGCTAATGTTGGTACAGGTGGTAATAACATGTTTGATGGTTCAGATTGTTTTAGCACATTCCCTTCTCTGCAGAGTGGGAGCTGGAGTGCTCTCATGCAGTCTGCTGTAGCAGAAACCTCAAGTGCTGATGCGGGTTTGCAAGAAGAGTGGAGTGGTGTAGCTTTCAGGAGTAACCAACCTCCAGATGGGACTCAACAGATGCCAGCTGCTAATAACAGTAATAAACACCACTCATTTCATTGGGCCAGTAATGGTTTGCAGACTGCCCCTGTTCTGAATTCTAGCCCCTTATCACCATCTGGTAAGTCCAACAATGGAGTTCAGCAATTAGGGGTCAAAACTTCTCCAGAACAGAACAATAGGTTGCAGAATATCTCTTCCCAAAAATTTACTGCTCAGGTTCCTGTGGAAGGATTAAAACGGTTAGATCCTGGCCTTTTACACCAGGAAATTGATGTAGGCAATAATGTATACGAAAATGGTTCTCATTCTTCAGATGTAAAGTCCAAAGTAAACAACTTTCCTGGTTCATGGACAGATCATGGCACACCACCATATATAGTTGGCCAACAAAGTGACAGACCTAGTAGCTGGAATTACAATAATTCAGTGTCATTCAGCTCAGATGTTGCTATTAAAGATCTGCACACTGAAAGCCCAGCACAAACTTCTCAGAGTACTGATGAGAAGAGTTCTGTGTATGGGGCAAGGGGTCATATTGGGAGCCTGCAGGTTAATAGAGAAAATTCTAACGACAGCCAGGTTCCTGCAGTGCCGGATTCAGGCACCATCAAGCCCAATCGGGAAAGCAGCCAGCAGCTTTCAAACAGTAATGGTATTGATGTTTGGAAGCATTTTGATTCTTCAGTGAATGCTAAAGTAAATGAGATTCCAAGAAAGTATCAAGCTCATATGGATAACACCTGTCCAACTCTTCATTCTGGAAATAATAATTTGCAAAATGGGGCAGTTGAAGCTCATGATTCACAGAATGTTAATACAAGGGAAAATGCAACTAATAAATTCGAAAATATGTCTCACCAGACCTCAAGAGCTGGTGGCAGAGAAAATTTGTGGTTTAATGCCAATGATTCTGGTACTTTTACTGGAAGCAAACAGAAGTCTTCCGGTCATGTTGCTCGGAAGCCTTCTGGAATTCGTAAATTTCAATATCATCCCATGGGTGATTTGGAGGTTGATATTGACCCTTCTCAAGAAGCAAGAAATACTGTGCATTCACAGTCAGTGCACGAGGTTTCACAAGGATTAAAAGCTCAAGACCTAGGATACATTGGGCAGTCAAACTTTCCGAGTCATTTGGCTAGAAACTCAATGGTAATTGATAAGCTGACTGTTGCTTCATGGGACTATATCATGTTTTCCATACTAAATAATCCTGCAGGTGTCAGAATCTTTTGATTATTTCATTTTTTATTTATTTACAGGGTCATGCAACCAGTTTTCATGAAGAAAATGCAGTCAACAAAACCGCAACATCAAGGTAGTTGGATATTTTTTATCTACCCTCCAGTTTTTGCATTTTTTTTAGCTATCATATAGTTGGTCAATTTTTTTGTTGTTGTTGTTATGCTCTATTTGTACTTCAATTCTTGCTTATAGAATTTGTCATTGATACGAGTTATATTTGCATGGTTCTATCATTTTCCTCCTGGCCTTCTGAAAATCTTATTATTATCGTTGGAATTTTTATTTTGAAAGTTGAATGATATATATACTGCAGTCAAACTATGCTTGAGCTACTTCAAAAGGTGGACCAAGCTAGGGAGCATGGTAATGTGATGCGGCCCAGCTCTTCCAATAACACCCAATCCTCTGAGATGCCTCAAGCAGAGACATCTGATGGATCACTTCAGAAAAATCAATCTTCTGTTTCTCAAGGATTTGGTTTACAACTGGCTCCCCCATCTCAATTCTTATCCCATCCAGAGCATGCATTACCTTCTGGGTACTCATCTCAGACAAAGCATAATCAAACCAATAGCATTGGTCCTATCATAGGAGAGAAGAACCGTGCCTGGCTGGCTTCTGCATCCTCTCTCCAGTCATTACCTCTTTCAAGTGAAACGTCTCAAAGAGAATTAAGGACTAACATGTTTGCTGCAATAGGACAAAATAATAAGCATTTCCAGAAAGAGATATCTGCTACCTTTTCTCCTGGCTTCCCTTACGTGAGAAGTTACAATGAGAATCAGCAAATGGATGATAAGTCTGGACAGTCAACTTACAATCCGTCTGTCAATCTATCTATAGATAGGTTTACTCCTCAGCTAAAACAGATTGAGAAGTCTATCGATAGAGCTCAAACCAGTGAACCAGCATTGTCATCATTGCCAGGCACATCCAAAAGTACAGCTGATAATGACATTGCTTCCTCTAATGAGGTCTCTCATTTGGTTCCTCATAACCAAAACCATGCGAGTGGTTCTACCCAACAATTTCCAGTCTTGGAAGCTGCTCCAGCTTCTCAGCAGGACCACATGTCTGGTTTCTCTCCAGATGGGGTCCCTACAAAAGTGTCTCCTGCTATTTGGAACAGTGCTTCATTGGAGCAGCGTCCATTTGGCAGTCAGCCTTTCAGGGTATCATCCAATATGCTGAAGACCAATGTTGAATCAATTGACAGTTTAGAGACAACCTTTTCCCAACCTCAGAAGCCAGAAGATCAAAATGCACAAAGAGGAGGGAACAGGCTAACTGAATATGTTGGATTTCCAAATTCATATGGCTTCATTGGGAAGGAGCAGCAATCAAAAGGAAACCTTGAGCAGCAAGTTTCACCTGAGAATGATTCTGGGCAGAAGAGAATTAGTACATCACATGGAAAAGAAGCTGTTTTAGATTATTCTGATGACACATCTCTTTCAAAACCTGGCAGTACTCAAAAAATAATTGAAGCTTTTGGCCGATCGCTAATACCCAATAATACTTTGCATCAAAATTACAACTTAATGCATCAGTATCAGGGCATGAAAGATTCAGAAGTTGATCCGAGTTTGAAGAGGTTTAGAGGTCCTGATGGTGCTGTGGATGCAAAAGTGGTGGCTCCCCAAGGAGGACATCCACTTTATGGAAACCATAATATGGTCAGAGATTCATCAGCAAGCAATACCTTAAATGCATCTGGAGATTCTAAGATACTAAACTTTACATCAAAACCAACTGATTGTTGTGATAAAAGTGAATCCTCTTGTGATGTTCCTGCATTTGGACGTAATGACCCTCATAATTTTGTCAATAGGAATGTTGAAGCTCCTTTTAGAGGTGAGAATTCTAATGTCAGTCCCCAAATGGCTCCATCCTGGTTTGATCGATATGGAACTTCTAAAAATGGGCAGACATTATCCATAAATGGTACACCAAAAAATGCCACCATGAAAACTGCAGAACTGCCTTTCCCTGTTGGAAGGCCGTCTGATAAGTTGCATGCCCATAGTTATATGCCGCAAGGAAATGCTACTGCTGATGGTGGGCAGTATGGAGTCTTTCAAAAGTGCTCGAATCATGCACTGTCAGTAACTGAGAATTTTACTTCACCTCAGTTATTACATTCTGATGATGCGGATGCGGATGCTGGTACTGGTATGTTGGTTAGGAGACTGAAAAAGCGTAAATGTGCTACTTCCGGACTTCTATCTTGGCAAAAGGAAGTGACACAGGGTCTCCAAAAGCTTCACAATATTAGGTGATTGACATATACTACACTATGTTCTTAGGATTCTATAATGCAATGCTGTTTTACTCTAGAAATTGCAGAGTTGAATCATATTTTCTTTGTTTTGAATTGTCGTAACTTATGGGTTACTTCTTTTTTCTTTTATAACTACAGTACAGCGGAAATGGATTGGGCTCTGGCCGTAAACCGCCTGAGTGAGAAGGTAATACTCAGTACTAGGTCTCATCAATTCTACTCAACAATTGTTAAGCTTGCTCTTTTGTTTTCGTTTTCCTAAGTATGTAAATGAGGAGAAAAAGGGAAGTTGTGGGACAATGGATCAGTTATTTATCTCCTCTTACAACTCTCCTCGTATTTTCACCATCCAAACAAATATTCACTTTTAGTTAGTGTGGCAGCTCCAATTGTTTCATGTCCAATGGCAGGTTGAAGAGGAGACTGAAATGTTAGAAGATGGACCTCCAGTCCTTAGATCTAGAAGAAGGCTTATACTAACAACACAGCTAATGCAACTGCTCTTTCACCCTCCTCTCGCATCAATTATGTCTGCAGATGCTGTTTCACATTGTGAGAGTGTTGCAAACTTCGCTGCTAGAACAACAATAGGGAATGCATGCAGTGCCCTCTGCACTGGAACTGATACTCCTGTCCAATCGCAAAGTGGAAATATGTAAGCATTGCCATCAAATTGGTCAAATTTTTATGGTTTGGTGAAATGAGTCCTGTTTATCCTTGTATCACCTTTTTGTTGTATAATGATCGTACTTGTTTCTTCCTGTTCTCAGCCTCACAGAGAAGGTTAAAACATGTGACAGGATGAGTGATGAGTACTTCTCAAAGATTATGGAAGATTTTGTGAGCAGAGCTAAGAAGATAGAAAATGTGGTGCTGAGGTAAATCTTTGCGTGTCCAATTCTAGTATTCAGTTGGTTGCTACATCTCGGTTTCTTTTATATCCAGCCCTTTTCATTCTTTTTAGCCTTTTTTAGGGAGCATTTGGATGCTTTTTGGGCTTATCCTTGTCCCATGTTAAACAATGGAGCCCTGAAGCCTAACTCTGCTAATACATCAGTAGGCCACAGAAAAAGTTTAATCTAGTTATATTTATCTGTATCAAAATGTTCTTTCTTATCCCAAATTAGTTTGTCCTTGTATGCTGCCACCATCTTTAAGTTCTGCATGCTGCCACCATCTTTAAGTTCTGCATCGTGTCTGATGAATAGGATTTAAAGGCATTGGATAGGAGCATTATATATATGTATATATATATATATATATATATTATTTTTCTATTTTGAAAAGGTTAATCGTTTTGTTCTTGGAGAGTGGGTGGGTGGGAGTTTTGGTTGTCAGCATTATTTTTATTTGTTTGACCTTCGCAAGCATGGTTTATGGTTGTGGATTTTCACGAAACACTTCCCTAGAAATCACACTTCACTCTTTCTTCAATGAGCATTGTTGTTTAACCTAAATTTGTTTATAAACTCATAAATTTTAGGATGCGTATGATCTCAGAGAAACTCTTACAGATGACATGTAAGACAATTTATGAAAAAGTAAGAAGGTTGTGTAGCAAACTCAAGCCTAGATGTAAATGATACAATTGAAAAGAGTCGTTACAGAAGATGCATTATGTGTTCAAAACGTTACTCATTTTTTATACTTGTGCAGAAATGTTGTCAATCTCAAATTACCACAGCCTCTTTTATGATGGCTTTTTCATAGTGTGCATTTTGTTTACGACTAATGATGCAGATTGGATCAGAGTTTATCACTTTCGGATTTGAGACTTGAATGTCAAGACCTAGGGAAAGTTTCTGTTATTAATCGATTTGCCAAGTTCCATGGCCGGAACCAAGCGGATGTGTCTGAGACGTCATCATCTTCTGCAGTTGTTCGGAAATCCTGCCCTCAGAGATATGTTACTGCTCTTCCTATGCCTAGGAATCTCCCTGACGGGGTACAATGTCTTTCACTTTGATAATTAATTAATTGATTTTCTCTCTTTTTTTCCCAGTGATCTCCAGTCCAAAATCTCTCTTGCTTCTTTAACATTTTTTATAATCTTATTTACTGGCAAGTGGCAACATGCTCACCATAGAAACCCATGAGTGAGTAGTGAGAATATAGAGAGTTGGATACTAGACTTTCTCCATGAAAAAGATGGAGGCCCTTTAATCTTTTCAATCTGGGCACTGTTGTGTTCTCATTCTTAAGAAAAATGACAAGATCGTGTATGCAAAATTGGATTGTGTCTTCCTTTTATTTAATTGCAAATGAGGAGAAAGTGCAACTCAAAACGTATAAAATATCTCTTAACTACATTTTTGTATTATTCGGTTTCCCTTTTATCTTTTGTTGCTTGCCTACTTACCCAGTAAATAATAGCATAGCACGAGGGTAACAACGTAAATGAACTGTAGAAATATGTTTGAGTTTTATTGAATCATTACATTAATATTTATACACATGAAAGTAACAACCAAATAACAACTTCCCATATAATAGCAACAAATATGCAAAATATCAGTTAAGATACATATGACTGAGTTAACGTGAGTGATTCTAGGAACAAACTAATTGTACTGTTATGCCCTCCTCAAGTAAGGTGTGGTGGAATAACACCTAACTTGGGAAGTACACGTTGAAAGGCTTGGTGAGTGGATCAACAAGTTGATCAGCGGAGTGAATGTGAGAGACACGAACTTGACAGCGACGGACCAAATCACGTACAAAGTGCATATCAACCACTATATGTTTCATTTTGGTGTGATGCACAGGATTGGCAGCAAGATAAGTTAATCCAATGTTATCACATAGTATCAATGGTGAGTGAGAGAGAGAGACATGGAGTTCCTTGAGCAAGTGAGTGATCCAAGTAGTTTCTGAAACAGCAGCAGCTACCGCACGGTACTCGGCTTCCGTAGATGACCGTGAAACGGTTTGTTGTTTCTTAGAGCACCAGGAAATTGGAGAAGACCCAAGATAGATAATAAAACCAGTAATGGAACAACGATCAGTAATATCTCCAGCCCAGTCAACATCCGTATATGTGGTTAGAGAAGGAGCGGACGTGGAGGAAAAACGAAGACCATGAGAGGATGTTTCCTTTAAGTACTGAAGTAGTCGTTTAACAGCTTTCTAGTGAGTGATGGAAGGGGAGTTGCTGAACTGAGTGAGCTTGTTAACTGAAAAGGAGATATCCGACCTTGTGAATGAGAGATATTGAAGCTTGCCGAGGACACTCCGGTATTCTTTGGCATCAATTTTGGGAGCACCGTTATTAAGAATCAATGGTTCAGATATACTCATGGGTGATTGAACACCCTTACTCTCGTGCATATGGCAATCTTGGAGCACCTCTTGAATATATTTGGATTGAGTCAAGAATAGCCCTTCAGCATCTCGTTGGACGTCAATACCCAAAGAAGAAATGCAACAACCCAAGACATTTGAGTGAAAATTGCTTGGCAAGAGAGGCAATAACTTGCTTAACAAGTGGTTCACTACTGCCAGTGATGATGATATCGTCGACATAGACCTATATATAAATTGTAACTCCCAAATTATGCAGCACAAAAAGAGAATTATCACACGCAAACATTTTGAATCCCATTTTCGTCAAGAAAGTGGTAAGGGCATCATACCATGCTTTAGGTGCTTGTCGAAACCCATAAATTTCCTTTTTCAAACGACATACATGATTGGGGAGATCCAGATGCTAATAACCTAGAGGTTGAGACATGTAGACCTCCTCTGCTAGTGTTCCTTGTAGAAATGCATTGTTGACGTCAATTTGATGCAACTGCCAGTGGCGTTGGACAACAATAGTTAAAACAGTACGGATCCTGACTGGTTTTACCACTGGGCTAAAGGTATCATGAAAATCAACACCAGGTCGTTGTGTAAATCCTTTGGCAACCAAGCGTGCTTTGTACCTGTCAATGGACCCGTCAGCCTTTGTTTTAACACGAAATAACCACTTACAGGGGACAATGTTTTTGGTGTGGTCATGTGGAACCAAATCCCAAGTCTAATTCTTCATTAACGCATCAAATTCAACCTGCATTGCCACTCTCCAAGAAGCATATTTCTGTGCTTGTTATAAGTGACAAGAATAAAATTATCATTAGTGGTAACTTGGGCTGTGTAGTCAACTATTTTACGGCGCTTAAAGATGTCATTTTGGGATCGGGTGACTATAGTACGAGGCTCATGTGAGGGAGTGGAGGAGGGTTGTGTTGTAGGGAGCAAGGGTTTAGGGGGTTGTATCGTTGTACAAGGTCGCTGGTTGGGTGGACGACGTTGATACGTTTGATGTATGGGTGGCTTTCGATTGGTGGAGATGGTAGGAGAGGGTCGTATGGTGGAGTTGGTGAGGGGGTGAGCGAAAAATAAATGGCATACCTGGGTCGTGACTGGCGGATGGATCTCTAGGGAGGCGACATGTTGTGCTGAAGAATTGGTGGAAGGAGAGCGACTTGTATCACGTGCAACCGAAGTATGTGGAAGAAGAGAAGTGTCGATGGAATTGGGAAAATGATGGCGAAGTTCTGAAGGTGGATGGGTTTGATCTGAAGGAATAATTTTCCATTGTACCGTGGAATAGTGTTTTTTGAAAGTGGAAAGTAGATTTGCAAAAGAAAAAATAGTTTCAAAAAATTTGACATCTCGTGAAAGAAAAATTTTGGAAGTAGTGGGATCAAACTGATGACAATGATGGGTAAGGGAAATATTGAGGTAGACACAAGGTTTAGAGTATGGATCTAATTTATGGTTGGCATATGGTCGTAACCATGGATAGCATAGGCATCCAAAAGGTCGAAGAGAGTCATATTTTGGTGTTTCTTTAAATAAGACTTCATAAGGAGATGTATGGGCTAGTGTAGACGTAGGTAATCGATTAATGAGATATGTGGCATGATGGCAAGCAAAGGTCCAAAAGTTGGATGGTAAGGAAGCTTGGTGAAGTAAGGTTTTGGCTGTTTCAATAAGGTGTCGATGACATCTTTCGACTCTGGCAACATGTTGAGGAGTGTATGGCGGGGATAGTAGATGTTGGATGCCAATGGAGGTGAGATAGGGATCAAGGGTACGATATTCGCCTCCCCCAATCAGTGTAAAGAGTTAAAATTTTGTGTCCAAAATATCTTTCAAGCATAGGATGCAACGTTTGAAAAATATAGGAAACCTCAATTTTGTTTTTCAAAGTGTACAACCACATGTACTTAGTATAATGATCGACAAAAAGGCAATAGTAATGTTTTTTATCAATCGATAACACTGGGGAAGGACCCCACAAGTCGCTAAAAATTGTTTGGAGCGGATTGTTGCTGATCAAAGTAGATTGGTAAAATGGAAATCTGTGTGCTTTATTGCAAGAGCAAGAATTACAAAAAAGAAACTTTGCTTTAGTGGAATAGGAAAGACCAGCAGTTTTTAAAATCGAACATAAAATTCGAGAGTGAGGATGGCCCAATCGGTTGTGCCATAGATGAAGGCAATAGCTAAGTTGATGGCGGGGCGAGATAGAGATGGCCATTCGTATAGTCCCGCATTATTCTGGTCACACAACAGTGTTGCCCCCGTAAGTAGATCCTTCACAACAAAATGAAAAGGAAACAGTTCAATGGAGGTTTTATTATCCTTACAAAATTGATGCATAGAAATAAGCTTACGTTTAATGGCAGGAGCACATAAAATATTTGATAATTTAAAGGCTGAAGTTGAACTATGTAAATGAGTAGTACCAGTTTGAGTAATTGGAATAACATTACCATCACCCATTGTCACTTCGTCGGTGTCGGTGAATGGTTGGATGGTTTGAAGGGATTGTGTGTCGGGAGTGATATGATGAGAGGCACCAAAATCAAGAATCCATGGATCAGTTGATGTAGGAGTGCGGGAAACAAAATTGGCTTTGGCCTCAAAATGATTGTGAGACTGGGAACGACAAACGTTGGCAGTGTGACCGAACTTCTCACAAAGTTGGCAGCGAAGACGTTGGGTTGGAGGAGGAAGATTGCGCCACTGTTGATTGGGAGCCGAAGTGGGCTGGCGAGGCTGTTGACTCCAATTATTGTTGGAGGTTGGTTGGCGGGAGTTGCGATTGGCTTGAGAATTGTTGGGAGCACGTTGAGCAATGACAACAGTAATTTGTGTAGCAGCTTTTTTTTGGTCTTCATGCTTAAGAAAGAGCTCATGATCTAGTAGCTTACCAAAAAGCTCCTCATATGTAATCGAAGAATCACGAGCACGAATAGCAGCAGAAGTCTCACGATATTGAGGGCCGAGGCCACTGAGAATCTTCACAACTAGTTCTTCAATAGGAACAGGAGAGCCGGCTGTAGCGAGTTCGGCGGAAAGAGACCGTATCTCACGCAGGTATTCAGCAATAGATTTTGTCTTTGGTGACGCAATTCAGATGATGACGAAGACTGAAAATGCAGGTCTGCGATTTGTTAGCATAAGCTGTGTGGAGATTGTCCCACGCGATCTTGGAAATGGTAGCGGAAGCAACAGTGCAAGCAATTGTGGCGTCAACTGAAGCCATGAGAGCATTCTGGATAAGTTGATCTTGACAAAACCAATCCTTGTATGCTGGATTTGGAGTTTCAGTACCGTCGGAGTTAATGGTAAGGGAGGGTGATGGCGTGGAGCCATCAAGATGACCATACAGATCATAGCCATGGAGAAGCATGGCGATTTGAGCCTTCCATGTGGGAAAATTGTGGCTTCCAGAAAGTTTAATTGGGAGTTGTGAGGAGGGATTGAATTGGACTATTTGTTTTGGATTAGTGGGGACTGAAGTAGTGTCGACATTGGTGACAGTTCTAAAGGAAGACATGGTGAGAATAAAAGGCTGAAACAGAGTGGTAGAGAAAAAAAATCTGAATTTCTCATAATTTAGTTGTTACTTGTGAGAGTGTAGGCTGGCTCTGATACCATAACAATGTAAATGAACTGTAAAAATATGCTTGAGTTTTATTGAATCATTGCATGAATATTTATACACATGAAAGTAACAGCCAAATAGCAACTTCCTGAATACTAGCAACAAATATGCAAAATATCAGTTAAGATACATAGGACTGAGTCAACGTGAGTGATTCTAGGAACAAACTGATTGTGCTATTAGCAGTCAACTTCTTTAGATTGATGGGAGTGTTATTTTCTTTCTTTCTTTCATTTGGATTTTTCTGTCACTATCGTTTTCCACTTTTGGGGGACATATTGTTGAGTTGAATATCCATTGACTATAATAGACTTTCTTTCAGATACTCTATTCATTCCTATTAATATTACCTTCATGTTGTCTTTCCTCTGGTAAGGATTAGAGAGTTTTGTTGATTACTTTTGTTCTTCGATTAATGTCTGTAACTTTTGTTCTACTTTCACTCCTTTCTTTTTGCCTGACAAGTTTTTGTATCCCTTTACTTTGTTTCTCTTTTGTTATTTTTTGGTTAAAAAAGAATAATAAAAAAAGAGTTTGAATATTGTAATAAAATAGAAATATAACAAGATTTCATTTGCCTTTTTTTCTTGTATATTCAAATTTAAGACAAATTTAACAAAATATTTTTATTTTAATTTGAAATTAAGACGAGATTAAGTTATGATATGACATAAAATTTATACTTGTAATTGATAATGTAACCTAGTGTAATAGAATTAACTCTTAAAAATAATATTCAAATAATTTAAATTTCATTAAAAATCTAATTATATTTTAAATTCATAATTAAAATTAATAAACATTAGTTAATTTAAATTTAAATTATAAATCGAATCCTAATTCTCAAAATTAGAACCTTAAAATCTTAAATTTGGAACTAATTATCCAATGAGAAGAGTGGCATTTACAAAAGGAGAATGCGGTCAACAGAGGAGAGAAGATCCTAACCTTATTGGTGGACGTGGGGTTAATGACTTTGGTGAAAGAGTACAATAAAATCTCGATAAATTAATAATTTTGATTAAATAATAATTTTCTCTGGTCTCGATTTAGGCCAATGGAATAAAATAATAACCTCGCTAAATGCATAAGATAATAGTTTTAAAAAATCCTTGAGGACCATTGAAAATATAAAATAATAATTCATTAAATAAGTATGAAAATTACATAAATAATTCATAAAATAAAGCACTTTCTAAACAATTTTTATTTCAAATTTTATACTTTCCTAAAATATGTATCTATAGTCAATTGATTCTTCTTTTCATGCGAATTGAATTCAATTTCATCTTTCAAATGAATAGCCATGAAAGAGAAGATATAATATATGAATTTTTATAGTTTGGTATATGAAGTTAAAGTACATGTATCTATTTATAACTTCTATATAGTACGGTACACTTGAAACAATTCACAATACTTCATATTCTAATGTACCTACATGCATTTTATTTGAATCACGCTAACTTAATATTAATAAACTTATATTTGACAAGATTAATAAACTTAGATAAAATACACCATCATTAATTAATTGTTTATTTATTTTCTTTTCTTAGTTACGGAAAAAATTAATTGTTTAATTTGACAAATATAATGTACAAAATAAAATTATTCTATAAATTAATAAATATTAATTTATCGATAAATTAATAAAATATTTATTTATTGATAAATTAATAACTCAGTATAAGATAATAATTTTTCAGGTCTCAAAAATATTCATTTATAGAAGTTTTACGATATATGGATTTAGGTAAGGTGATCAGGCTAAGGGAGAAGATCCTAACCTTATTGGTGGACATGGGTACTCTGGATTTAGGTAGGGTGATCAGGCTTAGGATGCTTAGACTAAACTCAACTCTAGTTCGAAAATAATGAAAGAGACAACGAGATTTGGTTTGCAAGATATGCTAATTGTTGGAGGATCCAAACCCAAAACTTGTATACAACTTGGAAAAACATCATCCAGTGGTCATTGAAAAAAGAATTGGTTTTAAAAAATTCTTCAAATCTGGTAGAATGCTCACTTAGCTACACAAAACTTATCTATGTCCAGCTTCAAAGGTACCCAATCCTTTAACTTCAAATGATTATAGACATATTGTATGCTGCAATGTGATTTACAAAATCATTGCAAAAATGCTTAACAAAAGATAAAGGAGAATATTGCTTGAATTCATCAATCCGTGCCACTATGCTTGTGTCGATGGAAAGAACATTATTGACAATATCAATATGGCTTAAGAATTATTCAAAAGCTGTAACTTTTGATCATCCATCAAAAGCTGTGCCTTGAAAATTGACTTTACCAAGTTTTTTAATTCTTTGAGCTAGAACTTTGTTCTCACCTCTCTACATCCCATTGGGCTGCCTAGCATCTTCATAATAAGTTATGAGCTGCATCACTTCTATAACCTACTCAATTTTCATAAATTGTGAACCTTCAAACATCACTAAAGCTTTAAGAGGTATTAGTTAATCACCTTACCTTTTTGTCATTTACATGGAGGTCTTCTATAAACTCACCAACCTTAAGATTACAAAAGAACCCAAATTCAGTTATCATAACAAGTGTGGTAAATTGGAAATATTCCAATTATCCTTTGCTGATGATTCAATTTTACTTTCAAGTGTCAACTCTATTTCTATTGATTTACACGTTTAAGTCTCTAAAGGAATTCAATGACTTATCAAGTTCGACTTTTAATCCTAACAAAAGCTCATTCATCCTTTCTGTTGGTTCTGATCTTAGTATAGGAACTGTTCTTATCTCTAAGGGGTTGAACCAATAACAACCCTCCTTTAAATATCTTGGGATCCCTATCTCTGTGAAGAAACTCACAAAGAGGGACTACTCCCCTCTATTAAACTTAATTAAAATGCGGCTTAACAATTGGTACAATAATTGTTTACCTTAAGGTGGAAGGCTTTAACTTATCCTATCTGTACTTTCCAACCTCTATACTTATTGGATCTCGTATATTGTATTGCCTAAAGGAGGGATAAAATATATTGATAGGCTATTCAGGGACTTTCTTTGGAGTGGATCAAACAAAAAACTCAAAATTCCTAAATGAGATAGGAAATTGTTTGCCAAATAAAATCCATGAAGGGTTGGGAATTGCATCAATCTGCATTATGAGTAAAATAATGTTGATTAAGAGGCTATGGAGACTTTGTTCTAAGGGTGAAAGCCTCTAGGTAAGATGGACACAACTACACTTGTTCAAGGGGTCGAATGTCTAAAATGTCAAAACAACTCCTGAAATAGCTTGGACTCCTTAGTCAAATAATGAAAATGCAAAGAATAGTGCATCCTTTCATTAAACACATGATTGGTGATGGTTTTTACACCTCATTCTAGTTTGATAATTAGTATAATAGAAGGCCTCTCTATATGTTGACTTAGTTCTAACACCTGAAACTTATAATACCATCTGTGAAGATATTCACTAGTTCCCCATAAATCTCAATGAAGATTCATCAATCTGAGAACAAATTTAGGGAGTTAGGGATATGTTGGATGTGTGCGGTAACTCATACATCAATAGAAAACTAAAACCGAAGGTAACAAAAGAAACTAAGTCAAAACACAGAGCAATGAAGCATAAGTCATACACGTGAGAGGCACATGATACATACCTCTATGGTGAAGACTTTGAAAGATGCAACTGCCACATATTTCCTACATAAGACAGACATTAGCATTAGTCTCTAGAGAGACATAGCACATTTTCATTGTTATCCAATAATCTGAGAGTGATTTACGAAAAGAAGATTAGAAGTGAGAGAGTTGCTAGAATACTTGCAAGGAGTACTAGTGAGTTCATAGGGAATTCTTACAAGTGTTTTAAAAACACTCTATCTTTTGTAACTTGTTTCTTTTTTCCGTTGATCGTAATGGAACCATGTATGTGAGACCCTTAGATGTAGATAGCATTTAAGCTATCAAACCAAGCAAATGTTGTGTTCTTAATTTCTGCTACTCTTACATTCTGCAAATCGAAACAATTTCTGTCATTCTTTGTGGTAAAAGACAATAGAAAGATATAAAGATCTTAACATCAGTGGTATCATAGCCTATCTTCAACTTCCTGGGCGATTCTTTGGCTATTCAAGCAATCAAGGTTCGTTAAGAAATCTATAAGAAATTTTCTTTCTTGTCATCTTTAAACTACATTTAAAAATGGTGGGAAAAGAAATGGATGTCTTCACTGGTAAAAAAGACTTTACAATATGGAAACTTCAGATGCAAGCATTACTTGAATCTTATGACTATATGGTGCAATAGAAGAACAGTATGATGTAGAACATATCATATTAAGAGACTCAAGATGCAATGGCTCGCACATTACAAGTTAATGCTCCACTTATCACCGGTTGTGATAAGGAAAGTGTAGAATTGCAATACTGCACATAAATTATGATTAAAGCTTGATGAACTATATGCTAAAAAATGTCTGCCTAACAAGATGACACTTTTACATAATCTTGAAAATTATAAAATGAACACTACTGTTTCTTTTGATAATAATTTGGATTATTTATTTAAGCTGGTGCAAGATTTAGAAGCTATAGGTGAAAGAATCTCTTAAGGACATCAAGTCGTGGTTATTCTAAAAGCTTTACCATCGGAGTTCAATGCTTTCAAGAAGGTGATTAAGCATGCTAGTGGAGAATTTCTCACTGTTAAGAGGGTGTTAGATTCACTAATGGAAGAAATAGTGGACAATAATCCATTCAAGAAGGAACCAGAAGTGATGTTCATCGAAAATAAACAAGATAAGAAGTCATAGAAAAAGAATAGCAAGAAAGGAAATTGGTAGAAAGGGAATGGCAGGGAGAAGCACACCAAAGAAGATGAAGAAAAGAAGAAAAAGGCTAAAGGCAAGAAGTGCTTCTACTGTGACAAGGAGGGGCACTTTGCCAGAGATTGCAGAAAGAAGAAAAGAGACAGGCTGCACAAAGTGGAGATGCTGGGAATGTGGAGAAACCTGAAGACTCCAGTGGTGATGAAATACTAGCTGTTACTGAAGAGAGTGAAGATCTCAATAGAGAGAGAATCTTCGACTCTGGATGCACCATGCATATTACTCCTCACAGAGACTAGTTTGCAACATTTGAATCAGTCACTGCCAAAGTAAAGATGGCAGATTCTGGGCAGCAAAAGGTCGAAGGTGTTGGGAGTGTCTCTATCAACATGTTTGATGAGAAGAAGAGGACCTTACACAATGTTAGATTTGTGCCTGGAGTGAGGAGAAATCTCATCTTAGAAAGTATGTTTGACAAACAAGGCTTGGCTTTCAGATAAGATCTAAGGATGGACTTAGAGAAATCCTAAAGGATGGAAGAGTGATCATAAGAGGAGTTGAAAGAGGTGGGCTCTATTATGTAATAGGCACTACTGGAGTGAACCTAGCTACTGGAAATGGAGAGCCTGATTCAACTAAGTAATGGCACTCAAGGTTGGGACATGCAGGGAACAAGAGTCTGTTGCATCTTTCTAAAAAGGGACTAATTCCAAAAAAAGACATAAAGAAGATGGAATTATGTGAATCATGTGCGCTAGGAAAGTATCATAGAACTGGTCTCTAAAAAGGAGCAAAGAGGGCTAAAGAGATTCTGGGGCCCAGCTTAAATGTTCACTATAGGAGGGAACATATTTTTCATGTCCATTTTATAATGATAAGTCTAGGAAATGTTGGGTCTATCCTATGAAAAGGAAAGATGAAACATTAGAAATCTTTATCAAGTGACATACACTAATGAAATATCAGACAAGAAAGAAGTTGAGATGCCTAAGGATAGAGAATGGACTAGAATACTACAATAAGGAATTTGAAGACTACTGTAGTAAGAAAAGAATACAGAGGCTCAACAGAATGATGTAGTTGACAGGCTCAACAGAACACTCTTAGAAAAGACTAGATGCATGCTACTATCATCAGGGTGTTCACAAGGGGAGAAGCTATTAAGACTGCAACTTACCGAGTAAACAGATTACCTATTTCTACTAATGAGTACAAAACTCTACAAGAAGTCAGGAATGGGAAGAAGCTTAACTTGACTCACCTAAGAACCTTCGGATGTACTACCTATGCACACCAAAAGGAAGGTAAGCTGGAACATAGAGCAGTGAAAGGAGTATTTCTAGGCTATCCAAAAGGAGTTAAAAGGTACAAAATCCTACTGCTTCAACAGGGAGGTTTAAAAACTATTATTAGTAGAGATGTGATCTTTAAGGAAAATGAGTTTCCTTTGTTGTGCAGGAATCTTTTAGACTCTGACCTATAAAAGGAAGTTCAGAAGCAACTTGGATCACCAAGTAATTCAGTCCCCTTCTATATGCCACCAGAATCAGAAGCAGAAGAAGGCAGCACACAATCCCATAATGAGGAACCTGTGTAAGGCCTTATTCATCATGAACAAGGGACTGAAGAAACAGAAAGTGAAAGTGAGGAAAGAGCCTCACACATTGCTACAAATAACTCACATGAAGCTCTACAAGACTATCAGCTCACTAAAGATAGGCAACCAAGACAAAGAATTCCCATTAGGAGATACACAGACTCTAATTTAATTGAAATTGCATGTCTTGTTGTAGATGTTGGAGTTATGTAAATATAGTGCCCTGGAAAGCAAGTGTATTTACATGTAACTTTATCTTCTTCAGTTACAGTTTTGTAATGAAAATATTTATTATTACTAAAACAAAAGAGTTTGGTTTTATTTAAATGAGCATTATATATCTAGTCAAAAGGTACCGAGATTCTTTTGTAAGTAATATACATATACATAGAGATGTATAGGAAACATGTATATTATTAGAATCTGAATAAATTGATTCACAGGTGAATAATCAAGTTAGTCGCTTGATTATGGTTTAGACTGTAGTTTTGCGATTTATCTCCATATAAGTAAAGGAGTTTACTTCAAGGGAATGATGAGTTTCATATCATGAT
>JAOQMR010000007.1:10683890-10701794 GCA_027563865.1 Erythroxylum pelleterianum | reverse complement strand
TATGTCCGTACTTGTACTCAACTTGCCGATATATTCACCAAGGCCCTTGGGACAAAGCAGTTCTTGTTCTTATTAAGAAAGTTGGGTGTCCAAAACTTACATGCCCCAACTTGAGGGGGGGTAATACGATGATATGTCGTAATATCTGTTACTATATATATGTTTCTGTAATATCCAATCATATCACCAAAGATTGGGGTGTGATCGAAGAGATATTTGTGGAGGTAGTTTAGGATATTCTGTACAGCTGTTAACGAGATATTAGGAGGACTGTGTGGGGGTGATTACCTCCTTACGATTGTATAAATATTTGTACACTTTGGTTCAATAGGACATCGAGTTATTCATTTTTAGCAGCAACGTGTCAAATAAGTGGCCCACTTTTTTGCAATTCATTTCTTCAAAAATCAATTAAACTAAAAAAAAAACTTTATATTTTCTTCATTCTTGAGTCTTCACGATGCAACTCTTCTTCTCTCTTGCGAATGTGTGTAGAAAGTTGCTCTCTTGTAATTGTGTGTGGACTATCGCTCTTTGGAGTGTCGTTATTATCTTACAGTTGGGTGAGATTGGGAGTGTCTATCTCTTATGATTGGGAGGTAAGTTCGTCTAACCGTAAATTAGATTATCGATGTTTGATCTATTGCCACAATCCTCTTTGTTTATAAATTTCTCTCATTTTTAATAGGACAAATTCCTTTTAAGCTACCATATAAAGGTATAGCAACTTATATATCACCATTTATTTGTTTACATCTACTTGGTGGAGATTTGTGGCTTAAGCTAAGGAGGAATGGGTTATTATGAGGGTGAATTTGTCATAATACATTGATCGGGGGCTATCGTTCGATCTTAAGATCAGTCCTTTGAAAACTGAGTCAAAAATTTTAATCCAAGGATTGCAATATAGGATGCAACCTCGGGTTGTCTTACTTAATTGGAACCTAGAGAAAAAGGTTTTAAGCTAGCCTAATTGTCAAAAAATGCAAACTAAGTTGATAAAAGGGGGTTTGGATCATAGGTAAGAAGTAAGGAAATTTAACTAAAGTAAAGAAAAATGTGAAAAAAGTATTTTTGGATTTTTAGGAAGATGAAATTGAAAATTCAAACAATAATCGAATATGATAAGGTCTTCTTAAAAACAAGCTTAGGCTATCATGGTTCAAAATAAATTTTTCGGGAGTGAAATTCACTAAGTTTTCGATTAGCAAACCTTAAAAAACTCTTTAAGTCCAAAATTTTAATCAATGAACTCCATTTCTTAAAACTTTGTTAAAAACATCTTAGTGTGTGCAATGGACAAGTTAATGCAAGTGGTCTAATTGGGTCAAGAATAATTTCAATATCAAACACAACTAGGCAGATAATAGAGGATTAAATATCACCAAAATGACATATATGAAACTTCATATATTAAGCATCAAGGTTCTACATATAACCAAATCCATACACAAGACATTGTTCAACACTTGATTAAACTCTAATCAAGTTAATTTAACTACACTGTCGTAAACCTTAACTCAAAAATTTACAACTATGCAGTTAAACTTGACAATGTAAATTTACTCCCCTTTAAAGCCCGGTAAACTCAAGTCGTTGCTACATTTTCAAGAGGGAATAAAGACCTAGCCGTGCATGACTTCGGAACCCTTCACGATTGCTGAAGCTCCGATGTTACCCATGGTAGTAATAGTGACCGGCGGTGTAATGGTAATGAACTGAATGGAGATGTGGGTGATGGTCGCGGATGAGAGGTGGCGATGGTGTCAAACGTCGGTCCAGAAAGATGCCTTCTTCTCCTCTGCCAAATGTCAATCCCCTTTTAACCTAATTTGACTTATAGGTTGGGTCGCAGGTCCGGCTGAAATAGTGAGAGGATTTTTCAAATTAAGTCCGGATATTCGACCGTTCGCCGCGTGCACTTTCTCTATCACTCACCGCGGCGGAATAATTAATCTACGTCGTGGCGAGATGTTCCGCGATGATGCGCCGCGGCGAGATAATTAGTTTACGTCACGGCGTGTTTTCTTCTTGATGCGTTGCGGCGTGCGTTTTGGAGCTCACGTCCTGTTAACTCATCTGACTCCTTTTTACTCCTTTGTCTCCTACAATATAAAATAACAATTTGCAGTATAATTGTCCTTAGAAAAATTTATAATGCAATTAATGTCAATTTGTAACAATTTTTGGCTATTAAATTGCATAAAATGTAAGCTCACAGTAAGGGACAAATTTAAGCACAAAATCAAGAATTAAGAGTCAAAAAGTATATTAAAAGCTATGAAAGTGTAGCCAATTTATATGATAAACTTGGGCTCAATCATACATCCATGTAGTTGATGAATTCATTTCTTAAATCTAAGACTATCCTATATTTGTTTTCTATGCTTGAAAGTTATTTCAAACTTAATATAATGGTATAATTTGTTAATGGGTTGTTATGTTTCTTACCGTATTTGTGGTTAAAGTGATTACAACAGGTGGTATAGTTTAACATTTTTCAACTTCGTATATACTATTTCCAGAACTAACCGGCGAAACATTAAGAAATTCGATTTCACTTGGTCACCATTTACTGCAAGTAGTTTCAAAGAACATATTCTTCCTGAATTTAGTGTTATTGAGTTTGGTTGTTTGATCTTTCGCAAATATTATCATTCTTCTATTCAATTTCAAGCAGCTCCAATTCTTTCCAATAACCTTTTGCTTCCTTCCTATCAAAGCGTCAATAGTAAACGTAGACTTCTCTAGATCAATTCTTTTCAATAATTCATTATTCTATTATTGAATTTTGTTTAATTCTATTGTTGAATTTGGTTAGTTAATTATATCTTGATTTGTTATGCTTGTTATTTTCCATAAACATCTTGTAATTCACCATATATAAAGCATTTTTAACGTCAAATTATTAAGATCTCATACAAGATTAGTAACACATGATAGAAGAATTATTGTTAAATTCATCTTGGCCATAGGTGTAAACATTTATTAGTAATCGCTAAGTCTGTGGGAACCCTTTTGCTACTAATTGAGATTTTAGTCTTTTGAGTTATTTGCCCTATGATTCATAGTAAGAAACATTTACATCCTACATGTCTTTTATTCACAGATCAATAAGCTCCCAACTTCCATTTTCGGCTTTAGCTTTCGTCTTTTCCCTTATAGTTTTTCTTTTTAAGATCATTAGATGCTTCAAGTCCTTAACATGCTTTGAATAAAGTTGTGGTAATTTTTCAAAATATTTAACTATATGCAATATTGTTTCCATAATTTTAAGATTAATTACACTTTTACTTATTGTTCACAGTTGAAATCAAATATTGTCGATATTAAGAACTCAGATGTTTCAAATTGTGTTACTTCATTATTGAAACAAAGGACTAGGGATCGTCGTTTCAAGTTGAAAAAGTATTATAAATATTTCCTTCTGATGGGGAGGCACAAAGATATGTTCCCAAATGAATGCCTAAAGAACAATTGAATAGTTTATGTGATTAATGGACTGACCCGAAAGTTCAAATTTGTTTTCTTTGTCTTCGTGTTTGTTTCAATTAATCTTGTTAGATGATTTAACGACTATGCTATCTTTTTTTCTTTATTTAAGAAAATTGTGAGAAGACAAAGGTTAGCAGAGCAAAAAAATAAAAACACCTCATAATTAAGGGTCAAAGTCATTTGTAGTTGTCCGAAATGAATATATAAGATCTTTAATTGCAAGTTATACTTATATCAATAAACACTACATTATTTATTGTGCCTTGTATTTTTTTTTCATAAAATAGAGTGAGAATGAACTACATAGACGAGAATGTGATAAGATTACACTATATAAAGTCACTCACTATAAGGAAGACAAATGATAAGTGTTAGAAGCAGGAAACAACTATGTAAGTATAAAAATTTGTTCAATATTTTAGTTCATTTATTAATGTAGTAGTAAGTACTAATATTTGGGTTGAATATTGACTCACTTTTTTTAATTTTAGAATAAGATGCAAGAGTTATTAGATAATTCTATGTCTGAGGGGAATAATAATTCTATGTCTGAGGGGAATGAACTCAGTGTAAAAGACATTTGTGATATAGTATTTGGTACATGGTCTAGCTATATGAATGGTCTTGGCTATAGCTCTAAGCTAAATGTTTTAACCTCAACATATAAAACAATCATTCAACAGGAAAACAACAAGCTTAAGGCTGCATTACAAGCTGAAGTAATCAAGGGAAGAGAAACTTGAGCAAAATTAGCAAAACATGATATGTTACTTAGAAAATTACTTGGCTTGGATTATGATATAAATGAAAAGAAAAGTGAAGGGTATTAATTCTATCTCCTATACTTTTTTCTTTCAATTTTTGTATGTACTATAATTTAAATTTAATACTTTTTTGGGATTACAAAGTAGATGAAGATGCAACTGTTGAATGTTATATAATGAATGGTAAAGTTATATGTAATAAGGATATTAAGCAGATTCCCTAGTATATTCTGCATAAAGTGATTTACTCCTCCTAGTCCTCCTTACTTGTTGTAAGTAGTTTACCTGCTACTAACCCCATTATCAATTGTAAGTAGTTGACCCAATCTGTTGTAGCCCTACTATACGTAACTCTTGTATGTCTTGACTATAAAACAATAGACTGCCGCTGCCAGTTTGTAGTTTGAAAAGCTCAATTGTGTTTCAATATGATGTTTGCTTTAATTAAAACCAAATACTTATTGTATCAATACTCACAATATTTGTAGTTGTTTTAACTAAGCTTTTTAGATGATTATAGGTTCATTGAGATGGACAATACTAAGTAATAGTTGAAATTATGCTATAATATTTTTGTAATCTGATAATTATAATTTGTAAATTGATCTATTTTATTGTTTTATGTATAAGAATGGTTAAAGTTGTCATTAAGAGTATAGGAAACTTTTTTGTTGTTGGTATAATTTAATGAAATTTATATTATTTTATTTTATATATACAATGTTCGTTATTTTGAATTAATAATATTTTTATTCAATTTAATTGTATAATAAATTTACAATAAAAATGTATCATACATTATATACAAAACATATTGTTCAATATCATGAATTAAAAATGAAACAAATAATATATCACAACATTATAAAAAACATAACAAATAATATTTGACTGAGTGGTATAAAACATAGCAAATAATATTTGACTACATTATATAAAATGTAGCTAAAAATATTTAACTAAGTTTTATTTTCGTCTTCAGCCATTTGTCACCAAATTTTTTTCCCTCCAAGATTCAATTTTTAGTTATGAATTTTTTTATAGCTAATAATTTTTGTCTACAATTTTTAAAAATTTCACCTATAGTTTTTAGTTACAGAGATTTGACAATGTTTTGTGCAACGAATCAGAAATGTAACAAATAACTATAAGAAATGGGTTTTAGACATTTAGCTACATTTTTTAAGCCAAAAATCAACTTTGTTGTAGTGTGGACAAGATAAAATCTAGCATCTAATAAAGATATTAATTTGTTGATGAATTAATAATTTATTAATTTATAGATTGTCTTTAACATTCAGTAAACATTCATTTAATCAACCATAAACTTGTTATGTTTTCAACAATAAATCATGGCTTTTAATTGGAATCGAAAATTTAATTTTAAAATTTTTATAAAAATTAGAGATGATAAGATCCAACTAAATCAAATTATTAATTTATAGTATGAATGGTATCATATAACTATAGAAAAGTATTATCTTGTTAATTTATTGAAGATATTAATTTAACCTATTAGTCCAAGTTATTAGATAATAGAAATCGATTATTTATTTTTAAGGTTTCATTGTAGATAATATTGTTGTTGAACTCTTCAGGACACGGAGGGAGTACTAGTAAACCAGAGAGTCCATTTAGCCTGCAATTAGACTGCTGTTTTTAGTTATGTTCTCCTTGAAGTCAGCCTTTGAGTATATTTTTATGGAGGTAGGGAGGGGGAAGACGCATGTCTTTCTCATACCCGTAAACTTGTGTTAGAATTTACAATGGACCTACGGACCCACATCAGAAGGAAAGTTAGACCATATACAAGTCTAAGTGAGATTCCATCCTAAAATCAATTGGTGATAGGTGGAGTAGCCCAATGTGGGACAAACTTCCACTTTATATTTCAAAAACTTGCACAGGGGTAGTCAATTAAGATACAACTCCTTGTAGTGTTGCTTGTACAAATTGATGTTGAACTTGGTCTCAACGGCCTTGTACTTTAGCTGTATCTCATCATAGGCAGGTACTCCATCCTCCCTCTACCTTTCGTGATTTGGAATAATAGTGAACTTTGTATAAAAATTCCAAAAGTGCCAATTTGTTAAAGATCATGGATATTGTGTCTTCCCGTTTAAAAATCTTTTCTAATAAATGCATTATTAGATTATAGGATAAATTACAAAAAAAAACCTAAACTTTCCTCAATTTGTTAATTATAGCCCAAAATTTAAAAATAGCAATAAAATGTTCAAACTTTCAACAATTCTAGCTCGACATTAGTCTCACAGTTATCTTTGCTGATGTGACACTACCACGTGTCAGGGGACCCTTATTAATCAGACACGTCAACCTCAGTAGGAGAAGAGAGTTATATTAATGAAACAACATCGTTTCTTTAAGATAATAAAACGACGTAAATTCTTTTGGGTTTGCAACTTTCTTCATAACTTTCTTTACTGTCTTTTTTTTCCCTGGAATAATTAATGATGGTGGTTCACCTGAAACATTATTTCCACCTTTATCTAAGACAAGACCCTCTGAAGATCCCATAACTCTACCATTTCTAAGAAAAGCATTGGCCGCACCAAAACTGGGTACAATCATTTGGAACACCCGTTAAACTATCCAACTTTTCGCCACTATTATTGGAATTTGCAAGTGATGAACTTGAAAAATCCTTAGTTAGTACTAGCCCTCCCCTAATTTTACTCATCCTAGGTGTCAAATTTGTAGCCCAGAATTAGGAGGAGTCACTATCGCCTTGGCTACAAGGGAATTGGACTTGACAGATACATCAAGTTGGACAGGTTTCCTTCTCTCACTTCCTCTACCATCATTTGATCCAAATGGAGATTTTGATCTTTCCTCCTAAAAGGGTTAGGCTTGGTATCATCAATATAACTAGAATAGTCAGATTAAAATCATAACTACCTTCTCTACTTCTTTTACTGCTTAGCATTTTGACTCTTCATTCCTACAATGCTCATGTCTCCTACGACTCATATTATAATTATCAATTTCATTAATAAAGAACTCAAGCACATCTCATATGGCCTCTATATCATGTAACCTTCTCTGATTCTCAATCACCTCATCATGATGATGGGGTAAGCTGTGCCTATTCTTATACGTCTGCGAACTCGAATCAAAATCCCTAGAAGTAGAACCATGATTAAGATCATTTGACATCCGAAGATCCCTAGAAGATCTATCGGAATTGCATCCAAATTGCAAACCATAGTTTGAGTTCTTCTAACGACGTCGTTTTATTATCACAAAGAAACGATGTTGTTTCATTAATATAACTTACCTCTTCTAATGACGATGACGTGTTTGATTAATAAGGGTCTCCTGACATATGACAATGTTACGTCAATAAAGAAAACGGTGAGACTAACTTCAGGTTAGAATTAGAAAAAATTAAAAATTTAAGCATTTTATTGCAAACGATGTTGTTTCATTAATATAACTCACCTCTTCTAATGAAAATGACGTGTCTGATTAATAAGGGTCTCCTGACATATGACAGTGTCACGTCAATAAAGAAAAAGGTGACATTAACGTCGAGTTAGAATTGAAAAAATTTACAAATTTAAGCATTTTATTGCTAATTTTTAAAGTTCGAGTTATAATTGAAAAATTAAGGAAAGTTTGTGTATTTTTTTGTAGTTAACCCTAGATTACATAACCATATGCGAGTATTTTGTTCATATAATATATTAGACATCTTAATATGGTAAATTAGTGTCTTGTATAGGTCCTACTATCTTGGAATTGAAACCTTTTTTTCACTTTTGTTTCCTAAACTTATTAAATATTGAAAATCTAACACTAAATTCATAAAAGGTAAAGCTGCACACCACTGGGATATTTGTACCTACAATGCTTTATAGAACTGGTGATATTTCATTGGTATGCATTTTGGCACAGCATTACAACCTTATGCTGAATGTTCTAGTAAACACGTTAAGGTATGCTAATCTATATGTGGGTTTGTTTGATGCCTTCATAGCTTGTTTCCTTTTGATGATCTTGTCTTTTCTTGGTTAGTGTATAAACTATCAAGAACTTAGGTACATGCATATGATTATTCAATCTGTTTGCAGCTTATCAGATGCTTTAACGAAACTTGTTTTCTTGGTCAGGGTTTTATGCTGAAGAGAACTACGGAGGAACCCCTTAGTCATGTTGCTGCCATAATCACCGATGTTCTTGATAATGCAGAAACTAATCATGTCATCATTGCTTCACAAAAGGGAGCAATTCTTCAGAAAATGGAACTTAGGCTGTCGTATCGATCACCTGTCTCCATGTTGAGTAATTATGGTTTTTGACTCCTGCAACTTTATGCAATGTTGCATGTTATATGTCGCTAGTTGTGCTTCTACTTTAAATTTCATAAAATTTGGTTTGAGTTTGGATTTTATTTTATACTCCATTTGAAAGTTAGATTAAATAGGAAAAGCGCCCATGTAAAATATCAATCAAAAGGGGGAATTTTGTTTATGTTCTACAGGATGTACTTTGTTCTATACATTATAAATAGAAATGATGCCGCTTAGAGTTTCTCTCTCCCTCTCTCATTTTATATATCAAACAATACATCCGTGGTGATTTGGTTTGATAAGATACAAGGTCATGAATATGTTGAAATCTAATCGTGATCAAATCATGAACATAACGGAAAACAAAACTTTTATGAATTTCAAGCAAATCAAATTTGAATAAAACAGAAAACGAGTTAGAAATTTTACCGTGTTCGTCTTCCTGTTGAAAAACCTTTGAAAATTTTTCGATTGATCAATCACGAGTTATTCAAATGTCCAGCCTCTAATGATACCCATAGAGCAATTTTCAAAACTAATTTTGAGAGGAAGAAGACAAAGTGCTAGCTTTTAAAATGTTCTTCTCCTTTTAAAATAGAAAAATCATAAGGGCCTTTAATTAAAATTCAATTTCTTTAATTATAATTAAAATCAAATTCTAATTCTAATTAATTTAATTCTAATACCATATCCATCTATATGTTGATATGTCTCTTTTGAGACAATGGCTTAGGAAAAGGATATGCTAGATTCTCTTCAATGGGAACTCGCTCTAATCCTATGTCTTTTCACTCTACTATCACCCTGATCAAGTGAAACTTTCTGAGTATATGTTTGGACCGCTGATGAGACTTGGGTTCCTTTACTTACCTAATAACACCGTTATTGTCACAATACAATACTATAGGCTCAACAATGCTAGGAACCACTCCAAGTTTAGTGATGAACTTCTTGATCCAAATTGCTTCCTTTGCCACCTCTGACACTAAAATGTACTTTGCTTCAATCGTTGAATCTACAATGGTCAGTTGTTTGGAACTCTTTTGACTTATTGCACCACCATATAGAATGAAGATGTACCCTAATTGTGATCTACTATCATCAGGATCTGACTAGAAACTAGCATCTAAATATCCTTAAACTCTCAGTTCAACTCCTCCATAGACCAAGAAAACATCTTTAGTTCTTCACAAGTACTTTAAGATATTTTTCATAGTCGTCCAGTGACCCTCACTAGAATTGGACTGAAACCTGCTCTTATGCTTAAAGCATAAGAAACATTTGGTCTAGTATATAGCATCACATATATGATTGATCCAATTGCCGAAGTATATGGAATACAATCCATTTTATCTCTCTCATCTTGTGTCTTTGGAAACATACTTTGTGAGAGCGAAATTCCATACGATATGGGTAAGAGTCCCCTCTCAGAATTCTCTATGCTAAACCTCTTTATCACTTTATCTATGTACGTGGATTGGGATAATCCAAGTAACCTCTTTGACCTATCTGTATAAATCTTTATTCCTAGAATATAGGATGCTTCTCCCATATCCTTCATAGAGAAGTTCTTAGACAACCAAATTTTTACAGACTGTAGCATAGGTATGTCGTTTCCAATAAGCAATACGCCATCCACATATAGTACCAAGAAAATGATTGCACTCCCACTAACCTCCTTATAGACACATGGTTCATCTACATTTTTTATAAAATCAAACTCTTTGACTGTCTCATAAAAACGGATGTTCCAACTCTGTGACGCTTGCTTAAGTCCATAAATGGATCTTTGCAATTTGCTTACTTGATTAGAAAATATCTTGGATTCAAAACCTTCAGGTTGTGTCATATACACGGCCTCCTACAAATTTCCATTGAGAAATACAGTTTTGACATCCATCTGCCAGATTTCATTATTATGATATGCTGCTATGGCTAACAAGATCGTGATAGATTTTAGCATAGCTATTGGCAAAAGGTTTCATCAAAATCAACTCCTTGTTTTTATTTGTAACCTTTAGCCATTAACCTTGCTTTGTATGTATGTACATTACCATCCATATAAGTTTTTCTCTTAAAAATTCACTTGAATCCAATAGTCCAATACCAACAGGCGCATCAACCAAAGTCCATACTTGGTTGGTGTACATGGATTCCATTTCAGATCTCATAACTTCTTGCCATTTAAAAGAATCAATGTTAGACATCTCTTCTTTAAAATTAGGAGGCTCATCATATATGAGCGATACATTATCCTTTCCTTGCTTAATATGTAGATATATTCTAATCGGAGGGCAACGCATTCTATTAGTTCTTCACAGACTATGTATCTCTTGAACTCTCAGTTGTACATCATATGTATCAACTTGAGGTTCTTATTCCATTTCGATGTGAATTTATAACTCTTGAACTTCTCTAAGTTCAACCTCACTCCCACTACTTTCTTTGAGAATAAATTCTCTTTCTAAGAATATAACATGTCTTGAGACAAAAACTTTTTGCTCAATAGGATGATAAAATTGATAACTGAAACTCTCTTTTGGATACCCCACAAGTTTGTATTTATCTGATTTAACTTGAAGCTTATCAGATATAGCATGCTTCACATCCCAAAATCTTTAAATGTGATAATCCAAGCCTTCTACCAGTCCATATCTCATATGGTGTCTTATCAACCGATTTAGATGAGACTATGTTTAGAATATATATTGCGATTTCAATTGTGTATACCCAGAAGGACATAGGAAGGACTACATGACTCGTCATGGAACGTACCATATCTAATAGCCTATGATTTCTCCTTTCAGAAACTCCATTATGTTGTGGAGTTACAGGAGGAGACCATTGTGAGAGAATCCCATTCTCTTTTAAGTAACCAAGAAACTCGTGGTCTAAGTATTCACCATGTCGATCTGATCTAAGTGTCTTAATATTTTTGTCAGTTTGTTTCTCAACCTCTAGTCTAAATTCGTTGAACTTTTCAAATGATTCTGATTTTTGTTTCATCAAGTACACATAACCATATCTAGAATGATCATCTGTGAACGTAATGAAATACGAGAATCTACCTCTAGCATTTGCGGACATAGGCCCACATGCATCTGAATGTATTAATTCTAATAACTCACTAGCACATTGTCCCTTTCCCTTAAAGGGTAGTTTGGTCATCTTTCCCAATAAACAAGATTCACAAGTTTCATATGATTCATAACTAAAGGATCAAAATATCTTCTTTATGTAATTTTGTGATTCTAGTTTCATTGATATGACCTAACCTACAATGCCATAAATAAGATGAAGTTTGGTTACTTAATTTTCTTTTCTTACTATTTATATTATGAATTGGCTTTTCAAGATCTAACTCATACAAACCATTTGTAACTAATCCAAATCCATAATAGACATCATCTTTATAAAAAGAATACCTTTTATCCTTAATTACAAAGACAAATCCATTCAAATCCAACTAAGAAAGAGAAATGATGTTTCTTGTAATAACAGGGACATATTAACAATTATCAAGTTCTAATACAACGCCAGAAGGCAAAGTTAAACTACAAGTTCCTACAGCTAATGCAGCAACTCCTTCTCCATTGCCACTTGCAGGTCCACTTCGCCTTTCTTCAATGATCTACTCCTTGTTAACAGCTGCATGTTATTACATATGTGAGAACCATAACCAATATCTAATACCCAAGAATGTGGAGCAGAAGTAGAAAGATTGATTTCAATCATAAACATACCTGAAGAGACAGCTTCCTTAAGCTTCTTATCTTTCAGGCTAGCAAGATAAGATGGGTAGTTCCTCTTCCAATGTCTGTTGACTCCACAATGAAACATGTGCCGTTGTCATTGCTCTTCTTCTTGACACCTCTTTTGGCCTTTATTACACTAGTAGAAGCCTTCTATTTCTTGTTATTATTCTTCTTAAAGCCCTTTTTCATGCTTTTAGAAGAACCGACAATAAGTACATAATTGGGTTCCTTCTTAAGACACCCTTCTGCAGTCTTGAGCATGTTCAACAGTTCAGGCAATGTCATATACTTCTGGTTCATGCTGAAGCTCATGACAAACTGTGAAAGCTCGAACTTAGAGATTACAACACTAGATCAATGCTTAACTCATGGTTCATGACAAAACCTAATTGGGCCAATTTTTCAATATACCCAATCATCTTCAGCACATGAAGGTTGACTGAAGATCCTTATATCATCTTGCATTGAAACAGTGCCTTGGAGATTTAATATCTCTCTACCCGACTTTGTGCACCAAATAACTCCTTAAGATGCAGCATCATAGTAGGTGCATCCATGTTCTCATGCTACCTCTGAAGTTCAGGAGATATGCAAGCTAACATTACATATGTAGCTTGTTCAATGTCATTAACGTAACGCTAATATTCTCCCAATCTTCATTAGTTGCATCTGAATAAGGTTCTGATGGAGCAGGAGTATCAAGGACGTAAAACTTCTTTTCTTGCCTAAGAACTATTCTTAAGTTTCGTAACCAATCCAAAAAATTGGGTCCAGTCAACTTGTTAGCATCTATGTTGCTCCTCAATGTCAGGTTTGTACTCATCTTTAAATTCAATAACTGAAAAATATAAAAGGAGCATATATTAGTTTATATCCAAAATAAAAAATAAGGACTTTAAAATTATTTGATTACTCCCACTATTTTATTTAAAATAATAGCCCTCACTATTATATCAAAAAATTATCAAAAAATTTCCTAATAGGCTAGGATCCTATTTAAAATTAATTGATCTTGAGTTTGATCAACAAACAAACTAAAATTAAATGAGGTAAAAAAAACTACTTCAATCATATCTCATGTGATTCTTAAAACTGTTAAGTGACAACTTTTTCCAAATATATCACATATATTATTCCTAACCTTGCCTCTAAATCTATATGATCATGAGTTTACTTATCAAAATCATACAAATTTAGTTAAGTAAGAACCATTAATTTAAAATAAAACATATCCGGATTAAAGTGACCTTGAGTTTACTCAACAAGCCAAGCAATAAACAGAATTATGGTTTTATTATTAAACAATGGAAGGCAATTATCACGTTTCTAACGTGTACTTAATATTTTATTGAAGTATTTAAAATTTCAAAAATTTATGATCTTATCAAAATAATATAATCTCATTATATTTATAATTTCAAACATAATCTAATTATGAAAAAAATTATTTAAAACTTTTGCTTGATTCTAATTATTGATTTGATAATAAATTTAATTTAATAATTCAACTCTTGAAAAATTAAATTAAGTTCCAAAATTTTTCTAATAACAATTCCCTTTGAAATTTTTTTTCAAAATTTAGTAAAACTCTTTTCAATTTTATTAGGAGTAAAAAAATAATTTAATATCTATTAAATTAATTAAATTGATAATTTAAGGTTTTATAAACATTTAAAAACAAATAGAAGAGGGATGAGAGGGTGTCTAACGCGTGCGTGCGTGCGTTAGATGATGGTAAGCGAGCGCATGCACTACATGTGCCCACGGTCAACAAGACGTTGACTGGCGCGTGCATTGCACGTGCCAATTGCGTCTACTACAAACACATTCATGCGCCCATCGTCTTCTCCAGAAGCTACCGTCTACTTCTGCAATTGCCTCCCTCCCACTTTTTTTTAGAACTAACGCCCCCACTTCTACTTCCCTCACATTGTTGTCCCACGTTTCCCCATCTTATCTCTAACCAACTCCCATCTCCCACGTTTCCTGACCATCATCCGTCGCTCCTCCTTTGCCGGATGATTGACCTCAGTTTCGTGAGTGTCTAGCATCACAAGCAATGTCGATGCCAACGACACCAGCCAGTGGCATAGCAAGGCGTCACTGACGCCACCCAATGGTGTCAGGCAACACCTTGTTCGCATAGAGGGGCAATAATCACCCCTCTTAAACAGTAAATACACTTGTTTGTGGGCAGAAACTAAATGCTCCAGATCCAAAAACAAACAATAAAGGAAAATAATATGGGCATAATAAGCAGTATAATCCACAAAGAACACAATTAAGTTCAGATCTGAGTCATTTGCAAGAGCAGAGAAAAGGAAAAATTCAAAAAATAAAATATGGCAGTTGGATGAACATAAAATAGAGCATGCGTATGGAAACAATTTCCAGAACTCAAATGCAAGTCTCTCAAGAGCCATGTCGTGAAAACATTTGTTTGACATAGGCAAATCAAATATAAACAATTTCCAACATCGTATAAACATGGGCATAGTCAACAATAGAACACTAATGTAAATTAATAATTTAGAAATATTGCACAAGTGTAACTTTATGTAGAGAAATACAAAAAACATTTTTCATGATGAAACAAGAGTAGTCTTGAATAACATGCACGTTGTAGTTCTTTAAACCTTAACATATTATCACAATCAATCAGAATCAAGCCTCTAATTCAAGATATATAATTAAAGGAGGCTCTAATACCACTGTTCAAATCCAACCATGATTAAATCACGGATGCAGCAGAAAACAAAATTTTTACGAATTCCAAACAGATCCATAAAATTGAATAAACTTGAATAAAACAGAAAACAAATTAGAAATTGTACCTTGTTCGTCTTCTTGTTGAAAAACATTGAAAATTTTTTGATTGATCAATCACGAGCTATTCAAATGTCCAGCCTCCAATGGTATCCACAGAGCAATTCTTAAGACTGATTTTGAGAGGAAGAAGACAAAGTGCTAGCTTCTAAAATGTTCTTCCCTTTTTAAATAGAAAAATCATGAGGGTCTTTAATTAAAATTAAATTTCTTTAATTATAATTAAAATCAAATTCTAATTCTAATTAATTTAATTTAATAAAATCAAATATCTCATATTTGATCCCAAAAGTTTCTCAAATTTTATAATGAAGTCCAACTTAATTAAATTAATTTTTTTCACAAATTGTTCTTTGATGTGTCACCCATTAGGTTCCTAATAAATTAGTAATGATTATAAATTACAATTATAATTCTCAATTAGAATTAGATAAATTAAAACTTCTTTTAATTTATCTTTAATTCTCCAATAATATGATTCATAATTATAAATGTCATGATTATCCAAATATTAGAAATGTCAAAGTGATTGACTTAACCTGTCCATGCATGGCTATGATGTATAATTTAATCCTTTGGTCTTCAATATTCTGATTGCACAAAGAATGGATATAATGTCTATTCTTATCAACCAATTATATTCGTTTTTGCTAATTAGTAATTGATGTATAATTAAAATTTGAAAACACCTTTTCAAATGTTAATTCACTCTGACTAGCAAATTCCATAAATCATTACTAATCAAGAACAATAGAATATTCTCCCTAATTACTTTAAAGCGACGAATCCTATATTGACTTACTCAACTATCTCCATACGGTTCATACAGTATCTAATTACTACCGAGTGAATTATCCTAGGACGATTCATAAGTAGCATCAAAATACAGTAATTCCCATACGAGATACCTTGGTAATCTCAAGTCTGAGGATCAATTATATAACCATCTTTATAAGATAATCTATAGACACGTAAGTAATATTCTATCTAAAATTCTCATAATCAGGTCAGTTCAGTGACTTATTCTCTAATAATTACTCACACATTAGTTTAAGTATCTCTATACTTTAATTTATGAGATCAATTACTTCTTCATAAGAAAGAAACATAATGTGTGCTACCATTTTAACAATATCTCGTCTTGATGAAACTACAACTAGGAACATTTAGGAATAATACATAAGTATAAATTGAATCTCATAATTATGATCGCATCGTAATTTCAATTACACAGTAATTATTCTAAGAATTTTTCCTTTATTATTAAAACATAAAATATTAATTAAATTAATACATAAAATAAATAAAGTCTTTTCATTAATTCAAAATAATATCGTATATTAATTTGTATCCAATTGATTTGTTGCAATGGCATAAACATAAATTCTATTTTTAAGCATAATTTTGTTTACACGGAAGAGCAACAAGTCTGGAGATATTTCTGCACAACAAGAAATTATTGGAACAACCAAGTTTATCCCACTAGAATTGTCGTATGGAAGTTTTTAAATATGGTTTGACATAACCATTTATGCACGCTGGATAATTTACAGCTTGGTTTTTGAGAAGGCGATTAATCCCATCTTCTATGCACAGTCCTAATACATCCTTGCTTTGCCTTCTTCCAGATCCTGCTCAAAAGTCCTCTGGTAGTTGCCCATGCAGTTTTTGTGCGTGCCCCTATTATGAAAGGCGCAGAAGTCGACGTCGAGTATGTAATTTTGTTCTTTGATGCTCTTCCATTCTCCTTTTGGATACTATCCAAGCGTTGATTACAGAAGGGAGATCTGAAGTAGGACATTAGAGTAGGTGATGAGCTATTCAATCCTCTCATAGCCCTATTGATTTGGTTGGTTACAGCTCTAAGCTCATAGGAGTCGTAGAGGGTGCTGTCGTTGTAGTGCGGACTAAACCTGAACATTTCTGGTTTAACGCTCTGATCTGTGGTCTCCTCTGGATGAGCCATTGCAACCTCAGTTCCTAGACCCTGTCAATGGAAGTCTCTTTGTTATGAAATCTTCGCCATTTATGAGAAACTTTGTTTATGGTGTTTTGGCGTTTATGTCTGAATGGATTTGTTATAGTTTTGGCTGACCAAGGTAACCTTGGCAAGAGTACATGATCTCCAAAGAAATTTGCTTAGTATTTTACGTCTCCTGCAGAAACAGAATATGATGATGATTGATTGTATTACCAAGCAACGAGAAGGGAGCAAAAGCTCCAGATTCCTATTGTGTCCTTTTGCAGTCTATATTCCTGGAATTTTTATCATATCACAGTATAAATTATATATTAACTTATCAAAAATTCATTAAAAATGTTTAATATTATTAAATAAAATAAATACCAAATAATTATATATTAACTTTCACCGTGATGTACCATAGATCCAGTAATACGTAGCATTATCCGTGAATGAGAAATTGGATTAGTATTTTAATTGCCTAGTTATCCCAATGTTGTGCATTGGAACGCTCAAGGCATGTGAAGTTATTCTATTGCTTTATTTTCTATATAAATCAAGCATTAGGAGGTCGAGTTCTTATCCTGCGATTGGGTATAGCTCCTTTGGCTAAGGGCATCTCCAACCATTGCACCAAATTTTTACACCAAATTTGGTGTAAAGTGGAATATTCCTAGAATTTTTTTACACCAAATTTGGTGTTACTCCAATCATTTACACCAAATTTTTACATCAAAATTTTTTCAATGAATATACCACAATAATTTAGTTATTAACTAAATTAATTT
>JAOQMR010000007.1:10652390-10662861 GCA_027563865.1 Erythroxylum pelleterianum | reverse complement strand
TGCAAGATGCGATCCTATGGAATAATTCTAGGAAAGCAAATTAAATTTAATTCAAAAGAGAATTGAGAACAGAGGAATGTCATTTAATTTAGATCATTGACTTGCATTAAAAAGTATTCAAAGATGGCCATCGTCTCTTTAGTAGAGAACTTGAATACAGTCATGACTCAAGAAACAAAATGAGATCAAAGGAAAAAATGCAAATGCGAGATATGACCTAGGGTATAGCATACAATGTCTATTCAAGGACTCATAAGTCCTAGGATCAATTTGTTAAATCGAGATGTCATATACTCCTAACAGATATATGACACTGTGCAATCGTCGTATGCTGGTCACACCGGTTATTGAACAAGTATGAGTACTGCAGAGCTTTTTGTTTTAAACCTATCATGTGTGAGTGGGAGATAATGACGTTTTACACTCATGATGGGTCAAATGGTCATCTGACATGAATAACTTCTATCGGTAGTTATTCACAAATGACATATAAAAGGCAACGTTTAGAAATGAACTAAACTAACTCTGTTTATGTGTTTTTGATTTCTGAAACGCTGGCTCTTGCAAACTTCGGCTTGGAGGTTTCTACAGAAAACTAAGGCAATCTCTGCTTTCTATAATCGGTGGAATATAACGAATCATTAAGTATGTATTTTTCGTTTGTCTATGCATATAACATCGATCTTGGAATATACATAACCTGTGTGGTTATGTTTTTTGTATTTGATCCGTTCATAGTTTCCTAACACCATAAGCCTGGATTTCTTGGCCTGACTAGGCCATGGGCTGGGCTTCGATTAAGGCCATCCACGCCCAACTAAGAGTGATAAAATGACATTTTTTGAATTTTTTTTAAATTATTAAATCCCGATATGGCCCATTGCCATCCTTATGTGGCGATGAGACCCACTTTTTATAAAAAAAAATATGTACTGACATAACATTTAACTGATGAAGAGTTAATTTTGTCAATTTTTCTGTCCATTTAAGGTCTGTTCTAAACATTTTGAAAACTTTATGATTAAATTTGAACACTTCAAAATATTCAAATTCAAGTTAAATTTTATTGTAAACGTTAAGATTTAAAACATATATTTGATTAGAGACAGATTTAGGCGACAGGAGGATGGTTTCAAGCTTTTAGTTTAGTTTTTTTTTCATGTATTTAAGTAATCGGACAAATTTTGTAGCATTAAGTTTGGGCTGGGTCCAATTGGACCCTAGCCTAATTTTCAAACCAATTTTGGATAGCTTATATTACGTCGTTTAGTAAGACGAATGTTGAGCTTATGGGCTTGAAATTTCATTTCACTTAGAAATCAATACTAATGCTCCGATAATTATGAATCGAATTAAATAAAAAAGAATAGTTGTATAGATATTTTAATAGTTTTTATTTTCATTTTTAAATCGTTTTGAAATAAAATTAAAAAACCTTCTTAATTGATAACATTAATCTATTTATACTTATGTTAATAACATTAATTGAATATTAAATAAAATTTGGAAAATAAAATATTTTTATTAATTAATTTACAAATAGTTGCATTTTGATAGTATATAAATTTTATTAATAAAAATTTATTATGTTATATTTTAATAATTAATTATATCAATAAATATATAAAATTTTATTTTAGAAACTAATATTTTTATTAATATACATTTAAATTATCAAAATTAACATTATTCTTTATAATTGAATATTGAATTATTCTATGAGTAATTATATTGAAATTTATGTATTTTAAAACATCTTAAAGCTAAATATATTTATAATAAATAATTCAAAATTTTAAATAATAATTAAATTATATTAATAACTACAAATTAAATAATTACATATTATATTTAATTAATGGTCGATATCAATTTGCTTGTTATGATTGATTCCCTGCCGTCCCTATCTCAATTGGGATATATTACTATACCCTTGGGTTTTTTCAATTATTATTGTTATTTTATAGCAACACGCCTCTCACTATTGGACTACGTAGCTCAATGGTATTATTATTGTTATTATTAGTAACGGTAGTTGGAGGAGGGGGAGCACTAGCAGTAACAGTACTAGTAATAGTACTTGCTAAGTATTTTAATTATTATTATTTTTATTTGTGTAGTTATTATGATTTTCTTACATATTATTATTAATATTATTAGTTTCCTTGTTATTATTTTCCTACTTTTTATTATTACTATCATCATTTTTATTGTTTTTATTATTATTACCATTATTATTATTATTAATCTCCTACTTATTATTATTAATATTATTAGTATTATTTATTATTTATTATTATTACTAATATTACTACTACTGCTACTACTACAACTAATACTACTACTTTTATTTTTTAGTGCTTTATTTTTACTTTATTTTTATCTTTACTTTCTTTTTAATTTATTTGTCTATTTTTCTTTTATTATTATTTTTAAATTTATTTTATTTAATTATTTTGTTTTTTTTTATTTTTTCCTGTTTCGTGTAAGTCTCGGAAATAACCTCTCTACTAATTAAGAATAAGACTGTGTACACTAAACCTTCCTAGACCCACATTTAGCAAAAAAATTTATTAAGTCTTTGTTGTTGGTTTAAGTCTTCATTGATTAACATAATCAACTTCAATTTTACAACTTATAATGGAGGGATGAGATATTAAACTTTGTAAACCCTTATTTAAATTCAGAGGATTTGTTTGTTAATTTAACTCGTAATTTTTCTCTTTACACTAGAAAGTTTTTCATGTAAATTTACATGTTTGCTTCGTTGGTATGTTTTGTATTCTAATACTAATTTGCTAGTTAAACTTCAAAATGTTTTGTTGCTAGGTCTTTGCTTGATCTTTTAAAAAGTTGTGTTATTGCCTCCCAACAATATATCCCTTATCATGGAGTAATCTCCTAAGTCAGGGAACTTCTCAGAGGAGGTAATTTTATTATTTGTTCATCATTTACTTTTATGCAAGTTGTTAACTGACTATTCTTGGTCAAGACAAGTTAGCTCCCTATCGGAAGATCAGACAGGAGTTAGACGGCAATCCAACTTCCTACATACTGAGAGACTTGGCAGGACTATTGCACAGAAGACTCAACTCCACAGTGGCAGCCAGTCAATGGTATTGCCTTTACTAGAATTGAGAACTTGTTTAGCTAAGGTTATCCCCTTATGGTTATTGTTTCCCTTGTAATTTATAGTATAAGAACTCTAGTCTATATAGCAAGGGAAACGTAAGTTACCCAACGGTGAGAGATAACCTCCATATAACAAACTCTACTGAAAAAAATAAGAAAAATAATTACTAAAATACCTATGAACAAGGAGAATATCAAACGAAATTAGGTCTAAATCATCAAATTATAGACAGATTTTAGAGAAGACATTGTAGAATGAGAAAGAGAGCATAAGTTAAATTCAAATCGTAACGCTTAAAAGGGTATTCCATTTACCAAAAATCATCTTTCAATTTCAGAGTGCAAATGTAATAATAGCAGCAATAATATAATATCAATAAATACAAAAAGAAGCTGACAGGCAAACAAAAGGTCGTATCTGTCGACATGTCAGTAACCGAAATCTACTGAATAGAATACTACTACTTCCCAAGCAATCGACGGGCACGCTGGCTTGCACCCCTAACTCGCATATTTAGAGTATCAACATCATTCTCTGCATGATCCAAAGCTTTGGTTTGCCTGAGCAGCACATAAATTATAAGCAAACTTGTTAGGGAAAATTGTCCTAGTAGTCCCTAAATTTTACTCGAATTTCTTATCAGGTTCTAATTTTACTTTTTAGATCATATTTATAACAGAAAAATGTTCAAATATGAATAATCACATGCAATCTTTCTGAAGTTTAACAAGTAATTTATGCACTACCCAACTTGCCACTATTGGTTCAAAAGTTTTATAGAAAAGTAAAGGAAAATATTGATAGGTCCAAAATCAAAATCCTTTCTCTGCCACAACCCAACAGTAGATGGACCTCGGAAGCATTGACTCAGTTAATGTACATGTATATACACATATTGGATGTTTATGGTTCGCTCAAATGAAGACTAACCTGTCAATTTCAGTCCCCATGTCAACAGCCATATCTTTAAGCTCTCCCAACAGATTACTCAGATCTGAAAGTGCATCATCTTGCTTTGCCTTTTCTACCTGTTTTCATTATCATGCAATATAGACAGATATCAGCAACCAAATACTCAAAGTAGCAATAGTTTTCTTTCAAGTTTTGGGTCCTCTAGGCATTGATTGAAAGAGAGATGAAATAAACAAATGAATACTTAATTCCTGGTAATTCAAGTTTGCTAACAAACGAAGAATCAGCATTTCCTCAGGGTTGAAAACAGGCACAAACCTCAACTTTCTGTACTGCATTGGTCGGTTCAGGTAGAATTGATCGAGATTCAGACCTTCCTTTGGATGCTGGATTCAAGCCCAACTTCTCTCTCTGCTCCAGATGGCCAACTATTGTTTTTGGTGTATTATAATCTGCCAGAGAAAAAATAAAACAAATGTTAAGAAATGGCAAGTAAAGTTCTAGAAATTTCAATTGTGAACTTCATATTTCTTGGAACAAAGCAGCTTTTATTATTTCCCTCAATAAAACTTTTACTGATAAAATAGGAGGAACAAGCATAAAAGAAATTGAAGACATAAATTGACATGCATTCCGGAGAGAAACCGTGTCAACTTTTTGCAACATTATGATTTCATTACACAGTATGGTTCAAAAAATGGTTGAACATCTTGATTGAGGCAAATATGTAGACAGAATATACAACCTCTTGCGATGGCAGGGCCAGTTATTGGACGAGTCTTCTTTGGTGTCCATTTCTTGGAAAATAAGCCCCCAAGACTGCCCAAAAGTTTCTCGCCCTGAAATCATTATAAAGAATCCATGAAAATTTTCCATAAGATCCATTAGTTGATATGGAAAACAATGGGAAAGCAGCATTACTGAAAAGGGATGATAAATAAGATACCGTTGGATGGACTATTTCCTCTATATAAAAGGAAATAGTCATGGAAAGACTGCAATATGCTCAAAAAGCATTTAAAAGATTCCAAGAGATCCACCAATGAGCAAAGGCAAGAGGGAAAACTGTTCCCCATGAAACTCTTTTTCACCCCCTCTTAAGATGTGGGCAGGAATCGGAATTAAGTGCCTAAAAACTCAAAGCTACATAAAGAAAACATGTCTATGAAAAAATACTGAGCATGCTGTAAATGAATCCTAGTTATCTACACTTCTCCCCTAATTTGGACAATTATTAGGAAGTAAGGACTTAAGTATTTGTCTTTATGCTTTTCTTTTCTTCGTCAAGTTCACTGCACTTCAGCAGAATCAAGTATAAACTTAAAGAGATCTATATGGCATGAAAGATTGATAAGGAAGAACCTTACAAATGTATGGCTGAATTTTATTAACTTCTTGCATTGTGTTTGTACAAATGCATATTTTGCAGTCCAGCAAGTACTCGATTTAGTCCTTAAAATAAAATTGAATATATAGCGGAAAGGGGAAAACATGGGGCATAAGATATTCGTAGCACTCAAACTCAAAAAATTTCTGTATAAATATTAAGAAAATTTACAAAGTTAACAATTCTAAATGCTTGAAGATTCGCACAAAAAAATAAAATAAAATCAAGCAGTAGCCCATCACAGGAAACTTGTGACAGTGAATTAATATTCAGCACATTTCAACAACATAATTTAAAAAAGTCATTTAGAAGAGCAGTATTGAAACTGTTCAAGTGCAATCAATTGGATGGAAAATAAGAGTAGAATGCATTATTCAAATTCCGTGTATACTCTCTAAGTTATAAACTTACTTCTTAAAAGCTAAACATATAAACTTATGAAAACAGATCATACCCGACTAAGATCATGATCCATTTCAACAGCAAGGTTATGCGTCTTGATAATTTGCTCCCCCTGTTGATGCAGTGTGATCAAAGTTTTAGTGGCATCTTCTCTTATGTCCTCTGCAATTTTCAGGCACCCATTAACAGCCTTCGTGGTCTCCTCAGCTTTGTAGACAGCATAATTCTCTAGTTCTTGCACCGGTTGATTTTCTAATCCTCCATCATCGCAGAAATCATTCGTATACTTGTTTCTTGCAGTTGACTTCAAGGAGTATGAAGATGTAGAGGACATAATTTTTTCATCATCATTATCGAAAGGATTTGTGCTGAAATTTGGTGTTAAAATGTGTTCTGAAGAAGTTTTCTTTGATGGGTTTAAAGTTTCTTTACAATCCAACTCATCATCTGAATCAAAAGGGTTAGAGGGAGCAGGAAAAGGATATCCAAGATCAACTTTGTTTTGCTTAAGAGCCTTTATGGGAGATTTCTTTATACCCAACATTCTCACTATATCTAAAAAAGCAAAATCCAACCAAGCAACTGAGATTTAATCAACTCAATTCCTGCAGCAAGTTAAGTAAATATGACTATGGGAGATTAAGTCGCATGAAATGCATGTCTATAAGTAAAAATCTGAAATGTTCTACTGCCGCATTCCATGTAGGAGCAATAAAATTTCAGTACATCGCAACAGCAGATGAGTTTTATCAGATAATAAGACAGAATTGCCACAAGACACAAATATAACAATACCAAACAAGAACAATCTCTATTATTGCAGAAAATAGTACAAATGAGCGATAAAGGAAAATAGATACACTATTAACGTTAAAAGTATCATTCACCAAAGAAGGGATAATAAGAACACAGAACTGGTGAAACCAATGTTTACCAAAACCACTTCTTGCTTCTTTTATATTTGATTCAACCAAACCAAAGGTATTGTTTTTGTCCAGAAATACTTGGAAAAAATTTCGTGAAAGAAACCAAACGTCTCAAGCATAGTACAAACACAATCATTGTGTGAAAAAGGGAACCCAAGTATATATATCAACCACAGAAGTGTCTCAAACTTCAATTCATTTGACACACTAGGAATCTTTGATGTTTTAGTTTTCCCACCAATAAAACAAAAACAGAGCGTGAAATTTCAGTAAAAAAGACTTGGATTCGAAAACGGCAAGGAACTAATCCCACAAAAGCAACAGCAAAGAAGTTTCTGAACGTATGGCTTCATCAGCTAATTAGAGCAAATGCACGAAAGATAATGCAAGAGACGAAGAGGGAAATAAGGAGTTCAATAACAACAGGAACACTAGAACAAGTTTGTCTAAGTAACATTGAAAGCAACCCAGATTCCAAGAATCACAAAGCTCACAAATCGGAAAGAAAGAAAAAAGTTCCGAGGACCGACAGATAAAATGCTGGAAAAGGAATCTAAGTGGAAGAAAAAAGGATAGTAAACATGCGCGTAGAAAAGCGAAACAAGAACGTCTACATAAGAGGAAACAGGTAAGAAAATGCAATGCAACCACAATGAAGAAGAAGAAGAAGAAGATTTCTAGCCTTTTCTTTCTTTGACTCTTTCCTTCCTCTCTATTTTCGTTTTCAGCAAGGGTCCGTTGACGTTATTTCAAATTTCAAATGATCCAATAGCCTGAGAGCTACTTCGGTAAAAATAAACGGGATCAGACTTTCTGTTTATATTTCGGTTACCGTATTTTTGTTACCCTTTATTAAATTTTATTCACGTATTTACATAAAACTTGTAAATACTCGTATAAATATATGAATAAAATTTAATAAAATATAATAAAAACAGAATAATTATAGCAGAAGATTTAATGTGAAAATAAATACTATATAATTTTTAATATTTTATATTAATTTTATAAATAATGATCATTGGTAATTACTTTATAATTTTTTTAGATTTAAGATTCCACGTCACATCTTCTCCTTACATTTTTAAAGATAAAATTTTGATGTTATGCAATCTATATACTTATTATATTCAAAACTCAAACAAGTTATACTAAAGGAAAAGGAAAAGTAAATTTGTTAAATTATTAAAAACTAATACAAGTTAACTGTTGTGTATGATTCCTATACATGAAGAGATTTTTTAGAGTATATTTGGAGGTTGGTGATAATAAGCTAGGTTGGGCTAAGCCAAACTAGGCTGCTTATCGCTAGCTCAAGGTCTGATCAGGCCTAGTCTTAAGCTCGATCAAGCTTCGGTATCTTTAAAACATGATAGACTCAAAGTTTGTAGTCTGAGCTCAGGCTTGGCTAGGCCCGAAGCTTGATTGGGTTAGGTTAAGCCTGAAAATTGTAAAACATTCTCAATTTTGTCCAAAATAACCTAAACATGTAAAAGTTTCTTTTTGTAACCCATGGAACTTCTTCAAAACAATTAAGAATGGAATAATAAATCATGTCCACATCAAAAGCATTATAAATACAATACAAACAAGTATTTTTCATAAAATAAATCAAACTATCTAAAATAGATGTTAGACAACAAGTAATGATAAAAGCAACCATAGGCTATCAAACAAGTAAGTATTTGAAGAAGATATGGTAAAGCAACCATAGGCTATCAAACAACTTGAGTTTAGTTAAACACATCATGCTAATGGGAAATAACATGGAGTTTTCTTTGTTATTCTATAAAATACCACATAAGTATATGAAAGTTTAACTATGTAAGTCTTTTTTTTTTCAAGATTTAGTGGTAATCCAAATAAGTTGCATGTAAAGAAAAAGTAAATCTAATAGCAAAGATTAAACAAACAAACCAACTATAGAAGAAAATGGGCTAGCTAATCATTATAATCAAGATTTCCAATAGTTTACGCTACTTCATCTACATATAAAAATTATTATGTAAATCACGCTCAATCATATAACAAAATTATTAAATGAATACATGATATACCTTCATTATCAAATATTTCATTGAAAAAAACTATCTGTTGAATGAATGGTCTCTATTGTATTCATATTCTTGATACTTGTCACATTTAAAAAAATTAAACATAATGTAAAATGATGGATGATCAATAAACTTATAAGAAATAAATAACTAACGTATTATAAAATATAGAGTTCACCTTAAATATTTTTAGCACTTAACCAACTTAAGGCATATATTAGGGTTTCCACAATTTTAGGATGAAGTCGATTATGGTGAAAACTCACTACGTGATTATTAGTACCAAAAGCATACTCAAAGCAATTATAAATATTAGAATTACTAATAAGTCACTTGCAGTTACTTACATAATCAAATATTAAACTCCATATAGCGCCCACCATGATAATATATCAAAAATTTCCTCAATCATGGTCACAATATCTGCTTTCAAATATTTATCCAACTTCATTATAATATAGGAAATTCTAACCCTTTTTTTTCCTTTATGAATTCCTTAAGAAGAAGAGTCAAAATTCCAAATGTGTTCGATGATGATGATGTATCTACAAAAGATGAACTTGATATTAAACTATTATGATCCAACTCTTTGCCCATTTTTAGTTGATACTCATTAAACAAATCATATCATAAGTGTTTAATTATATTATTACGTTCTTCAATTTGATCATCATATAATTGTTGATAAACAAAATTAATTTCCTTCCATTTTGTACCTCAAGTCTAACACAAAAATAACTTCCATAATATGATTAATGATAAACCAATAAAAATGTGAAGTTGGATGCATTGTTCTAGAGAACAATTCAGTACGAGTATGAAACAACACCAAATTCTCACAAATTGCTTTTGTCAATCAACTTGGTAAAAGCTACAAGTTTCTTACTTGCTGACTCTAGCATCTTAAGTATAGAATTCCATCTTATCAAACAATTTAAAACTAACTTTTTATTACATAGAATACATTGTTCTTGTAATTTCTTTAAACTTTTCAACCAGTTTAGGTGTTACACTCTAATATACTATAATATTCTGGAGCCTCTAACCCTTATTTGATTACCTCTAAGCCATGCTTAATTATCAAATGCACTATATGCACACAAAAAAGCATATGATCTCTCGTCCATCAACAAGCTCCCAACCTTTAAATTAGTCTTTACCTTTTCAATTATAACATTTTTGCTACATATAGCCAAAGTTATCATTGAGAATCTATGTTGGTGTTATAATTCATTAAGCAATTAACCAATATAGTTATTAACGTCCTGCTTGTATTTGGTTCCAAAACATAAATGAACCTGTTATTTAAATTAATTATAACATAATTAATGAAAAATGATAACAAAATTAAAGAATATTATTTACCTTAAGCTTCAATTGCATAAAGTCTAACCATCATCAACATGTTGTGTTGTCACTTTTGTACAACCTTTCTTTTGATCATTAATCGTCCATATGTCTGACGTAATGATAACTCATCCTTGATTAACTAACATCTTCAATATCAAAGTATTTTGTTATTTATTTATCTTAAGATATTTGTCTTCTTGGTATTTGTTGGTGGTAAACGCAAGTGCACTTTTTTATCGTCAAGTAGTAAAAATATCGATCCCACGGAGACCAAATTAGTTAAATAGAAATACTCGTAATAACTTCT
>JAOQMR010000007.1:10635197-10645686 GCA_027563865.1 Erythroxylum pelleterianum | reverse complement strand
CTTTTAGGGTAATAAAGTAATTTTCTTCGTCTAAAGCTTCCTTGAGAAGTTTTGAATAACTCCTAATAATTTCACTCCCATTCTCCTTTTTGTCTATTTGGAGCTTACTCAATTTACACCTATTTCTTTTACAATTTTTGGATCTAATTCTTTTAAAATTTTATCCATTTTTTATTTATAATGTCTAATAATTGCATTGTTTCCTCATACTTTTGTTCTTGTAATTTATAATTTTGAATTACACGGACAATATTAGTGATGATTTCTTTTAGTTGATTTTCTATACTTATGTGTTTATCAATTAATTCTGATAGTTGTTTACTAATACTCATAAGGTGTTTTTAATATGTTCTATTAATTAACTTAATTGGTTTTTTATAATTGTTAGTTCTTTATTTATTTTTGGTTCAAAATTAATTTCTTCTCTTTCAATGGAAATTTTAGGTTCAGTAATTCTGATGGGTTTGTCTAATGTTATTCATGGTTCTGTGAATCTAATAGGTCTTTCTAATTTCAATGATTGTGAATGTAACAAAGTTTTATTATTTAAAAGTCTATCTTGAGATAAAGATAGTCTAGGGACAGATGTTTCTAATAATTTTATTGGATATTTTATTTCAGATAGTTCTCGTAAAGTCGTTACGAGGTTGGTACTTACTTTTGCTACATCATTAAATAGGTGATTTATATGTATTTTATCTGTATTTTTAAATTCAATGCTATGATGTAAGTAAGTTAGAGCATAACTAGTTTGATAAGTGATTGAAAAAGGATATTGTCCAATAGTCATTAATTGTTCATGATAAAATTTATAGGCAATTGTAATAGTTTCATCTACGTTATGTGACTTTAAAGGAATTCCTAATTTTAATCAAGTATTAAATTTTATTTTTCTATAGGCTAGATTACCGTTCATAATTCTAAATTAGTCATCTATTCATCGATAATAGCCATTCTTATAGGGGAACCAATTCCTTCTTGAAAAGTAAATTTTAATAAAATTTGAATTGTAGATAAATGAATATAACCTATTTTGTGTCTTTTTTTTTCAGGAATTTTTTGCAATTGTTTATAACTTTGTTCTTAATCTAGTAAGTTAATTCAGATATGTCCATTACATTGATCTATTCTGATAGGGGTTTCATGAATTAATTTTCCATAGCAAATAATATTTTTTCTATTAATGAGATTTTTAACGAGAGAATTAATGATATCTTGTCCGGTTTTAGATTTAATTGAGTTTTTGCATTTTTTTTCATTTGATAATAAAGTATTGATATGAAATGTTCCTTTGACTCTGTTAATTCTATGTCTACATCTAATATATTTTCTGTTATGGATTCAGATTCAGATATATTAGTTATTTCAGACATATTAATGATTATTATGAAAAACTTGTTTATGTTCAGAGAATTGGTTCTTTATATTTTGTAATTCTTGATAAAAGTTATGAGCTTTGTCAAGTCATTCCTTAATAGGTTTTAATCCATCATTATTTATAAAAAATGTAAATAATTATTTCGTTCTTCGTAATGTTCTTTTCCTATTTTATATTGAGATACTAGACTATCAAAATACATAATTTCATTAGTTAACTGATTATAGATCAAACAAGTAGTCATATTTATTAGGTAATTACTCATAGATATGAATTTGATATTGTTCTTTAAAATGGTTATATAGTTGTTTTATTTCATCTTTTTCTTGATAATATAGTTCGGTATTATTATTAATTATATTTTGACATGCTTGAAGAGCAGTAGTAGAAGCATTAATAGATTGAAGAAATGTATACATTGAAGTAAAAGCTTGAATACATTGTTGGCTAACTTTTAATTTAGTTTTTGTATGTATAATAACTAAGTCAATGGATATACAAATTTGACAAATAGGCATACTTAAGTAAACATACCAATTTAGTTTGATAAAAAGGCATACTTAAGTAAACATTTAAGAAAAATAGGATGAAAATTATAAAATAAACAGTCTGTAAGAAAATTATGAAATGAACTTAAATCTAAATAAATGACACAAGTAGTGAAAAATATGATAATAGGAGAAAATGAATGAATAAGAATTAAATAAACATAGATAATAATTGATGAAACTATAAAAACTAAAGAAAACATACCTTGAAGTCTCTTTTCCTTTTGATAGCCAATATCTGTAAGCGGGAGAAGGATTTTGAGAGGGAAGATATGTAACTTAAACATTTATTTTTTCATACCTCAATGAGGCGTAGTTCGTTACATTAGATAGACAGAACACACATAGCTAACACAAGAATGGGTGGTCGACAAAAGAAAAAGATAAAAGCTAACAAAAGGTAAAGTAGGTGGCCGACAAATGGCTTAAATAATTAAAGAGAGATGGCTAGTGTGAGCCTACATTGCTTTGGGTTTATTCCTCAATAATTACATCTTCTGAAGAGTTGTCATAGGTGGTTTTGTCAGGTTGTGATGTAGAGGGGCATTGTAGATAGTGATGTTGAGGATAGTGCTTTAATTGTTGACAAACAGTATGTTGCCATTGGTCTGATAAGCCAGTGAATAAAGTAGAAAAAGCTACTTCAGACTGCTTTAATAATTGAAGTGCTTTTGGTGAAATAGATGACTTGTATGCTGAAGACACAATGATGTTTGGTCATCGATAATTAATTTTGATTAAAGATTTTGGGTTTATCTTTAAATATTGTTGATAGACACCTTCAATACAATTGAGGTTAAATTGGTTGATTATATCCCAATTGAATTTATACTTTGGTGGTGTGTCTATAGGTGGATACATGCCATTGCTAATTATAATTTGGACATAAGCAATTCGTGGTAATTGTACTTCTGTTTCTTTCAAAGTTTCAGCTTGTTTAAAGATGGGATAAGTACTGAATACTTGATAAATACTTCACGGTCTTTAGCAAACCATTCTTTATAATTTTTAATGGCCAAAATGAATCCAGCTGGAAACTCAGAAAGTGTATTTAAAGAGGTAAGGTAGATTGTGTCTACAAGACCACTTTGAAAAAAGAGATAAGTGGTGAGAGGATCTGCACCAGGAAAAATGATTACTTTAGGTCCATATCATCCTCTATTTTGTGGATAATATTGAAAAAAAATTGGGCTTCATTCCATTCATTTAGGGCTTGAAAACATTCATTAAAACTTTCTGAAGTTATTTTCTTCATTTCATCTTTGAGTGCACGGGTAGGGACTGCATTAATTTTGTCAAGATTGATAGGTTTTTCTAATGAGGTCATTTTAGAAATGGTTGGTTGTTTTTCAAGTGCTTGTTTATACTGAGGTTTTAATGAGGGTTCTCTAAAGTCGGCTAAGGCTTTTTCAGCTTCAGACTAGTTTGGATAACTTCGGTTAATTATAGATGGCTTGTTTGTGATGTGGATGGCAGCTTTATGCCATTCATCGTATATACCTTCCATGGGTCTATTGAATATGACATATACTTTGTCTTCTTTGTGGTCTTGTTACTTTTTGAGATAAAGGTGTAGTGTTTAAAGGAATGGTTTCGAAAGAAGGAGGTACTGATGTTTGGGTTATTTGTTGGGGAGTTATTGGTTGAAAATTGGGAACTGCTTCAACAGAAGACTGCTGTTTTTCTAAAAGGTGATGGTTGATCGTAATTGATTTATTTCTTTGGTGATAATACTTACTTGTTGTTGTAAATTCAACAGTTTTGCTTCCTTTTTTTTCGAGTGAATCCTTGAGACTTAATATGGTTGCTTCCATTCTCTTGTTAGTATATCTGCAAGACTATTAATAAAAGACTTGATATATTTAATTTGAAAAGCATATTGACTTAATTCAAGCTGCCATCTAATCAATCTTCCTTGATTATGGTTAGCTTTAATACTATATTTAATAAATCCGCATAAATACTTTAAGGCTGTTTGAATTTGAAATTCAATAGGTAATAAATCAACTCTTCATTTTCGTAGAGTTTTAATACATGCAAGTATTTCCTTTTCATGAATAGGATAGGTACTTGCAGTGGGATTAAAAGTCACATTGATATATTTACATAAAAGATGTTTCCTTGAATTGGGTGGTTATGCCAAAAGGCAACTTGCCTATGTATCCATACTTGCATCAATTTGTTCGATTAATTTATCTTTAATATTGTAATTATATAATACTGGTAATTCTTTACAGAGAGATTTTAATGGTTTAACGGCTTGAGTATCATCTTTAGTCCAAAACCATTGATGTTTTGTACTATACTTAACTTGTAATTGTGTTCGTGCTTTTGTTAAATCTTAATTTAATAATCCTAAAATCTTTGAACTTCTTTTACTTTTTTTTAATGTATCTGGAATTGATATAAATTTTCAAGAATATTAGGTTGTAATTTAAGAAACCCGTTATAAAATTTGATTCCTAAATATTCGATGTTTGTTTGAGCTAATTTGATTTTCTTTTTACTTAAAATTAATCCGCGTTGCTGACGTTTAATTAAAACTTGTTTGACTTTTTGTAAATGGTCATCTTTAGATTTATTTGAAAAAATAATGATATCATCTATATATGCTAATGAAAATTGTTCTAATGTTTCTAAAATATTATCCATAAATCTTTGATAAATTTAGGGGGCTTATTTTAATCCAAATGGTAATACGTTCCATTTATAATGTTTTTGTGGTGGACAAGTAAAGGCAGTTAGTAGTTTTGTATTTTCATGTAGTCTTAATTGTCAATATCCTGATTTTGCATCTAATGTCGTAAACTAATTATGGCCTTTTAATTTATTAAGGATGTGATATTTTCTAGTTAAGTTATAAGCATCTCCTATTATTGCTTCGTTTAATTTTTTTTATAGTTAATTACCATTCTTCTTTTTCCTCTTTTTTGTTCATAGTGATTATTAACATAAAAAGTGGATGCTAAGTGTTTACTTATATTGGGTGAGATTAATTGTTTTTCTAATAATTCAGAACATTCAGTAATAAATTCTTTTACATTTTGTTGTGTGTATGGTATATTATTTTTTATATTTATTTCTTGTAAAGGATCTTTTAATTTTATTTCAATTAATTGATTATTAGTATTTTTTTAAAGGATCTAGTGGGTTTTCGCTACAAACTCGATTAATTAGTGTTTCAATTTCATTTTGTAAAGTTAAATTATTTTCAAGTAAAAATTTTAATTGGTTAAGTTTTTCAGTTATAAGTTGTAAGGTTTTATAATAAGTTTTATGATATACCGGGATTTTTAGAATGATGGATTTTTGATTTAGTGAATTGATTATTGGAGTTTTTATAGTTATATAATGTAGATATTGACAAAAAGAATTATATAGTTTAAGAAAGTTATTTCCTAGAATTAATGGTAATCCTGACTCTTGTTTATATATTAATGGTATCATAAACATATAATTTTCTATAATGATATTATTATAATAGCTTACGTACCAAATAGACTTAACATTGCCATCTGCTATTTTTATTTGTAATGGTTTCTCTAATTTTTTCCAATTATTTAATAATGTTTTAGTAGATATACAAATAGTAGCTCCTATACTATATATGCATTTACTTTTTTATTCTAAACTGTCACTTGAATAAATGTTATATTTGGATTCAGTTGTTGATTCTGACTTTTGGTATTCATAACAATATAAAGAGTTAATAGTTGAATCTGTTTCATATTCGGATTCTATAGGTTCTATGTTATACTGGAATGCTGAATTTAAGATATTAATTTTTTCTTTATATTTATTTGTATTTTTTTGGACATTCATTGGCATAGTCTCCTTCCTCTTTACATAACCAACATTTACAAGTTTTCTTTCCTTGAGGACAATAATTTTTCTTCGGGTTTATTTGTCTATAGTTTTTTACAAGTTTTCTTTCCTTGAGGACAATAATTTTTCTTCGGGTTTATTTGTCTATAGTTTTTTCGTTTAAAAAAACTTTTTATATGGTTTAAATGGGAATTTTCTAGGAGATATTTTTTTGGATATTTTTTCCATGTATATTGTTTATACTTAGGGAATTTTGAATATTGTCTTGGTTTTTGATAAGTAGTAAAGTCACATCCATATTGTTGTAGAATTTCTGAATATTTAGAACAACATAATTGAATATCTTTATGCCATAATTTTTTATGTAATTTTTCTTCTAAACATTTTTGTGATAATACTTCTTTTGTAATGGAAATAGCACCACCTAGGTTATAAGTGAATAAATTAGCATTTTGTTTTACTAAAAATAATTCTTCGATGGTTTTATTGATTGGATAAGGTAATTTTTGAATAAATATTTGTATATATATTTCTTGTTCTGTGCGGGTTAATTTATAATAATATTTTTTAAATTCACAAATATATTCTTCTAGATAACAAATATCACGTATATGTATATTATTCAGGTGCCATAAGGCATTTTTTCTTTCTTCATTTTCAATTTCTTGTTTATAAGATGTTATACCCCTACCAATAAATTCTTTATAAATTTCATTGGTAACTACTTGAAAAGCTTTTATGGGTTCGAGGGCATTTAGAAATTCAGTAATATTTTTTATTCGTATTTCATTGTCTAATAAGAAATTTAATACAATAATAGTAGTTTTATAGGTAATAAAATTCCATAAAGTACTTATATTTGTTAATCCATCAAAAGGTTTTTCTAGTTGTATGACTATTGCTAATTTATTAGACCGTTCTAATAATAATTTTCTGGTGATATTACACAGTCTAGATTTAAAATTCTATCGGATCCTAATGTTATATGTTTTGGAGTATGTTCTGTAGGAAATTTTTGGATTTTATATTTCAAGTTCTCATTAATTTTCTTTACTAGATATATATATCACAACATGGAAAACAATCTAGTACTTTATCTTCTCTTTTTGTTTTTTTTCCTAATTATTCTAGACTTAAGGAGACTTCCTAGTTATTGGTGTATGAATCCCAAAATTCACTCATATAAGGAATAAAGAACACAAACAAGTGAAAAAACTACAAAAATGTTCTAATAAAAGCAAAAATATACGAACTAGTTGAGGTTTTCATTCTCAAAACATATTATCTACATTGAAAACCTTACTCATATATCAACTAAATTTCCTAATTTGGTTAATCAACAGAAAATAAACACACACCTATAAGAGGCCATGTACAAAAATATACATGAAGGCTAAAATCTACAATTCTATATAAAAATAGTTACATTAAGTAACTTAAACAAAAATTAGAGTTGAATAGTTCACCTTACTCATATTAGAAATTTTATGTAAAATTGAAAGTTAGAAATATTAAGGGAAAAATTGAAAACTATAATTAGAGAAAACAATCATTGGACTGAAACATGTAAGACAACTTAAAGGACATCTAAACATATTTTGACCAAATATAAAGAGAATACTAGAGAAATTAGGCGACAAACAATAGCGACAATAAAGAGAAAGGTGGTGCAGAAAATAAATGTAGAGAGGTGAAAATGAGAGAGTGGCAGTGAGTAAGGCATAGTCAAATTCAGGTCCTTTTGTCATCTTTGAGTATGTTCGATAAATATGGCATATTTGCCAGAATGGATACTATTATGTATGGCTCATATATATACATATATATGCAACCTTGGAGTGTTTTGGGAAGGATGCAAGTATATTTTAAATTCTTTAGCTCAACATAACCTGGATGTGGCTTAGGTTATGTTTAGTTATGGAAATCAAAATTGAAGGTACAAGCTGAATACACGAATGTGTTAGTGGTAGAGTAGTTTTCGTGAAAGAAGGGTTTTGAGAAACGGTTGTGACATAGATTATATACATATGTGCGTAGAATCAAGAGGATCCACTATCTAGGGACATGGGTATGGCTGAGCCCATGCTATGTTCTAGGAAGAGATAATGAAATATACAGCTTAAGAGACAGGTGTGTTTGTAATATACAACCTTACTTAGAAATATGTTTTTAGTGAAATTTAAACTCTAAAAAGATTCTAGGACTTATTGTAATTATGGCTAAGTTTGATAAAGAGAGGAGTTATGCTAAATTAGCCAACTAGAAATTATAATTAGTTATACTCGTGGAAGCTTAGTTTATATAAAGGAAATTATTAATCTTCACCAAGTGGAGAGTTATTGATCAATAGTAAAATTAGTCGCTCTGGGCTCTTGATTAGGGACGGATCCAAAAATTATTTTGAATAGGGGTAAAATATTCAAAGTACTCTTATATTACTGAAAAAATACAAATATTTGTATATTTGATAAACAAAAAATTTCATCATTATCTTGAGCTTCTTACATATAACCTATTACAATCGTTTTCTACGAGTCCTCATATTTTGATATATTCCAAGCTATATTGTGAGAGTTATTAGGACCTCCTACATGAATATGAAATATGTCTTTTTTCTTCCAATTGTTAAATCCATCAATAACAAAAGTATCACCACTTTCCTGACTTCCAATATCCGGCCTAAAAAGATAGCAACATAAGCAAAAAGTTGCATCTTTTATAATACTATACTCCAACCAATTAGCATATTCTTTAAACCAAGATGGAACAAATCTACGATAAATATTTTCAAGTTTGCTATGTGGAAAATCATGCTCAAGAGGTTGATATGAACCTTTTTGCAAATAAACTCTTCGTATTCTATCACGGTCATTAGGATGATAATTTGAAATTTTTTTCGCAATCCTGGATCAGACTGAAGATCATCTAAATTGACTTCCAAATGAGGATACTTTAAAGGGTTGAGGCTAGAATCCTTATTTATAAAAGGCCTTTTCAGAAATTTGTCCATAACTGAAATCAAAGTTAAGTAATTAGGGACAAATTGAATACAAAATAAATATAAATTAATCTATTCACAAAAAATTAACTAATTAAAACTATTTAAAAACACTTTACACATATGCAAATTTATAAAATATACAAACAAAAAGTAAAATTTTCATATATACTAAGATTGGACTTGATATGGAAAAAAATGTACTATTCTACTTGAAAATTTTAAACCAATCATCTATTAGCAATAATACTTGGAAACTCCCCTCCCGTTCTCGTTGCTCGCTCCAAGAAAATGAATTATTAAAGAAAAAAAATCAGCCTAATTAGATCCCATTCTATTTCTTGCCTCCACTGTCACAGTTTCCCTTTATATTCATTCTAGGTCAGTGGATTTTCGTTTACTCTCTCTCTCTCTACCTTTGCGTCCCTCCCTAAATCACACCATTTGAAAGGGCCTTTGTTTATTGTCTCTAGGGTACTTCTTTTTATCCCTATTATCACTAGTGCTAGATGGTTTATACTATTTTTATTCATTTTTACGACTTTATATGCTACAATTTTTTGTCTATAACGAGAAATCTTCTCTTACATCCTCATTAAAAGTCTAAAAGAATGTAAAGATTAAAAATGTACCAACTCTATTACAACTTACAAGATTCCATCTCTAAATTATACGTACTATACATTCTTTCAAAAAAAAAGAAGTGAGGATTTACCTATTAGCAGTAGAACGGGGTGGGGCCTGCGGGGGAATCCTTTCCACAATTGCATTCAATTTAGATTATTATTTTTCACTTTGGGTGTGGTAGTCCTTGTAGAGTTAGAGGAAGAAAAAACCAAAAAGACAAAAAGTAATATGATGAAGAAGCCAAAAAGGTAGAAAATTTGAATAAAAAAAGTTAATTAAGCATGTAATTTTTATCTCTCTATTTATAGGCTTTCATTTAAAAAAGTCATGGGCCCAAATAATAGTAATCTTAATAAAAATAGATAGGCTCAGATTTTATTTTTTATTTGATATCTTAATATATTTGTACTTTTTATTATTTTTTGTCACCAAGTAAATAAATGGGGGAAATTTTTTAATTTTTATGAAATTAAAACTTAAAATAATAATTTTAAATTAAAAGTTTTCAGACTTGCCCCCACTTGACCCCACTGTGGCTCCATCCTTGCTCCTGATAATGCAGACACACTTAATTGGTCGAACCTTATTAAAAATTTTCTCATGTTCTTGCTTTTTTTGTTTCATATAAATATATTCTCGCTACATACACATTATTTTTCTACAAGTAGTATCATAGCATAGTTGAGGTAACAGTGACTTTGGTTATAAGATTTAAAGTGGGAAAGTTCAATGAAATTAGGAACTTCAATTTATGATAATAAAGAGTAAACGATTTGTGGCTGTAAGGCTTACTGAAAGGGCTACATGAAAATAAGTTGGAAGACATTAAAGAGCTCAACTAAGAGGGGTTGTAGGCTTGAGCAGTTGGAACTATTCAATTATGTCTAGTATATGAGGTCATGTATCATGTTATAGATATTATATCCTTTGTTGAGATTTGGAAGAAGGTGTTGGATAATATACACAAGATCGAATCTAGGCGCAGTGGAATGAATTTAAAATTTTTCACAGAATCAACTTTAACAGAATTAAATTTGAAACATAAAACTAACCTTTTCTTGATTTCCAATACAATTTCTTACTTCTCCGAAAACGTCAACTCCACGAGCCGTT
>JAOQMR010000007.1:10614328-10626379 GCA_027563865.1 Erythroxylum pelleterianum | reverse complement strand
CAGCTACTTCAGAGGATGTTGAGATTGCCGTGGAAGCGGCCCAGAGAGCATTTAGCAGAAACAAAGGCAAAAATTGGCCCTCTACTTCTGTTGCCTATTGTGTTGATGGTGTTTATGTAACTTTATTATATACAATTAATGTGTAATTTTTTAATAATATTTGATTAGTATATATTTAATCTTAGCTATAATGATAATTAATTAATTTAAAAATATAAGGTATTAGATTATAATTATTACACATAATAGTATAATTACAAAAATAAAAACATGATAATAAAATCAAACATGTTTTTGTTTTCAGTTTGTTATTAGAAATCTCAACCAAACAGGTTTTTGTTTTCAGTTTTTATATTACAAATCTCAACCAAACAGGTTTTCGTTTTTTTAAGGAAAAAAACAGAAACCAAAAACAGGAAATAGAAACCAAAAACAACAACAGAAAAACAGAAGTGGAACCAAACGACCCCTTAATTTTTAGGGTTACACTTTCTATAGAAAATGGGACATTAGTTTTAACGAAAGATGTTCTTATTAAATTAGGAATTTACTACATAATTAGGGTTGAATAACTTGTTGCTCTTTTAATTCTTATTTTATCAGGATGTGATATCCCATTGAAAAAGAAAAACTTTTCACTATAGGAGATAAATTGATAGACATATCTATTTCAATACATTGATGGTAGTAAAATATTAGTTGAAGGTATTATCCTTGACAAATTATATTTGTTTAGTACTGTTGGGATTGCTAAGCATAAATGGTATGATAGATTGAATAAAGTGTATTATAGGTAGCCAAATAAACATGAAGAAGGTGGGTTAATTAAGATTGTAGATGATTTAAAAATATGTGATTTGATTTATATTGTTAAAAATAATGAAAGAGTGGAGGTTTATTTTGAAGGTGAGTATAAAATAGAGAAAGCATCAAATGCAAATAATGGTGATGATAAAGAGAACCCACAAATGCTGAAGAAGAAGATAACCATTACACAAAGGATGAAATACTTGTCTTAGGACTAAGTTATATACATGAAAGAGCAAACATTAAAAAAATTATATTATTAAATGATAATGATGATAATGGTGTGTTTATTAAAGATGTGCATATTGAGCATGATGTTTTGAATAATGTTCATGATGGCGAGCTTGTTATTTTGAATTTAGAGCATAAATTTGTAAATCTTGAGCATGATGATGTTGTTGCTAGCATGATAATGTTAATACTGTGCATGGTGTGAATATTGAACATAATGTGTGTAATGCAGATAATGTGCATAATGCTTTTGCTAACAATAATGTGCCTAATGCTTCAACAATTAGATCTTGGAGGCTAAGGTAAAACTTAGAGCTAGCATATTGGAGCATATCAAGAAGATAACGTTAAAGATGATGCATACAAAAAGGAATTTAGGGGAGAAATAAGATGGTAACATATCACCAAGATTTTATGTTGCATTAGACGAGAATAAAAAGAGAGCTTTAATTGCTTTATTAATTGGAATGGAGTTAATATATATGAAGTTGAGCATGGATTAGACAAGTTTTGTATGAGAAATAGTAGTCATACTTATACTTGTAGATAGTATGATTTGACATGGGTTCCATGTCCTTATACTGTGGTTGTCATTTTCCATAACCACCAAAATCTTGATGACTATATTGAAAAATGGTATAGCAAGGAGAGGCACCTGCAAGCATACAAGTATTCCCTCGATCCACTTGATGGACAAAGATTTTGGTGCCTAGGTGAAGCTATTGAGTCACTTGCAATAAGGAGAATGCCCGGTGAAACTGAACAAAAAAGGAAGAAAGAGAACTTTAAGTAACCTAAAATAGGAAAAGTGACTAGACATGGAAGAAGCATGACTTGGACTAAATGTGGACAACAAAGGCATAACTAAAGATTATGCAAAAGCAAAAAAAAAAAAAAGACATTTCTCATTAATTATGAAACTTATTTTTATATTACCATTTCTTCACTAACCAATTAATGTTTAAAAAATATATATATAAGTACCAGGATCATCTAGTACCAATGCAAGGAGAAAACAAGACTTCAATTCACAAATTTAGCACGTACTGCATTAACAAATGTTACACATGCTATAGAGACCCATGAAGGTTAAAAAAACCATACAAATAATTATTAGAGGAAAAGAAAGAAGCAGAGTATAAGGAAGAGGTATAGGCATTACTAGTGATAGGCACAGAAGGAGAAAGATGAGCATATATGAAGTACACTTTAATGAGTCAACTAGCTCAATTGAGTATCATGCAAGTTAATTGAAATTTGGAATATGTTAATATTAGTATTTCAAATTTTGTTTTAAGTAACCATGTTCATTTTCGTGTTTAAGCAACATGAAGATAATGTTTAGATCATAAAGCCAGGCAATTCAGAAAAATCCATTACTACAAATTATAATACAAAAACTTAAATTGAATTTAAGCTAAAAGGATTGCAATTGATTGGTGGGAATGGTATCACTTCATCTGCCTTATGCAATAAGAGGGATGCAAAGAGAAGAAGGCTTGGAGATCCAACCTTAAACTTGATTTTTGAACTTCTAGTGAATTTTTCTTTATGAACTTGTTTAATTTCGAACCTCTTTGAAATTTGAAGTTGTAGTGAACTTGGGATTGCTTGAAATTTGAAGTCAAAAATTGAAGTTGTTCAAGTGTTTATTATTGTGACATATTAGAAGTTAGTGAAATGGTCGTTGGAGTTGTTATAGTACTTATGCCATTTGGGAGTTGGTTAAGTGTTAAAATTGCCATTTTAGAGTTGTTATAGATATCATGTTTATTTGATTTACCAACAATTAAATACAAGATGAGCTACAAATATCACTATAAAATCTAATAATATTTTTTCCTAATAAACATAATAAATTCTTAATCAAACAAGACAGACTTAACAAATTATCATGGCCCAAATTCAAATTTTATGAAGTTCATATTCTTCAAATTTTCAATACTATAGTTATAAAAATAACTACAAATATTACAACATATACTTTATAATTATATATCACCTTTTGTAATCTTCTTGTCTCAGATATTGTACATTTCAATGCTGCTTTCACTTATGCCAATTCACCTAGTGGCTCATGCACATTATCCGTGCACATACTGTCTATCAGCTTCTTATTCTCAAACTTTAACCTTTTATTCTCAAGTCTCAATTTATTTATAATGCATTTTACCAATCTAAAAAAGTTACATCCTCCTTCCTACGATAGTGTTGCAATAAATATTATTAATTATCGATAATAGTTATCTTACTAAATACCAATAAACTGATTATTAATAAGGAAAATACTTCATAGTTAAGGTATCAATAACATTTTCTTCCAAGATTGTCACTGGTCCAACAAGTAACCAAATGACTTCGACTTCCACATTGACAAAAAACCTCCTCAAAGTATTGCTTTTAGCTACGACCCCTTCCAGTTAAATTTGAGGATTCAACATTCATTACAATTGACAAAATCCTACACAAATTAAAAATTAAAAACAAGGCTCAAGATGTTAAAAATCACTATAACTTAATGCAACCAATATGAATTTAGAGTACTAAATATGTACTAATAGTCCATGAAATTAGGTTTGCTCCTATAACTTAAATTATATTTGCTATAAATTGAAGTATAATACAAAACACCTATCAAATTGTGTTATATTTCAATTTATTTTGTGCTTATTATTTTTCTCTTATAAGCACAAAATAAATTGTAGTATTATGCAAATCACTTACCAAAATAAACTTGTCTTCCATAATCTACATATCCTAATATATCCTAATCTAATCTGTGTAGCATACAATTTGGTATGTTTTCCTTTACATAATTTGCATATCCTAATATATGTTAGAATGTAGTGTATAAGTCTTAACTTAGATGTAGTTTAATGTAGCATACAATCAAAGTGCTACCTCCCATGTGAAAGAATATGATTATGTTAAAAAACCAAAATCATTAAATCAATTACGTGACAAGGAACATAGATACTTACTTGTTGAAGACATGATCGACAAATTATGAAAGAGTCGCGCAAGCGTTTGGTGACAGCTAGAACTTCCATAGCAACTCCACTCTCTTTTGAAAAATACAGTTCTTAATGGGACAAACTGTAGAGAGACCATACATATGTATATATAAAGAGTGCAGCGGGGACCTAGCCACAGATATTAACCCTAGGTCTGCCCATCATGAGCCTTAGGGTTTGACCTACACCATTAATCACACTAACGATATAAAGTGCTGAAGTCCAATAGGGATCACAATAATAGTGAACCATAGGTATCTCAATAGGGATTATATCATTAGCCTGTTTTTAATAAAACCAAAACTACAATTGATTGTAGCCTATAAAATATATTCTAACAGATTAATCCTATGATAAAGAACAAGAGTTATTATGGATAAAGAACATGATTAATCTTCACCAGAAAAAATTTAACAACTCATATTTCATATGTATGCACTAATTTAACAAATCACGTATGTTTGGAATGTGACTACAATAATGGCTGATTTAGCAACAACCAAGCAATGGTGGGTTGGGTTTAGCAGAAAGCAATGGATGAATTAGCAAGAACACAACGGATGAACCCACACAAAGCAACAAAACCCGGATGAACCCACACAAAGCAACAAAACCCGGATGAACCCACAGGAAGCTACAAAACCCAGATTGCCCGTGCAATGTAGGAGATAGAGGTACCTTAATCGAATCAAGACACTATAGATGAACCCTAGAGAGAAAGGAAAGCCTGATATTTACTGGAGAGATTTATGCGCATATGCAAATGCTGGAGATTGAGGGTAGAGAAAAATTTTGAAAGACACTGGCGTTGGAGAAAGCGTATGTTGAGTTATAAACATCCTGTTACGTTTTTGTAGCAAAATAACAAAATTACCTTTCTCTTTATCATTTTAAAAAATCCAACAGGACCAACACCATAGTACAAAGTCTATCTCGCACTAAACTACCCATGTTGATGATAGATGCCTGATATGGTAAAACGAACATCCAACTATTCGTCCAAAAAAAAAAAAAAAAACATCCAACTAACTGGCCAGTCGCATGTTGCCACTTAAGACAGAGAATCGCTAACTGCCAGCTTCCGTAACAAGTGGAAGCTGAGAAAAAGTTCTAGTGGGCCTAACAGCGTAACTACTTCAAACATTGCACTAAATGAAGTTCCCTTGCTTGTCTTAAGAGGTTGAATCCCAAGGTCTTGGTCGAACTAGGCACGCGACAAACACATTGCTAGTCATGACAATTATGTGTTAAGATGCCAACATTCTCGTTGTTCTCTAACAAGTGGTCTAAATCTAATTGGCGGTGGAGCGCTCCTAAAGAGCATCGAGTCCTTGTCCTTGAGATTAGAAATTTAATTGATTATGTTTAATAATTGTAAGGAAGGCAAAGTCGTGTAAGACTACACGTATTATGCCTAGCATGACACTTAAGGTGAAAGTCGTTTTTAATTAGATTATGATCTCAACAATGAGATATGGTATCTTCAAGCTTCTTGCGCTGGTATTTTCTTTCTGAACTAAATCCTTACAAGCAAGACTAGTTGAAGTGGTCCATATACAATGACCCTTCTACTTGGACTTGGTAGGTTGGATTTTCTTGGATTACATTGGTGGCTTAAGTATGGAGCTTGAGAAGAAAAGGAAGTAAGTGAGATGGGTTGTCATGTTTTATGGTAGGTGACTAAACAACCACCTTCAGCTCACTCACATGCAAGCTTTGTGCATATTATAAAATTGTTTTGCCTTCTATCTGCCTCTCCCATTACTTTACACAACGCTTCAATTTTTCAACACCTTGCTCATTTCTCTTTGATGCCAAGTAAAAATGATGACCCAATTACAAAGACTAACTTGTCTTTGAGGAAAGTACTGTTCAGTTCTGATTTTTAGTAACATAACTTTCAATTACAGTGTTGGGGCTTTCCAGGCTTTATAGATTAGTATGCCTGAAAGCTTAAAACAAATAAGACTTATTGTTTAACTACAGTGAAAAGAGAAAAAAAGTAAAGTTGGAAAACCATATAGGAAATGAAGTCATTGAAACAAGTTGTAACACCGAGTTCAAGATTTGATTAAGTTAAAGAGGCCATCAGGATGAATACCTTTTGAGTGGTTTTTACTTTTGAATGTGTAAAGAATTAATGAATCTGTACACTCTGGAAGCTTTGTTTCTGACCTTTTTGGAAGGAGTAGAGAATTCAGTTGGAGATCATACTCACAAGCGCTTCATGCTTGTGGTTGCTTGCGATCCACCATGAATTGAACCCAACAAGCCCATTGCCATCTTCTTCTGCACAAGCAGGGAGATTAAGGTCAAGGAGGTCCCTGATTGCAGGATTTGGTTCTTGATTTGTGATGTTGTTCCTAGCCTCAGAGGTCCCAACTAAATGAGACCTCTTGTGTCCTCCCAGTGCTTGTCCCGACGGGAACACTTTGAAACAAATTGGGCACTCATGTCCTTTACTTTTCTTTGCCCCATAAATAATCTCCGGCTTCTTGTCACAATCAGTGGTTGAGTTAACAGTAGGACTACCTTTTTTGGTAAGCTTACTATCTGCTGTTGGTTCTGGAGAGACTTCTGTGTCAATGCTAGTTTCACTGCTGTCAATTTTGGAAGCAAAGCAACCTTTGATCTTATTGTGGCTAGCTCTGTGGCCTCCTAGAGCTTGGTACGAGTGAAAGACCTTGTTGCAAGTGGCACACTCGAATTTGCTACCTTTAACAGGGCTCTTGTAAGCTTCAGAATCCAGAGCATCAGTTGTTGGCTTCAACTCTGTATCAAGATAATCACATAACTTCCTTTTGCCTAAATTACACTTACTGAGCACAGTTTCTGCTTGAGCTAATCCAAATTCCTTTGAACTAGCTACCAATTCTATAGCAGATTCATCATCTATTTGAGACTTACTAATTCTGTCATTCTTGATCGACCCTTTCCAAGAAAAGTTAGAAGCAGAGAGTTCTGATTTGCCGTTCTCCAAATTCTTGTCACTAGACGTCTTCACTTTCATGGTCTCGCTACCGTTGAAAGTAGAAGTCTTGCCCTCGACTTTGGAATTTGCTCGATGGGGTTCTAAGAAAGCAGAATTGTTATCAGAGGACTCACCGACAGAATTCAAGCCACCCCATTGACCAACATCCTTGGAAAGCATCATCAAGCACATGGCCACTTCCTCTTGTTCTTGCTCAATCTCAGAAGCAGAAGAGGAAGCGTTATTAGCAAACGACAGAGAAGAAGAATTTGCAGTGCTCAAGTACTTTGTTCTTCTTTTCGATCTCTTTCTTCGATTAGGAGCGGCAGTTTCATTGTCAGATTGGCTATCCACGACCAGCTTCTGGTTGTTGGCACTGGTCCAAGAATCTTGCTGCTCTTCTAAGCTATTGTTGTTAGACAATCTTTCTCTCTCTACTGAGTGACACTTCATGTGACCAAACAAAGCCTTCCAAGATTGGAAAACCTTGCCACACTCCTTGCATATCTTGTCAAATGCTGAGCTATCTTCCCCAGCATGATCTTCCGATCTCCATGTCTTCTTTGGCTTCTCCCTAAGGCCATAACCAGAAGCTTCAGTACCAGGGTTATTGCTGTTAGTGTTAGCTCCTCCATCATTGTTGGTGAGAGGTGGGAGCTTTTTCTTGGTGATCTTAGTACCATCAGTTAGAGCTGAAACGTCATTAATCATGTGAGATCTCATGTGACCACCCAAGGATCTACCACAAGGAAAGCTCTTGCTGCAGAACCTACATACATGCTTAAACTCTTGGTCCTCTGCCATGGATTTCAACCCCAGAATTCAGGGAAGAGCTAAATACGGATCAATTGAAGCAGAGGACCGGTGTGAGAAAACAACAACAGGATGATCAAAAAAGCCAAGTGACAGCTAAAACAAGTAGACTAAATCCTGTCGGATGGCAATTTTTCTTGCTTTCTGAGCTGCCCATCTCCCAATATAGATTGTATAAAACTCAAGTGCAAGAACAAGATCTAGATGCACAGAAAAGCAAGCAAAAAGAGAGAGAGGTTGAAGTGAATGTGTAGCAGCCAGCTCCTTGACTTGTTGGGAAGCGGAAAAGGATGACAATTAGAAGAGAAGGTGGTGGGTCTGGTTGTTGCCTTTGTTTGGTAATGATGAGCAGAGAACAATGCAAAGAAAGCATAAACACAGAGAGGGAGAGAGAAAAGGAAGCGAGAATAGAAAAGAGTTCACCAAGCCTATTCAGGAGGAGAAATCCATGCATGGAAGCAAGGGTTAAAAGAGAGAGAGAGTGTGGTGGAATCAGCACGTGTAATGAACTTGACCATTAATCCAATGGCTAATACGAGCCTAACTTGAGCTGCCCCTCCGGCTTTAAAACCCAGTTAACTACCAACCAACCAACGAACTGCCCTCCTTGTTTTTTCCAAACTATTCCTTTCTTTGTCTTGGCATCAAGGAAGGAATAGCTGATCAAGTCTCCATCTTTCTCTCATAGATACTTATGCATCCAAGTAAAACTTTCATTTTGCCTCAGCTGCACCTACATTTTCATTTCTCATGATATATATATATAAATTTAATAAATAATTTTATTAGAAATATCTATTCCTTTTATAATTATATCATCAATGTTCGAATAAGCATTTTATAGATGAACATCACATCCTAACAAAGCCAATTAGAGCTAAGCCTTTAATCGGGATCAATTTATCCGTGTCTATTTTTGTGTGTAACTTTGTGCCCTTCTCCGTCTGTTTTAGTTGGAATCAATTTACCCGTATTTGTTTCTGTATGCCACCCTGTTCTCATCTTCATTTATCCATTTATCCGCCTTTGATCCCACCCAATTCTGCCTGCACTAGATCCTATGCACAGGTTCAATAAATGATCAAATTGGGCAAAATACACTAGAGTGCACAAGTTGTGAGAAGACATTGCTCAGGATATTAATTGAGTTGACTTATTCCTTCCAAGATAACACAAGCTGTCTTTTTCTTGAAGACTTGGTTTATATTGCAAATGGAGGTGCTTTGGATGTTAGCTCCTCTAGTTCGGTCATACACAAGAAGCCGGCGATGATGATGAGCAAGCCGGCTTTTCTTGCTCATCCCGTAACCCGCATGTCTTATTAGCAAAACTTGTGAATCTTTATATCTTCCTGGTGAGAAAATTCCTGCATCTGTGCCCTTCTTGCCGGCACTCTCGAGTACAATGTTAAGCTGTTTGTTGTCTCTGGTTTTCTTCCACCTGTTGTTTGTTTTGAAGAACACGGGCTGAGACAGATCAGATCATACATGTCTCATTCCCAAAACTTATGCAGAATGAGATAACTTTTCTATGCATCCTGTAATTTCTTAAATCCATTCAATTAACTCAAATTTTAGTGTTTAAAAACTGTTAAAACATTGAACTATAGGTTAGACAAATATTATAATTGCCTTCTTCTTATTAAATATTTCTAATTTGTGTGTGCATGTGCTTGTGCATGCTCATTATATGTGCTTATAGTGGCCAGTGAGACTTTATCAGTACTGTGCATTGTCTCGGTCAATTATTGATTAACTACTTCAGCTGCATGATTAGTAGTTTAGATCCTAGGTGGGTTTGATGATCAAAGAATAATAGTTTCATTGAAGGCAGGTTACTGAACTCTAAGCTTCTAAATGAAGAGTACTGAGAGTAGCATCCCAGAACTGTTATGTGATCTGAAACATGCCAGCCTGAATAACCATCTCCTTTATGTATATAATATCTTTAGATTGGAAAAAGGGGATGGTTTAGGAATTATAAAACCACCGTTAACACTAAAAACGGCTAAATCCTATATTGGAATAATATATAATTGTATCTTTAATTAGCAGGATGGCAACTTTGGAGTCCAAATCCTCTGTCTAATTTTATGGTGTCTTATTCTATCTTATAAATCTCAGCCATTCATTTATGCGGATCCTACGTTTATTTATGCAGGATCTACGCGAGACCCACGTAAATAAATGACTGAGATTCATACGACAGAATAAGACACCATAAAACTGAATAGAGGATTTGTCCCGCAACTTTGGGCATGATTGATAAACTACCAAGAAGAGGCTTACAACTATTGGACAATGGAACACCACAAAAGCCGAAATAGAAAATCTGTACGGGACTTGCATAGATTTGGCAACAGAAGCGTTCACTTGTGACTTGTGAGTGAAGGTAAGGACGATGGTGCTGGCCAAAAGTGATTGCTCAAATGGACAAGTAGTCGACTTAAGAAAAAGATTTTGACACCTCTTTCTTTGCTTGCACCATACTTTGTGGCATGTTGTATCATGACGAAGACTAAGATCTATGGATGCCCTGCTTTGGCTTTGGCTTTGCGGTGTATCTTTCTATTATAACAGTATCATCACCATCCAATGACCAACCTTGGAACCACCTTTTTTCTTTTTTTTTTTGGACGGTAGAGGCCACTGAGCTTGTCCAGTTCTTACTATCCTTTTATAACTTTTCCATCCCATCAATTTCTTCATTGTCACGACCCATGGAAAAATTTCCATTGGCATTCTCATGTCCATTCTCCCTTTAGATTACCCCTATTGTCAAAGAACAAATAGAAATATTTAGCATCAAGTTGGGTTTTGTTGATGTGCTTGGAGGACCACTAGCAATAATCGATGGAAAGAGTTGTTTATGGAATAACTAATCGTACGTATTCAATAATTTTTGTTGCCTGAACACTAAATATCATTTTAGAACAATTTGTTTAATGGAAACCAAGAGCTAGCAGAAGTCTACAACCTATACCTAGTTGGCAACTGGGGGAGTGGAAAGTATGAACAAAATGTTGGTTGTGTGAGCCATGTGGCTTCCTTAAACCTGCAAATGCTTAGCCAATTTGTTAGAATGCATCATTTGGGAGACAATCTTCCTTTGCTTAATGTATCAGCCATGGTTTTCATCGACATCTATAATATAATATTCAAAAGATGATTAAAGAGTTCATAATTAGCAGATTATGAAGCTATGATAACACCATGCATGCCCTTTTCTGATTGGACCATTCTTACTCTTTAGAGCTTTTCGTAGCTCAAAGTCAGGTAACCTAACCAGTTAGCTGCACAATCATCAAACAAGTATGAGTTCATACAACAGTTCAGGAGTAGAGAAGAGCTGGGATGAGCAGCAAAGTATATGTTTCTTAGCCCAAAACACTTTTCCCTTAATTCATGGGTTTATTTCGTGCAAATGTATGTATGTGTTAGCTAGAAAACAAATATATTAAAGAAGAAAGTGGATAAGTAAAATTTTTCTGTTGCCCACAATCAAATTACAGTTCATTTCCCAACACCTACAAGTAAAATGTCAATTAATGAGTGCCTCACTAGCTAGAGCAGATTAAACTCCACATCTCCAACATTATACCCTATTCAATAAAGTTGCATGTAGGTGGGTAATGATGGTGCATGTGTTGGTGAGAAAGTTTGCACCAGCAATGCTTGGAGAGTACTCCTTATTGTAAATGAAAGATCGAGGAGAGCAAGGGAAAGACTATGTTCAGAAGAATTAAGATGCACCCTTAGATCTATGGGACCCATCTTTTACTTAAGTCAAGTTGAATGGAAGAGGTGGTTTAAAGTCAGTATACCAGCACTTTAACTTTAGTGTACATTTGTTGGTTTTCGTTGGCTAAGTTGTATATTTGCAAATTCCTTGTATAAAGCACCGCCATGTGAGTGTTAGGATCAAAAGATTGTTTGATAAAGAGAAGGTTTGCTTTCCACTCCACTTTGGACATTTTATATCTCAGTCAATCTCTAAATTCATATCGTTTGCCTGTTGTTAAGTATTCCGAACTCTCTTGCTTAAACACCGACACAAAGCTTTGATGCAAAAATAAGAACTCAGTCATTTTGGTGCTGCTTATACCCATTCTTATCCACTAACAGGACTTCTTGTTTTAAGTCAAACGGAACCTAAACTTTTAGATCTAAGAATAACTTTGATATGATCACTCCCAAAATAATCCACCAACTTGGT
>JAOQMR010000007.1:10590392-10602911 GCA_027563865.1 Erythroxylum pelleterianum | reverse complement strand
AGTCCAATTAATTGAGTGATCCAAGCCTGGTAGTTACACAATTACTCCCTGTGGGACGATATTATACTGTACTACTTAAGACCCGTGAACTTGCGGAACCACATCACAAATCCTCACCTTGTGCTCTTGTTGGCTTCCTTCATAGTCATCTCTGTCTCTGTTATTACACCCACCAAGCTAGTCGCCAGAATCTGCAAACGAAACCCACACTTTAACTTCTGTGTCACTACCCTCTACTCCTATCTCCCAACCCCAGACCCCAATCGGTATACTCTCGCCTACGCTATCATGAGATTTGCAGCAAGGAAAGCACACACCAGACTGATAAAACCTGAAGATTGAGATGAACACAGTAACGAACTTAAGCTCTCGTCATGTTGAGAGTCAAACTTTATTTCCAGAATCTTATAAAAGAATCGTATTAAGCTCTTTTAATAGAGCCCCTGTCTTCAGCTAACTGTCAAAGCAAGAGAAGAAAACTACTCTAACACAAGCTGAGCTATCAAGCTAAAAATCAGAACCGAAAAAGATAAAAAGAAAAAAATAAAATATAAACAGACAAAAGGCGGGAAACCAAAAAATAAGCGCCAAACCCCCCTCAAGCTGGAGGAGGTGATTTGAACATCCCCAACTTGGACAAAAGACGATGAAACTGAGGCGATGGTAAAATCTTGGTCAAGACATCAACAAGTTGATGCGCGGTAGGTAAATAAGCTAGTTGCAACAATCCTTCCAAAACCTTTTCTCTGGTAAAATGACAATCAAGTTCAATATGCTTGGTCCGCTCATGAAAAACAGGATTCTTCGCAATGTGTATAGAGGACTGACTGTCACAATGTAAAGTGAAGGGAGTGAAAGACGTGACCCCAAGCTCCTCCAACAAACGGACAATCCAAGTGAGTTCAGCGGAAGCCTGAGACATGGCGCGATATTTAGCCTCAGCCGAAGACCGAGCAACAGTAGACTGCTTCTTCGACTTCCAGCTCAAAGGAGAATCACCAAATTTAACAATATAACCAGAAACCGAACGCCGAGTAGTAGGACAAGAGGCCCAATCAGAGTCGCAATAAGCATGAAGATGAAGAGAACCAGAGCCAGAAAAATAAATATCATCACCCAAAGAACCACGAACATAACGAAGAACATGCAACAAGGCATCCATATGATCTATGCGAGAACACTGCATATATTGACTGAGGGTCTAAACAGCATAGGAAAGATCCAGACGAGTGTGTGTCAAAAAATTCAGCTTCCCAATGATTGTGCGATAAACGGTGGGATCAGCAAGAGGAGTGCCACTGGTAGGACTAAGCTTAAGATGCAAAGGAAGAGGAGCAGGAGCAGACTTACAAAAAAGCATATGCTGATCGCGTAAAAGATCCTGAACAAATTTCCGCTTAGAGAACACAAGACCATTAGCAAGATAGGAAACCTCAAGCCCCAAAAAATAGTGTAAAACACCCAGATCTTTAATGGTAAACTGCTGATCAAGATAAGACTTCAAAGCTTCAATTTCAGTCAAGTCAGAACCAGAAACAAGTATATCATCTACATAAACAACAACAATGGTAATCTGCCCGGAAGATCGCTTAATGAACAGACTATAATCATGCTTCGAAGACACAAAACCAAGATGCAAAAGAGCAGTAGATAATTTTGAGTACCATTGACGACTAGCCTGTTTAAGCCCATAAAGCGATTTCATCAAGCGACAGACTTTGTTGTCAGGATTCAGAACCCCAAGAGGCACCTTCATGTACACTTCATCATGTAAATCTCCATGAAGAAATTCATTATTAATATCAAGTTGAAAAACCGTCCAGTGCTTGCTAACAGCCAAAGCCAGAATACATCGGATAGTAGTCATTTTAACCACAGGGGAAAAAGTCTCAGTGTAATCAACACCAAGCTTCTGGCGATTCCCCTGAATAACTAATCTGGACTTGTATCGCTCCAAAGATCCATCAGACTGCAGCTTGACCTTATACACCCATTTAGTGCCAATAGCACGCTTACCAGATGGTAAATTAGTCAACACCCACGTATTGTTTGCTTCAAACTACTTCACAAACATCAAAAATACATGCCAAACTTCAGAGTATAATATGTGCTTGATGGCAATTTATTGATAAGCATTGCAATTGTAAATTTAAATTGTTGGGAAGAAACATATTAACAAGATTACAGTAAGTCAAGTCTGACGATGATAATACCAACTCAAATTACACTTGTCCGCTATCAATTAAATTTAGGACTGAGGTAGAACTTTGGGTCTCTGAAGAATCTTGTTATCGTCTCGGCTTTGTCAGCTGAAAGGTCTGTGTTCTCTAGAATACTTTCCTTGCCTGATAGCTTGATTAAGCTGAAACAACAACAAATATTTCACATAATTCAGGAACTTATATGACCATGTTAGACTGGTTTAATGCAAAAAATTATGATAATTTCATATTATCTAAGATCATGTTATTTTAGTCCTTGCAAATAGATAATAACATAATGGGAGTGTATGAATTTTGAAATAAATTACGTGCAATTCAGGAAAAATCTGGGAGCATCCCATTTCAGGAAAACCGAAAACAGAAATTTTAAGCTAGATTACCGCAATTACATCATGATTATCGATGCCTGGTATGGAGGTAATTACTCTCTGAAAACCATCCATCCCTTGCACTGCTTGCTTCTTCTTCATATGAAACAATAAGTACTAGGAATCAAGAGAAGAAAAAAAAAGTTGCCAAGCTAAAATTGATCAACAAAGTAGTGTTAAGTCAAAATGACTTTACGCTTAATAATTTTGATGATATACAAACAAGCAGACGAAAGCTTAGTGAAAAGCAGACGGAAGCAAAGTTAGAAGAAAAGTAGACGGAAGCTTAGTAAAAAGCAGACGGAAGCAAAATTAGAAGAAAAGCAGACGGAAGCTTAGTGAAAAGCAGACGGAAGCAAAGTTAGAAGAAAAGCAAACGGAAGCTTAGTGAAAAGCAGACGGAAGCAAAGTAAGAAGAAAAGCAGACGGAAGCAAAAAACAGACGAAGCAAAAAGCAGACGATGCAAAGCAGACGGAAGCATCAGTTTGAGTTAGTTACAGAACTCAACTGATTAACTGTTTCTTTAAAGAATCAAGAAGCGGTTATCCAAGAAGCAGTTGAAGACCATACTATAAATATGAATCGAGATTGGAGACTCAAAGAACTTTTGAAAACTATCCATCAATTAAACTTACAAGAGAGATTACTGTGCGAACATTGCTGGAGCAATATTTTTCTGTAACAAGCTCTATACACTATTCAAGTTTGAAAGTGCTACAGATAACCTAAAGAGGCTAAGCGTGAAAGAATACTGATTGTAAAGAGACCTAAAGAGGCTCAGTGAAAAAAATACTTGTAAAAGTTTGAGAGTTAGTGAAATCTCAGAAAGTTATCTGAGGACTGGACGTAGTCCACGGTTTGGGGTGAACCAGTATAAAAATTACAATGTCAAATCTCTCAACAATCTCTATTTCATTACTGTGATTTTCAATATCTTTTTATAATAAGCAAGTTTTAGAAAAACGTTTTCAAACAAGAATTAAAGTAATTCTTAACTAAACAATAAATTTTCTTTAAAAATGGTTAACGAAAAAGTTATTACAATTTAACCCCCCCTTCTTGTGTATTTGTATATTATTGTATTAACGTGTGATTCACTTCAAGTATAACCTTTTTAACTAACCTCAGCCTTCAATCTGGATACAACACCCTGACGCTTGCGTTCTGCATCATTTAGAGAATCAATTTAATTGCACTTCGTAACTATTTGATACAGCAGCATGAATTGAAAGGTAGAAGCCCTCCCTCGGTCCTCTTGTTCTCCTGTGAGAAGACGTTACTTCTCTCTTGCTTCAATGCAAGTTTTTCTCCTTCCTCCTTCCTAAGCTCTCCCTCGGTCCTCCCCTTTCTTTACCTTTGTCGTCCCTTCCCCTTCTCTTTTTCTTCTCTTTCCCCCTTCGTGCTCTTCCCACGGCGACCCCCTCTTCACCCATTATGGCTGAGAGCTCCGTAGCTTCTGAGGCTACTGCTCTAGCGGAGGAAGTCTACAAGAGCTTAACCCTTGATGAAGACCAGGGTAAAATCGATTTTATGCAACAGGATGGTCCGGCGGTTAATACAGAGGAGGTGATCTCACAGTATTGCGTGGTGGGTCGGCTGGTAACCGATAAACCTTTAAATTTCCTTGCCTTCCAGCAGACAATGGCCGCGGTGTGGCGATCGGTAAAAGGTATGTTGATGACAGATTTGGGCAATAACGCTTTTTTACTCCAGTTTCTGTATCGGATGGATATGGACCGGATTGTGGACGGTGGACCTTGGAACTTTATGCAAAACTTGATCATTCTAGCTAAGGTTCCTCTGGGCACAAACCCTAAGCATGTACCACTGATCAAGGCTGCCTTTTGGGTCCAGCTGCATGATTATCCGGTTGGGTCCCGCTCGGAACGTGCCTTTCAAGAGGTGGGTAACTACATTGGTACTTTTGTGGAGTCTGACAACCACAACTTTACTTTAGTCTGGAAGGAGTACATGCGTATCAAGGTTCTGCTAGATATTACTCGCCCTCTCAAACGCCGCATTCAGCTGCAGAATCCGCAGGGAGTCTGGGAGTGGGTTCGTTTCAAATGTGAACGATTGGGCACCTTTTGTTTCTTCTGTGGCCTCATTGGCCACTCTGATAAGTTCTGCTCCAAGTTAATGAATTACCCGCATTTTGACAGAAATCTGTTTGCCTATGGTCCTGTACTACGAGCTGAGACTCGCCGCAGCTCCAATACTGGCGGGAAATGGTTGTTGACGGAGGAAGACATTCAGACTAGTGGTCGATCAGTTGACAACGACAGCGGGCATCCCTCTCGGGTTGTGCAGGCTCCACCACTAGACAAGGGTAAAATGGCTGTAGCAGATGCGGCAAGTTCACCTTCTATGGTGCTCGAGGAAGAGGCCATGATTGGCTTGGTTGTTGATGACCACAAACGTCAACGGATGAGTATGCTCCTCCCTCAATCTTCTGAGGAGGATAGTTCACATGCTCCCCTGATTTGCTTCGAAAGTTCAAAAAACCTGTCGGAACGGGTCCTGGGGACCTATGAGTTTTTTAGTCTGGAACTGTCGGGGGCTTGGGAACCACCCGACAGTCACTGAGCTGAAACATGTTGTTTTATCTAAGAAGCCCAACCTTGTTTTCTTAACGGAAACGAAAGCACAGTGGTCTCAGTTGAATCGAATAAAACGAAGCTTAGATTTTGAGGGTTTATTTGTTGTGCCACCCAGGGGCCTGAGCGGTGGTCTGGCGTTATTATGGCGGGAGAAGAATATGTGCTCGCTCTTGGGTTATGATACTACCTACATTGATGTCAAAGTCCACATGCAAGGCTTGCCAGAATTCTGCTTCACTGGTTTTTACGGCTTTCCTGAACGTAGTCGACGGTCTGCTTTTTGGAACCTTTTACGCCTGCTGGCTCCTAAATCGCCACTTCCCTGGACAGTACAGGGAGACTTTAATGATATCTTGAGTTTTGCTGAAAAAACTGGCCCTTCTGGTCAGCCCCCTTGGATGATTGACGGGTTCCGCCAAGCGGTGGAGGATTGTCGTTTGATGGATGCTGGTTTTACTGGCCATAAGTTCACTTGGGAGAGGGGTCGCAATACCAGTACCTGGGTTGTCGAACGGCTCGATAGAGTTTTGGGCACATCCCCTTGGTTTGCTCTTTTTTCCGAACTGTGTGTGTCATCATGTTGAGACTACCACCAGCGACCACTCTGCACTTCATCTTAAACTCAACGTGGCACTCCCCCGCTTCCACCCCAAGTCCTTTCGGTTTGAAAACGCATGGTTATTTGAGATGGATGTTTTTGATACTGTTCAGCACTCATGACGTCGGGCAGAGGGGGCGAGTCTTGTAGAGAAGATGACCAATGTTGCTGCCCTGCTTTCCAGTTGGGGTGAGCAAAAACAACATGCTTTCCGTACTAGGTTATGTTTGGCCAAACAACACATGTGCCGATTTCGAGTAGGCTTGGATCCTGCCTCGTGGGAGGCTTTCACTGACGCACGCCACGAGTATCACACTGTGCTATTACAGCAGGAGCAGTACTGGCGTCAACGGTGAAACAATTATAGCTGCAATTTGGTGATCAAAACACTACCTTTTTCCACTGATCCGCCTCGGCCCGCTGAAGAAAGAATCTCTTTAAGCAATTAAAGGACGCTGATGGTGAATGGCGCACGTGGGAAGGCGGTCTCGAGGAGTCCATCTGCTCTTATTTTCATCAGTTATTTGCTTCTGAACAGGGGGCTATGGATTTTGTTTTGAGTTGCGTCCACCCGAAATTGACTGATGAGCATAACCAGGTCCTCACTCGACCTTTTACAGAGGCTGAGGTTCGAACAGCTCTTTTTAGTATGCACCCCGATAAGGCGCTGGGTCCGGATGGTTTTAACCCCGCCTTTTATCAAAAATTCTGGAGCATCGTTGGTCATGATGTTACTACTGCTTGCTTAGCTGTTCTGAATGGCACCGCGGCATTGCCGGGCTTGAATAAAACCAATGTTGTGCTCATCCCAAAACGTTCTGCTCCAACGTCTGTTTCTGATTTGCGGCCAATCTCCTTAGTCAACATCATCGACAAGATTGTTTGGAAGGCTTTGGCCACTAGAATGCAAGCCTCTTTAACACTGACTGTGTCTGAAAATCAAAGCGCCTTTGTTCCGGGACGACTGATCACAGACAATGCGATGTTGGGGTTTGAAACTATGCATTGGCTGAAGGGGCGCACCAGGGGGAAGGATGCTTTTGTCGCTCTAAAAACCGACATGAGTAAGGCGTATGATCGTATTGAGTGGGGCTTTTTGGAGAAAATGATGCTGAAACTGGGCTACTGTACAGTTTGGGTGGAGAAAATCATGCGTACAGTCACAACAGTTTCCTACAATTTCTACCACGATGGCCGACTGTTCGGGCCAGTGGTTCCTCAGCGGGGGTTACGCCAAGGCGACCCTTATCGTCGTATCTTTTTATCTTGTGTTCTGAGGCTCTCACAGCTATGCTCACTTTTTTTTCAGGATACAGGTCAACTGCATGGCTGCAAAATTGCCAAACATGCTCCTCCAATCAGTCACTTCTTCTTTGCCGATGATGCTCTGTTTTTCTTCAAAGCCTCTCTTAGGGAAGCGGAAGTGCTTCAGTCTTGCCTAGACATGTACCAGAGGGCTTCGGGCCAGCTGGTGAATCTTTTCAAGTCGGAGATGGTGTTTTCTCGCAATACTCCCCAAGTAGTGAAAGATGCCATTCTACCGCTGCTACAGATCCAGGAAGTTTCAGGTTTCTCAAAGTACTTGGGCCTTCCCACAGTCATTGGCAAATCCAAGAAGGAGGTGTTTCAATTTGTCGTTGATAAGGTTTGGAGACGCTTACAGGGCTGGCGGCGCAAGCTTTTAAGCTGAGCAGGGAAAGAAATCTTGCTAAAAACAGTCATCCAAGCTATCCCGAATTACTTGATGCAACTGTTTCTTCTGCCCCTCGGTACGCTTGATAAAATAGAGGAACTAATGAATCAGTTTTGGTGGCAACATTCTGATTCTACAGGTCCAGCTCTTCATTGGTCCTCTTGGGACAATATGGCTCAGCCAAAGCACGAGGGGGGCTTAGGATTTCGAAGTCTACGGGACTTTAATTTAGCACTGGTGGCGAAACAGGGTGATGGTTTCTTAGTCAACCTTCTTCTTTGGTGACCCGAATCTATAAGGCTTGCTACTTTCCTACATGTTGCTTCCTCGACGCCACTGATGGCTCGCACCCCAGTTGTATGTGGCGGAGTTTCATTAAAGCACAAGACCTCCTCTGTGCAGGTAGTTTATACAGAGTTGGACGAGGCACTACGATTTCAGTCTTTGGGGATCCATGGATTCCCTCTCTCCCTGGGTTCCGCCTTCACTCGTCGAACACTGCAGACCGGGAGCACCTCACTGTTGCTGACCTTCGCAGTGAGGATGGATGGCAGTGGGACTCGGCGAAGCTTGATTTGCTCCTATCCCCGGAGGAGGTGGCTGCTGTTACAAAAATCCCTTGTTTCAGACACGATTGTGACGACGTTTGGACTTGGTCGGCTGATAATAGTGGTCTTTATACTGTTAAAAGTGGCTATCGACTGCTGCTGCGACGACTTCCTGTTATCCCGTCTTTATTGACTCTTCCATGGCGCTGGTTATGGCAGTTAGACTTACCTAAGAAGCTTCTCAACTTTTTATGGCGTTGCCTTCGTGGTTTTTTTGCCGGTGAAAGAACGATTGCGTTCTCGTCGTATTGACATTGATGAGGTTTGTCCCTTATGCCGCCAACAGGTTGAAACCATTTGCCATATCTTTTTAAAGTGTGTCTCTGCTATGGCTGTATGGTGTAGGAGTGGCCTGCCGGTTTGGGTTCATGTGCAGTCTATCCACCAGTGGCTGCACGACGTTTTGCCGCTTTGGACAATAACGCAACATCAGCGAGGTGTGGCAATCATGTGGGAAATTTGGCGCTCCCGAAATGCATTTGTCTGGAACCACCGCCGTCCCTCTGCTGCCGCAATATGTACTGTCGCCACCCGTCTTGTCTCCTAGTGGCAGACCGCGGTGGCGGCAAGGCAAGTGGGTGTTCTCCCTACCGCAGAGTCGTCTCCTTTGAAATGGGTGCTGCCCACCGAAGGTACTCTGAAGTTAAATGTGGACTCTATGTTTAAACATGACTCTGGTGCCGCCGGGACGGGATGGATCCTCCGCGATCACCTGGGCTATTGTGTTGGTGGTGGTATGTGCAATAGTGGAGTGGCAGCATCCCCAGTTATTGCTGAGGCCATTGGTTTGCGGGAGGCGCTTAGCTGGTTGAAGGGAGCTATTGCCGATCTATAGCTGTTTCTCATGTTAAGAGGTCAGCGAACCAGGTTGCCCATCTGTTAGCCTCGGCATCTGGTTCTATTTCTGGCTTTCTCTTTTGGGGTTCTGTTCCCCCTGTTTTCATTTCTGCTGTAATGACGATGGATCTTGCTTAATGCTAATCGTTCCTATTTCGAAAAAAAAGGTAGAAGAGCTAGTTACAACCTCCACGAGCATGAGCGATCTTGACAATCTTTTCAAATCCCATCTCCAAGTCTTGGACTGGCACAAACGTTGGCCTGCCAATCTCCATTCCCAATCTTCACCACATAAAACAGCAGCAAAGCAGAGGAGGACAGGAATGAAGTTGCTTAGAATCAGACTATATTCATATGATTAAATACATGGTTTGATAGTAATTAGCATCACCCACTTGAAGTACGCTCGAACAAAAGAATCATTTAGTTCCTTAGTTGGAAGCGAGACAACAACGTAATGGTTCGCAAATTGTCCCTTAAGCTTTGTAACTCTGAACCCATAAATTATCAGAATACGACTACAAATAGCCAAATAAACCCTATTTGACCCTTTCTCGAAAAGGATTTTGGCAATATGATGTGAAGGATATAAGAAGAAAGCGGAAATAAAGCTCATTACCTAGTGAAGATGGGGATTGGGTTTGCGCAATCCCATTTAGTGACGAATATGAATGCCACCGACGAACCTCCACAGTTGAATATGCAATCCTACGCACATACACATCAAATGCTCCTCATTACAACTGAAAATCTACAAGGTACTCAATATATACTTACAGGAGCTATTGGAACAAAGTTGAGACGAAAGGAATTAGCAGCTAGGAAGGAGAAGACAAAATTGATGAATGACGGATGCTGCTCATCTCTCCATTGCTTGTTCATCATGCATACTCTGCCTCCTGTGGTGCCTGCATTAGAAACAACAATCACCCATTTCTCTTCAGTTTTCTCTCCAACCAAACAGATAGAAATGAAACAGAGAGGGTTAGGGAAGTTTCTCTGACTTGATTTTGAGTTTGCCATCAGATATGTTTTGAAACGTGCGGGTATTTATACAAAGTAGCGGGAAGGTTGGTCGTGATATTTCTTATTTATTACAGGTGGCAAATTTGCCACTCATGTTACTCTTATTTACAAAACAACCACATAATTACAGTAATTAGATTAGTTATCTCATAATTTATTTAAATTTGACTCAAATTGCTTTATTTATGTTTTTTAAAAATTCAATCCAAATTATTTTATATTGGTTACCCATCATTTATTTAGAGTTGACTTAAAATTATTTAATTTATAATTTGTTAAATTTAACTTAAATTATTTTATCTCTTCTATCTAATATTTTATTTAATATTGACAATCATTCTTTCTTATAAAAAAGAAGAATTAGTTATAATCAATATTTTAAAATTTGAACCGAAAATTTAACTAGTGAGATAAACGATTCAAAGATTCAACCGGTTTTAAATCGTCATAAAGCTTATCTATAATAAAGATTGAACAAAATTAAAGAACTTTAAATATAACTATTGAAGAAGAAAATTATGTTGTATAGAAGAAATCAAAACTTAATTGAAGAAGGAGATTGTCAAATAAAAATCGAACTAAGTTTATTATAATTTATAAAAATTTGTTAATTTACAAAAATTAATTAATGCATCAACTAATTTTAAATAACAAAAATTATTAATATAAACCGAACTAAAAATTAAATAGTTTAAAACGTTTACAGATAAATCAATTGAAACTGATTCAATTTTCATAGCTCGAAGTTAGAGCTTAGTCAAACTTACCTTTTAAATTATGTGACAAAAAATTATAAAATATGAAAATTAAGGGGGCGCTTGATTCGCAGAGGGCAATGAGAATGAGAATGAGAATGAATATGGTGAGGAATGAGAATGGATATAATCATTATAATTATGATGGTTGGTTAAGATGAAGGAATTATTACCATTACCATTGATGGTAGTTGGTTTGTTAAAAATGTTAAGAAATAAAAATTTGTTAAATTTTTGTTTTATAGCAAATTTCAAATATATTTTAAATAATTATTTTTAATTTATGCACCCTAATTATAATGACAAAATATTTAAAATCAAGTATATTGCCATTTTCATTCTAATAGCTTTTGAAAAAAATACTCTAATATTTTCTTACATCAACATATTATTAGTTAGATAATATCCTCAAAATATAGATTAATCATCCAAAATATTGTGCAATTTATTGACACAACCATAATATCCATAATTTCATTTCTATAGTAAAATCAAGTAACATAGTTTAATACAATTTACATTCATTTGATAATACAAATGATGTTATATTTTAAGTAATTGATGAATAATATTTTAATTAATTATATTTTAATTAATTAATTACATCTTAATTAAATTTTAATTAACATTTTAATTAATTAATTATATTTTAATTAGATTTTAATTAATCATGTAATTAATTATATTTTAATTATCTAATTGGATTTTAATTAGACTGTAATTAATTAATTATTTTAATTAATTAATTATATTTTATGTTGATTTATTATTTTAATTAATTAATTAATTTGATTTTATCTTAATTAATTTAATTTATTGTAATTAATTATTAATTTTAATGAATTAGATTTTAATTAATTAATTAGATTTTAATGTCATTTTAATTAATTAATTAGATTTTAATGTCATTTTAATTAATTAATTAGATTTTAATGTCATTTTAATTAATTAATTAGATTTTAATTAATCATGTAAGTAATTATATTTTAATTAACTAATTAGATTTAAATTATACTTTAATTAATTTAATTAATTAATTAGATTTTATGTTTACTAAATATTTTAATTAATTAATTAGATTTTGTAATTATTTTAATTAATTAATTAATTAGCTTTTATCTTAATTAATTAAAGTTATTAATTAAATATATTTAATTAATTACATTTTAATTATATTTAATTAAAAATATTTAATTAAAAATTTAAAAATTAGTGTTGGTAGGAATCAAACCCATTCCTCCTATATATGGAGGGTATGGACCATTACCTAAAACTTGGGTATGAAAAAACTATTCAATCAATCATAATAACTAACCAACCATTGCCATTCATTCTATTTCTATTGATTTATTCCCATACCCTTTAACCAAGCAATAGTTGTTTAATAGAGATGCAATTGGGTTTATTCATTCCATTTCCATTGATCTATTCATTCCATTATCATTCATTCCATTTCCATTGATCTATTCATTCCATTTTAATAGAGATGCAATTGGATTTAGCCTTATTCTAGTTGCCGAACACATTCCTTACTTTGGCAATGGATAACTGAGCAGTTGAACACCCACCTAAAGCAAGAAACCTGGAGTTCTTAATAGTTAGTACTGTTCACGAGTTCTTTACAAAAAGGTTTGAGTCTTGAGTTTAGAATCCAGAATGGAATCATCGTCAACAACAGCAGATGTTCCCTGTAGTATCTCCGTCTCCTCATCTAGACGGCTTAACCGCTCTAACCTCTAACCACCGTCTCTTCTTTGATCGGCGTTATGGTTGGGTGTAATTATTTTATTTATACACGCGCCTCTTTTGCG
>JAOQMR010000007.1:10561270-10572425 GCA_027563865.1 Erythroxylum pelleterianum | reverse complement strand
AAACAGAAGAAAGAACGTAAACTTACCAAAGTCGGAACAGAAACACCCGCCGGAGAGAGACTACAAGACCTGCAGAGCACGACGACGGCGACCGACAGAGAAAACTTTGGAGAAGAAAGCAAGGGAAAACTTTGCAAACATGTTCGAGGCATGGAGAGTAATAAAGAAAGCTTTCAGGGACAACATTCAATGACCAGAGATGGATTAAGAAAAGCACAACAGGGAAGGAGAGCCGTTCGATTAAGTGGGGATGGATTGCGTGGAGGGGGGGAGAATGTAACCGTTGGATTAAATAGACGGTTGGGATGGATTGCGTGGTTGTCCATCCCGTTCGCCCTTAGTATATATACTTAATGAAGGAGATGAATTCGGGTGAAGATGGGATAAATAATTAAAAAATAAAGTTATTGTAACTTACATAGTCACGTATAAGACTGTGTAACTCACTAGAAGCGAATAGGAGGGTGAAGAAGTAGGTTCAGCCACTCTTACAACCTACTACACGACCACTTACACTGCCATATAGGTTGTTTACGATTCTTGTAATTTTCACACACACTGTAGCATCCTAGTTCGATTATTGTACTATATACTATGCTACATATGCATTTTATAGAGTATGCTTTATTTATGGTATAATAGAGTAATTTAAGCGTTTAAATGTATTATTTAGATTATAATGGAGATCGCGGATAAACAAGAGACGGTTCTAGAGTCCACCAGAAGAATGAGTATAAACGAGCTTTAAAAGCTCCAAAATGTACTTTGAGGATTTAATTGACCCTTTTGAATGAAATTTGAATTATTTCAGTGAATAGTATTTTTCAGATAAGTAGTGAATAGTATTTTCACTTAAATAGTGAATTTGGGGACCCAACCCAAAATTTTGAAAAATACCCAGAATAGGTATTAGAGTCTAATGATACTAAAATGGATAGAAAGTAAGCCTAATAGGATTAATTTTGGGAGTTCCGAAAAAATAGGGTCAAAATATCCTTTTTGGAAAATAATGGCTATTGATAATTTTAAACCCATTCGAATTTTTTAAAAGTGTCCAATCAATAAGTATTGACCCTAATTAGAGTATTTGAAGGTCAATTTGATGATAATATGATTGTAAAATATTTTCAGGATTTAATTTAGTTAGTTGGTGAATTAAATGCCTTGAAGGGCAATTAGTTAAGAAGGTGACGTGTAATCCATTAAATGGGTATAAAAGCAACATTTTGCTTCGTCTTTTAACATAGCCGTGAGAGTGATTAGAGAGTGCACATGAGAGTGGAAAAAAGAATAAAAGAAGAGAGAGAAAGGTGAGTTATGGCCATTGATGAGAGAAAGGAAGTAATAGAGAAAAGAAAAGAAAAGAAAAGAGAAAGGAGAAGAGAGAGCTCTGGGCATGGAGAAGTGATCCAAACATTTTTCATACACTTCTACCTCCAATCAAGCATCCATTAAGGTACCAGATCCATCCAATGTAAGAGGAAGAAGAAAATGGGTAGGTACGTTTACTAGTTCTAGTGAAAAATTGGGTTTGTTGTATTATAGTTTGTATTTGGTTTTGATGGTGTGATTCTTTTCATATAATATCAAGGTTTTATTACATTGGAAGCAATTGGGAGAAAAAAATTAAATAAAACGTCTGAAGCCTTGGTCAAAGGTGAGATATATTGCTTAAAGTGTTTTATTTTTCCATTTGATTATTAAGATTAATGAATAGCATTGGGAAGTTAGCCTAATGACGAAAGAATGAAAAAAAAAACTACGAAAATGATTCGATTAGTTTTTGGCTATGGCTAGTGTGGTTAATGTGATATGATCAAAACTCCTATTTTCATGTTTTATGATGTTTATAGTGTAATTTTGATGCTAAAGAAGTAAAGAAATGAAAAAGAATTGATTTGAAATTGATTTTGGTTGAAATTCAGCCTAAAGTGCTTGATTTGTAAAAAAATTGTTAATGAAATTGTATAGCTTAAATATGGGTACTAAAATGTCATGGAAGTGAATTTGATTTGGTTTTAAGTGTTAGAAATCGAATGGAATTGAATTGGAAAAGTTTAATGTTAAATATATTAAGTTTAGCCTTAAAGACATTTTTGGTATAAAAGCAAGGTTATGATGTAATGACCATGTGAATGTGATTAAAGATGGTTATCAAGTGTATTTGTGGTATTGGAATTTTTAAATAAAGTGTTATGTTATTATTTAAAGAAAACTAGTATACAGAGTGTTTATGGAAAGTAATGAAGTTGACATGGATTATGACATATTTGATTGAAAATTTGTTAAAGAGTTGAATGTATTTGTATTAGGTTTTCAGATTGAAAAACAAAACCAACTGAAGGATTTCGAAGTGGTGAAAAGGAAACTAGCATGTTGTAAGTGTAGTTTAATTGTTTTATATGACTAAATCCTTTGCAAAAGAATTGATGACATGTAGGTGTACTTTTAATTGATTTTATGCAAATAGTTTTCATTTGATCATGAAATGAATATTTATGTTAAGTTTTATGCGAATGATATTTTACAAGTGAATATTGCTAGCATAAGATTATGCTTTAGCAATATATGAGTTTTAACTTGAAAGTTAAATTTTTGTATGATTGAAAGTTACATTGCAATTTTGCTTTAAATTGAATGATTATGAATCCTTCCATAATTGATTTCGTAAATAAGTTAAACTGAAAAAGTATAAGTTGATTTTGCCTATAGTACACCGCTAGACTTTATATATGTTATTATAACAATTTATAATGATTAACCTATTACAGGCAAGCGATGTAGGACCAACTCCGTAAATAATGGTTAACCAGTCAAGGGTAAGTGATGTAGAGCCAGCTTCGTAACTTGTTAAAGGTAAGCGATATAGAACCAGCCCCGTAACTACTAGTTTATAATAGTTAACTTATTACGAGTAAGAGATGTAGAATTAGCTCTGTAAATAGTAATTAACCAGTTAAATATAAGCGATACATAACTAGCTCTGTAATCTCAAGTCTAGGGTACCGTATAGTAAAGAAACTAATGATGGGATATGTTAAGTACGAAAAGTCATGTAATAATAATGTCCCACTATTTATTTTAAAAAAATGATTTGAGAGGTACTATGTAGTACCAATTCTAATAACCGACTTATCTTCAGTATAAAAGTTTTCAGAAAATTTATTTCCACCATTATTTATTATTTAAGAAAAAAAGAAAATGAAAAATGGAATCTTGTAATTTAAATGATTTTAATGTCAAAAAGCAATTCGGAATAGTATTTTTGAAAAATTGAAATTATGTTTTACAAAAATGTTATTTTATTACCATTTTTGAATCAATGGAAATCTTCTTCTTTTAGTTTAAGCTTTATAAGTGGATACAGACATACCGTTCTAAACTCCTCTGTTTTCCCTATGTTTCATCACCGATTGAAATGTCTCATGTTCTAAGGCAGCTATCCATGTCCAGTATTGAAATGTCTCATGTTCTAAGGCAGCTATCCATGTCCAGTATGCTGTTTATCTATATACCCTGTGCGGTTAAACCCATGCTAAAGCATACATATAACCTTTTGTTCATTGAAACCCATTTATTAAAAACATGCTTTAGGTCCCGTATGTTCTTTCACATCTCTTCTACTTCATCTGTTCGGGTATGTAGTGAATGAATCTGGTAGTATACTCACTTAGTTCATATAATCTTAAAAATAATACAATAATAAACTTAATCCTTAAAATTTTACTAGAAATTAACTCAACAACTTATCACCGTTTGGTTCCACTTATATTTTTATATCTATTTAACAAAAAGAAAGCAGTTAACAGAAATTTACGAATTTAATATTCTTTTTCCTTTTTTTCTTTTCATCATATATGGGTTGGGTAAGCCAAAACTTGTGATAGTTTATTAATTAAGTGCTTTGAATCAATTTTGATAAACTAAAAATTTAAAATCAAACAATCAGGTGGTTCTAATTAAATAATAAGGAACTCACGCATTTTATCACATCTGAGTAGGCAACGTCTTTAAGAGAGTTTTATAAAAAGGAGAGCACAATATAAAAGCTCGAGTCCAAGACTTTCGGAGCTGGAGGCTTCAAAAAAAAAAATTTCCCTACGAGACCATTTTAAGGAAAAATTGTTTTTACTTTGAGAAATGCAATGTCGGAAAATTTATCTTTATGTACAAATATTTAAATTTAAGAGTTATTATTTTGATATTAACTAATTAAGTGATTTAATTTAATTTAAATTAAAGTTCATTCTTAAATATAAGATATGATAAACATAAAGATAGTGGGTTGCTATGGGTTCTTAATCTAATCTTTATAAATGCACTTGTATAGCATCTTTAAGGAACAATGTTTCATTGATTTAGTATATTGAATATTTTCTTCTTTTTTTAAAATTAAAAGATATATATTATCAAAGCTGGAAACAATAATATACAATCTTGTTATAAGGATAATAACAAAATTACTACAACTGCTACTATACTACTATTAACATTCAACCTATAACCACATTAAACCAGCTAAAGTAACCAAGTCACTCTATGTTCCTGTCTAATGGTGTCTTGCTTCTTTTTAGCTATGATTAACTCTCTAATCAAGTTAGTTATTGTAGTAGCGAGCTCATACTTGTGTTGCTCCACTTCTTTATATAAGCATCCATTCCTCTCCCTCCATATGTGATATATCATTATTTGAAACGACGTCTGGATGATGAGACCATCTCATAGCCTACGTTTGGAATATCGTATAACATTATTCAGCACTTCATTCTATTCATAGGAGAAATTTGGGATCCCTATCATATGCAAAATTCGGCTCCACACCACTTTGATATATTCACATTCAAAAAATAAGTGATTTCTACTCTCGTTAACTTGTTTACACAAAACACAAAGGGGATCATAGCTATCAAACCATCGGTCCTTAGTTCGCAATCTATTTTGAATAGATAACCACAAGAAAACAGTAGATTTAGGACTAATTCCTTGTTTCTATACCAAATCAGCCCATGGTACATCTTCATGCAGCTCTCTAACTATACCGTGTGTCGATTTAGTCGTAAACTCCTGACCATGATTTGCCACCCAAATCAACTTTTTCGTCTGGTTTCGAAGTTGCACACCATTTACATAATGGCCAAGTAAGTAACGAAATCTCCATTTATTCAACTGCGCCCTCTCCCGAAATATCCATGCCACCGATGCTTCCTTAGGGATTCGGTTTCTAATAACTAGTAGATTAGTCCGCCACCATAATGGGCTGAATTCATTCCAATTGTCAAACCAGAAATAAGTATCCTCTCCATTCCCTACCCTACTTTTAATTGTAGGATAAATCATGTCTCGTAGTTGCAACAAACTTTTAAAAATCCACGAATGTTCATACCTCGATTAAAGTTGCCAAAAACTTTGCCCATTAAGGCGATAAATTTGCACCTACTTGACCCACATCGCTTCTTTATCCATAAATAATCTCCATATTCTCTCATTAGTAATACCCTTTGCATTTGTGTGATCGAAATAATGCCCAAACCCCCATGTTTTTTACGCACTACAATATCACCCCATTTATCATGCTTACCAATCCATAAGAAGGATTTTAATATCCTCTCCATTTCCTTAATTACTCTCTTTGGAATTACCACATGAGCAGCCCAATGTGCATGCATGCTGTTCAACACTGAAACAATAAGAGTAAATCTAGCAGCAAGTGATAGGAAATTATTTTGCCAAGCATTGATTTTACCTTTCATTTTTCCAACTATGGCAAGAAAACAGAAAATTTTGGCTTACCCAAAGTGATCGGTACTCCTAGATACCTGAATGGTGTTTCTTGAAGAGGCAACCCCACCAAACTACTAATCCACTCTAGATTTCGAACATTTGAAGACACAAAAATTCCACTCTTCTGTACATTCATCTTCATCCCCGACCAACTAGAAAAAATATTCGTCAATATCATCTGCAGTTCGGCCTTGCACAATAATATCACATCATCGACATACAGGAAGTGTGACAATTTCATTTCACTACATTTATAATGATATTGAAATAGCCCATTACAATCCACCATTTTAGTCAATAATCTAGAAGTCCCTCTATCGCCAGAGTGAATAGGTAAAGGGATAGAGGGCCACCTTGCCTAATCCCTCTATTGATAATAAATGGTTTCGTAGGAATCCCATATACTAATAGTCTTATGGATGTAGTTTGAATACATTGAAGTATCCAATGACAAAACCAGGTAGGCATACCAATCCCTTCCAAACAGTCCTTCAGATATCCCCATCTAATTGTATCATAAGCTTTATAAAGATCAATCTTTAAAGCATAACTATTAATCTTTTTTCCTGTATGGTATTCTCCCAACAATTCTTGCATCATCAATATGTTATCCCCAATACTTCTCAAAGGAAGAAAAGTCCCTTTGACTTTGCCAGCCAATACTCTTTTCGGTCGTTCAGCTAAAAGAGAAGCTATTATTTTATACATTGTTGTACAGCACGAAATTGGACTATAGTCTGTAATCTTTTCTGAGCGCTCCTTCTTGGGAATCTCCTTCACTAACTTACCAGACAAAAAAAAAACTCTTGCACTGCTTCCGTTAAGAGTTAGCATGTGATATTCCATATCTTCTGAAAAATCCAGCCAAGTATCCATCAGAACCGGGAGCTTTAGAACCATTTAACCGAAATAAGGCCTCCTTCACTTGTTAGGGTGAAAAAGGAACATTTAACATCTCTAATCTTTCGTGACTTGGAGAGAACTCCAAAACATGTTTAACCCCAAAGCCATCCCCTGCACTTTCGCTATTTCCCAGAGTTTGAAAAAGAATTCCCTGATGTGCCCAGCAATTTCCTATTGACCACGTAACGCATTACCTCCTTCATCTTTTATTTCAGTAATTCTTTCTTATAAAGACGATGAAGAACTAGATTGCATATTTTGGAGATAAAAGTTAACTACACTTGAAACTAAATCAAAGCCATTATGGAGTTTTGGTGTTAGAGTGTTGGACCAAAGATTTGAACAGAGTTCAGTCTGCAATGTTGACAAGCCCAACAATGATTCCAGGCCCATTCATTTGAGGATAGCTCAACTATCATCTCCAGTTCGCAAAGCTAAGCCTACACCTGTACAGTAGTTGATTAGCCCCTGCTATAACCGCTTTCCAGGCTGCTGCTACTGACAACATTACCAACTGTCAACATTGAGGTCATTAGATTCTAACAGATTGTATTCAATTGTTAGATTGTAATCATTCATTGTGTATATATACATTACACAATCAATAGGAAAATCATCAAAATTTTATACAAACAGTAGCATACGATTTACATGGTCAAGTTAAACATGCTAGCTCTTCTAAGGAGCTTTGGCAGATACTAGTTAGCCTATATGCGCAGACTTCACTAGTTAAAGTCTTGCAGCTCAAGCAAAAATTATCATCTCTTCAAAAAGGAGCTTCAACCATTTCTGATTATATACAACAGGTGAAGTCTATTGGCGACTCCCTCAAGGTTGCTGGTCATGCTGTGACAGACCAAGAATTGATTCTTAGTGCTCTCCATGGTTTAGGCAGTGAATATGACTCTGTGGATGTACTTCTCACTAGATCTATGGGTGTTTCTTCTCTTCAAGATGTTCTTTACACCTTAATGATGCATGAGACCAGGCTTGAACAACAACACGCTCTCTCTCATATTACTGTGTCTTCTGCATCTGCTAACTTAGCAACATACTCTCATCAATCTAGTCATAATTCAAATTCTGGTCGAGAATCCTATAGAGCCCGTGGAAACAAAGGAAAAAGGGGTAGAAACAAGCTACACTGTCAATTATGCCAGAAACCAGGGCATGAGGCGTTAAAATGCTACAAGTATTTTAACATTCACTAGCAAGGAAATCGATCTAATCAACTTTGACAGCAAATAAACAATACTTCTCAACAGGCTTATCTGGCTCATCATTAAATTGCTACTTCACTAAATTCCTCTCCTGAGCCTAACTGGTTTGTGGATAGCGGAGCAACTAATCATGTCACTGCAAATTTATCTAATCTAAGCATTCAAGAGCCATACAACGATATAGAGCAACTTGCAGTTGGTAATGGTAACAAATTACCTATCTCTAACATTGGTTCTTCTCTGTTACCATCAACTTCCATTACACCTATTAAACTGCATAACATTTTACATGTTCCTCAAATAACCAAGAATTTAATCAGCATCTCTCAAATTACCAACGATAATAGGATTATTGTTGAATTTGATGATTCTTATTGTGTTTTTAAGGACAAGCTTACAGGGAGAATTATGCTCAAGGGACTTCTCAAGAATGGCCTGTATAGTCTTAGTTCAAAACCTACCACAACACAGCCTTTTATTAGTAAACTATCCAACACAACACAACACAACCTTCTATCAGCAATCTATCCTACTCAGTCTCAAATCAATGTGCTGTTTTTCTTTCTGAATCAAATGTGAATGTGTGGCATACTCGTTTAGGGTATCCGAATACTACTGTACTCCAACACACTTTGCAATCAATGAAACTCAAATTTAGTCCTAAATCTATCAGTTTCTGTGACTCTTGTCAATATGGAAAACACCATAAATTACCATTTTGAAAATACCAAATATCTGTCACTAATCTTTTGGAAATTATCTACATCGATGTTTGGGGTCCAAGTCTTTACCCTTCCACGAATGGTCATAGATACTATCTGGTATTTGTTGATGCCTTGTCTCGGTTCACATGGATCTATCCTATGAAACACAAATCAGAAACCATGGACATTTTCAAACAATATAAATCTATTGTTGAACTACAGCTCAACCACAAAATCAAATCACTACACAATGACATGGGAAGGGAATTCACAGTGCTATTACCATTTCTTGCTCAACATGGCATTAGCACCAGATTTAGTTGTCCATATACCCATCAACAAAATGGGATTTTTGAAAGAAAGCATCGTCATATAACTGAGACTAGTCTTACATTACTGTTCCATGCTAAATTACCTCTAACCTTCTAGTTTGAGGCTTTCCAAATAGCAACAAACCTAATCAATAATCTACCCACTCCAGTTCCACAAAACCCATCACCATTTCAAAAATTATTTCATAAACAACCTAAGTATGATCACCTAAGAGTATTTGGATGCACATGCTTTCCCTTCTTACGATTTTACAATAAACACAAGCTAGGTTTTCACACCAGAAAATGTGTGTTCCTTGGATATAGTCCTTATCATAAAGGCTATAAATGTTTACATCAATCTGGCCATATATACATCTCCAGACATGTCACAATCAATGAGTCTGAGTTTCCCTACTCATCCTTATTCTACAAACAACACAATACACACACATTCCATCCTAGCCTTCCTATTTCCACATTAACTGATACTCTACAGACAATTATTGGGCAGTCTCACATAATGGAATCTATCCTGCAATCTTCTTTTTCAGATACAACAACTCAGGTAAACAACTTTAATCCTATTCATTCTTCACCTTTATCTGGTTCTCCTAACCCTTCTGTTCCAGTCTGTATCCGAAACTTGCATCCCATGCAGACAAGAGCCAAAAATGGCATTTATAAACCAAAGGTCTATCAATCAATTCTCACATCAAACACAACATCTGAACCAAAATCAACTGCTATTGCTCTCACAAATCCTATATGGAAAGAGGCCATGAATTAAAAAATTCAAGCTCTACAACGCAATAAAACATGGTCTCTAGTTCCCTTTCAGTCATCTATGAAGATTTTGGGCACTAAATGTGTGTTTCGAATCAAGGACGATTCTAGCGGTGCAATAGACAAATACAAGGCGCGGTTTGAGGCTAAAGGATTCAATCAAACTCCAGGCCTTGATTTTACAGAGACTTTCAGCCTTGTGATAAAATCATTAACCATTAAAGTGGTCCTATCTCTAGCTGTTTCACAAAATTGGGACATACAGCAAGTAGATGTCAACCACGCATTTCTTAATGGACATCTAAATGAGGAAATCTATATACATCAACCAGAAGGATTTGTGTCTGCAAGTTAGATAAGGCACTCTATGGCCTTAAACAAGCTCCACGAGCTTGGTATACCACCCTGAAATCTACTCTTCTACATTGGGGATTTCAAAACTCAAAATTAGATACTTCCCTATTCTACAGGCAACTTCATGGCTCCTTGTTACTGATACTAATCTACGTTGACGTTATCTTAATCACAGGGAATTCAACTTCATAAATTCAATCAATCATCAAGCAGCTCAACAGTAAATTTGCTCTCAAAATACTAGGAAGTATAAATCACTTTCTTGGTTTCAAAGCTTACAGAACTGAAAATCATTTGTACCTATCGCAAAGGCAGTACACAGTGGATCTTCTTGCTCGTACAAACATGTCCAATTGCACACCATGCTCTACTCCAATGGTCTTTGGTTCTAAGCTATCAGCTCTTGAGGGTTCCCCTTTTGCGCATCCAACTCTGTACAGAAGCATTATTGAAGCGTTACAATATTTGTGTCACACCAGACCAGATATCAATTATACGGTAAATAGATTGAGCTAATTTCTCTCAAACCCTCTCGATTCTCACTGGGTTGCTTGCAAGCGTGTCTTAAGGTATCTCAAAGGAACATTGGGGTTTGCTCTCTTATTTCGTCCATCCCCTAACCCTTTCTCTGTTGGATCCCGTCTCCGAAACCCAACTACTTATACAGATTCCCTTATACGTACATATGATTCCTTATAAACTCGTCTTGCTCTGATACCATAATTGTTGGAACCCGTTACCGGATATCCAACCTCTTACGAAAAACCAAACAAAACCATCATACTTATTTATGATTGTAACCTCAACTAAAGTCCTCAGATTAAAGCTTGTAAGATTCGTCTTCATTTCCGTCAATACTTAATCCGAAACCCTCATACTTATACATGCTTATAAACTCAATTAAAGTCCTCCGAATAAATCTTATAAGATTCATCTTAAATTCTATCAATAAAATTGATTTTCTTATGGCCCAAAATTAAAAATCCAATTCCTAAAACTCTCGAATTTGTATAAAAAAAGTGGACAATGTTCTTAGAAAACTAATGCTTCAAAAATCGAGAGAATCGGACGTCAATTGCAAAAGTTATAAGAGGAA
>JAOQMR010000007.1:10512980-10529040 GCA_027563865.1 Erythroxylum pelleterianum | reverse complement strand
AATGTTGTGTGTGAACTAGTCTGATTTGATTGTACTATCTTGGGTGGCATCCACATATCCTCCCAGGGGGTATTTGGGTGTTACAGGAAGAGTTGAGTTGTGACATGAGATGCCTGAAATGCTGAATTTCATCATAAGAGAGACTATCAACTGAGGCAAATTTCTTGGATAATTCTATTGTTTATAGCAAATTTGCTTGAGCTGTTGTGGAGTTAACTTGTTTTCTCCCTCGGCCCCTAGTAAGACTCCTATGCAACTTCCAACAAGTCTCTTTTATATATGGCCTTTCCACATTAATCACAGTGCAAATGTTTATTAGAAGTAACATCCTTCGACTACTCATGAGTAATATGGGCTATTAAGCCTGACTTTTCAACTTGTGCAATATAAAGCATGACATTTCTTTTGGTCTCTTCCTAAATTAAAGAGTGTGCCTCTTCAAGCGAGGGAAAAAGAGATTTGCCAATAACTTGAATTCTCAACTGATCAAATTCTGGATTCAAGCCAGCCAAAAAAATCATAGACTCGCTCCTTTTTAAGCATGTTTTGAATCATTGTTGCATCATCAACACACTTGGATTGAAAATCTTGATAATAATCTAGTTCCTGCCATAAACTACCTAGTTCAGAAAAGTAATCTGAAACAGTAAGCTCATCTTGCTTTGTGCTATGAATTTTGTTTCGGAGTTCAAAGATCCGAGCATCATTTTTCATATAAGAATAAGTGGTTTTTGCAACTTTCCATATCTTCTCCACAGTGTCAAGTGGTTAAATATTCTCTGGAAATCCTTAGTATGCATGGAATTAAGAAGCCAAGACATAACCAATGAATTGTCAAGAGTCCCATTGACTAAAGGTAGGATCAGTAATAGGTGGTGTTTTCTTATTCCCATCAATGTAACCTTATATCCTTCTCGTCTTAATAGATAGCGAACATGATCTAGACCACACTAAATAAGTGCCACTGCTATCTAGTTTGATCAAACTAATCAACGAATAGGGACTATCATTAATTGGATAGTATTTCTCTACCTCCTTAGAAGCTTCCTTAGTGCCTGACATAATGGCATGACAGAAGTAAATAAGGAACCACATAAAAACGACTTCGAAATGACAATAGATTCTATTCACGAGAGGTTTAAAAAAACAATAACGTTGGAAGTGACCAAATAGTAGCTGGTTGGAATTATAAAGGGTCGACGAATAGGGATGTCAAAAAAATGAAGTCGAATGGTGGCCGGAGGTGATGTCACGTGCTATATGCGCCTGCAAGTGGAGGAAGCTGCCGAAGTGAACCAGTGGCTCGTGTGCTCACATGCTAGGTTGGACGATGCCAGAAACTTTAGTGTTGGCCGAACTTCCCTAGGCTATGGTCCGGTGGTGGCTATGTCAAAAGGAGAGGAGCAAAACACGATCTCTTCACACTTGCCAACAAAAACAATATATCGAACCTATTCTTCCGAACTAACCTACTGCAGAAGGGAGTAAACTCAACCTTCAATCGGCAGTGGCTCTAACACCACAAAGGTTTTTGAGGAATCGATAAAACTTTAATTACACTCTTACGTTAAATATAAGATTACAAGGGTTATATAGAGATAACCTATACACTTAATCTAGTATATGAAAAATACATTGTTACCCTTAATTACTAATTATACATAATAACTAACAAATGATCATGATGCTAATAAGACAATGATTAGTTAGAGAATTCTGTAAGATTCTATTTAGTTAGTGATTGCTTAAATCTTACAATTTTTATCTCAATTATCTTCATAATTAAAAGAAGTTGCTTAAATACATACTTAGATGCTTGATGAGACCTTATCTCCTTTTGCATGTCTAATGACTCTAATGTTCTCTAGGACATTATAGTTTGAACATTGTGATGAATTATTTCAAGTTCATTAAAAAACTTTTTGATCCAATTAGTCATTTTCACTAAATAAAAAGTTTAGTATGGTATGGCTTGATTGGCAATTAATTCTACACTAGAACATTTCCAACTCAAAATAAATTATTTTAAGTGAAATATACCTTAACTAGGAGTTACTTATGTTCTTTTCAAACTAAGGTTAAAATTCATAAAATCTTGAACTCAAATATCAAATTATATATTTAATAATGGATATTTTAATATTTCTTAAGTATCATATATATTAAATACTAAACATCTTCAACATATTATCTATATAATTATATGAGAATAGATAAGCAACATTTATATCTATCTCTATATATTTTATTCCCATAATTTAAGTTATTATCATTTCATATCCAATATAGAATTATTTTTAGACTACATTATCTTTAACAATTGAAAGTATGAAATGTTGTTCCCTACGAACAGTATATCATTTAAATACTCGTACTAAATAATACAACTACACTCCCACTAACCTTCCTATAAATATGATAAATTTAAAATTATCTCCAAAACAAACTATTTGAATTTATAATGAAAGTAAATATTTCAACATCTTGTGACCTTTCAGCTATACATTTATTGTATCAACAAAAGCTTTAGTTTCATTAGGATGTACAATTATGAGATTTGGATTATTTAAAAATTATTTTACTTCCACTATTTATCTTAAAAACCATTTTCCTATAAGTATGCATTAAAATGAACATTTTACTTAATGGGACTTTGTAAGATTATATTATAACTTTTTGTTATCCAATTTAGTTATAACACTTGTTGGAAAATACATGCTTCAACTAAGCATCACATCCCAAGATTATTAACTTAGTCTCTTTTAAAATGTCACTACTATTCCATATCTAATATGAAATTTTACTAATTGAGTGTGTGTGTGTGTGTGTGTAGGCTCAGGCTAAATTTGGGCCCTAATAAAAGGTTTGAGCTACTAGTCTCGGGCATGATTGAACCTTAGGTCATGTTTGAAGGTTTATATAATTTCGAGCTTGGCCTAACCCAATGCTAACTTTGGTTTGTATAGACAATAAAAATAATTAATCCTTTGTCATAGGTACTATGGTAATCAGATTCCTTACATCATTCTTCAAAAACAAGATACAACCTTTTGTGAATAAGGTATAACTTTTTCTAATAATTGGCTTATACCCAAAATAAAATTTTATTACTATACATGTAATTACAAGCTTCAGTACTTAGGTACTGTAAAAGCTTCTCTCCTTATTATAAGTCCTTTCAAGCTATTAAAAGAGCGAACTCTATCTCATAATTATTTTTTAAATTTTTCATGAGAAAGATTAGCCTTTATGCCATCATTAGCATCACTTTTTTGTTCCCAAAAATAATGCTCGAATTCATGACAAGTTTAACATTCTAGTTGAAACTTGTCATACCTTTTTAATATGATACGACTACTTTTCTACCGCATCCTCTTCTTCAGATATGTTGATAATTTCTCTCTCTATTTTGAAATAAAAATTGGGCTCTTCTTTCTCCTCTTCCACAACGTTCACCTCTGTAACTTGTAATTCTTGTTTACTTTTTTTTCTTCAAAGTGAGCTTCAATTGTAAAACATGTTCCATGAGCTCTTTCTTCCTCCTATTGAGTTTCTCTTCATGAGCTTCTAAAGATTCACTTAGTTCTTAAATTGTCATGCCTTCAAGTCCTTTGATTCTTTAATGGAAGTTGCCACATTATCAATTTTCTCATTAATTGTCTAAGGATTTTTAAATTACTCCTAAATTTGTCACTTCTTCATCAGGCTTTCTCATTTAGTTCACAATGACCACACCTCTTATAAAATAATTCGACACCTATTCATATTCTTTCATTTAAAGTGAAAGGACCCATCCTGGAGTTCTCCTTCTGGAACCCAATTGGAGACCTCCTGGCAACCCCGCAGTAGCCCACCAATCAATACCTATCTCAATCGAAGGGTTCCCGCAAAGCCAAGTCGTTCAACTATTTAAAACCTTTTATACTTTAATAATTAAAAGCGTGAAAAATAGTGGAAAATTTTTCTGTCATTTTATTGAAAATTTCAGTAGCATAATAACTGCATTTTGACATTCCTAAAATTTTTAAAAGCCTTTTAAAATTTGAAAACACTTCTAAATTCACATCAATTTCTCAACTACAAATTTTGGACTTTAAGTCCACTCACAAGCAACCCAAACAAATAATTCTCAAGAGTATCTACAATAAACTTAAAAAACTAAAACATATTTATGCATTTCATTTAAAAGCTTTTATAAACATCCATTCTTTACACAAATGTACATAGCAAAATGACACAAGCACAATAGCACCTGAAAATACAACTAATCTTAAGGCGGAGTCCCAATTATTGCAGCACTTGTATGCATACATGGGGTGGTTTGTTTAAAAAACATAAAAATAAAGGTGAGATAAACGAGCTCAGTGAATGTAACCAGTTTACAAGAAAATTGAACTTTTCATAACAACATAACTGCAATATTCCATACAATCATAAAGCTCATGGTAAAATATTTTCCATAACAATTTATTCGTGCATCGTTAAATCTGATAATAACATAACATTTCGTAAAACACAATTTCAATTTTTTTGAAAAATTATTTCGAAATGCTTTTCGAAATTAAACTCATCATATAAAAGTTTCTATTTCCCATTTTCCTTAATCAATAAACAGTGGTAGCAATAAGTTTTATGAAAACTTTAATACTGAAAATAAGCCAACCACTAGCATTGATACCATACAATACCTCTCAAATCACTTTTAACATAAATAGTGGCAACATTACTATTTTCATGACTTTTCTTACTCAACATAGCCCACCACAAGTTTCTTTACCATATGATACACTAGGCATAAAGCTACGGAGCTGGTTCTACTTTGCTGACCTGCGACTGGTTAACCACTATTTACGGAGCTGGTTCTGCATTGCTTACCTGTAACAGATTAACCGCTATAGACTGGTAGTTACGGAGCTGGTTCTGCATCGCTTACCTGTAACAAGTGACGAAGCTAGTTTTACATCGCTTACTCGTGACTGGTTAACCACTATTTATGGAGTTGGTTCTATATCCCTTACCCGTAATAGGTTAATCGTTATAAATATACCAGTATAATAACATGTATAAAGTCTAGCGGTGTACCATAGGCAAAAGCAAGTCTTACATTTACGACTCATTTTTTTTTTCTAAATTAAGTATGGGAGGATTCGTAATTGAATTATTTCAATATAACTCCCAATCATATAAAATTTAACTTTCAATTTAAAACTCATATATTGCCAAAGCATACACTTATGATAACAATATTCACTTGTAAAATATAATTTGCATTAAACTCAGTATAAATATTCATTTCATGATCAAATGAAAATCATTTGCATAAACTCAATTAAAAAACACTCATATGTCATCAATTATTTTACAAAGAATTAAGTTATATAAAATAGTTAAAATACTCTAACAACTTGCTAGTCTCCATAAATAGAAATCATTTGCATAAAATCAATTTAAAGAACACTCATATGTCATAAATTCTTTTGCAAATAATTTACTCATATAAACCAATTAAGACACACTCACGTCTTGCTAGTTTCCTTTTCATTACTTCAAAATCCTTTAGTTGGCTTCGTTTTTTGATACGAAAACCTAATACCGATACATTCAACTCCTTAATACATTTTTCAATTAAATATACCATAAACCATGTCAACCTCATTACTTTCCAAATACACTCCACATCCTTAATCACATTCACATGGTTATTACTTCATAACCATATTTTTATACTAAAATTGTCCTTAAGGCTAAACTTAGCATATTATACATTAAACTCTTCCAATTCAATTTCATTTGATTTCTAACACTTAAAACAAATCCAAATTCACTCCCATGACATTTTAAAACACACATTTAAGCCAAAAAAAATTCATTAACATTTTTTTTACAAAATCAAACACTCTAGGTCGAATTTCAACCAAAACCAATTCCAAATCAATTATTTTTCATTTTCTTCTCCTAATTGTTTCCAATGTAATAAAACCTTGATATTACATCAAAAGGCTGCAATTGACACCATCCAAACCAAATGTAATCTATAACCCAACAAATCAAATTTTTTTTAGCAAGATCAATAAGCTTACCTACCCTTTTTCTTCTTCCTCTTCACTTAGATAGCTATGAAATCTTGTTAGATGCTTGATTGGAGGTAGAAGAGCATGAAAAATGGTTTGGATTACCCCTTTATGGCCATAGTCAAACCTCTCTCTTCTCCTTTCTCAGTTCTTTTATTTTTTTTCTCTCTTTCTCTGTGTTTCTGTCATTAATGGCTAGCCACCAATGTTTAAAGAAGACGAAGGCTTTGTTGAATTACAATTTCCACCATTTCCATTATAATTACACCTTTATCCTTCATAACTTCTTACAATTACAACTTTACCAAAATGTCTCATATTTACACTTTTACCCATGCTACTTGTCACCATTTAATTGGTTCTCTTCTAATGACTCATCATTCCACTAACTTCTTGTAAAAAGACCAAATTGCCCTTTAACGAATACAAAAAGACCAAATTACCCTTTAATGAATTTAATTCACCACTTAATTTAATTAAATTCCGAAAAAATTCCACAACCGTCTTATCATCAAATTGACCATAAAATACTCAAATTAGGGTTAATACTTATTGATTAGATGCTTTAAAAAACTTTCAAATGGGTTTCAAATCCTCAATGCCCATTATTTTCCAAAAAAGGCATTTTAATCATAAACTTTCGGAACTTCAGAAATTCATCCGAACGAAGTTATTTTGAAACCATTTTAGTATCATTAAACTCTAATACCTATTGTGGGTATGTTTCAAATTTTCGGGGTTGGGTCCCCAAAATTGTTATTCAAGCGGATTCACTATTCATCCAAAAATATTATTCACCCGAATTCACTATTTATCCAAAAATCATCCGGGTTTCATTGAAAAGTATCCCCTAAATCCTCAAAGTACATTTCGAGGCCTTTAAAGTTGGTTTAGACTCATTCAGTAGCTTTTCGAAGTTTTCAAAAAAAAATTGAGAAATTTTCGGTCGAGTTCAGAACCATCTTTGGTATATCAGTGATCTCTGTTATAACCTCAATAATACATTTAAATGCTTAAATTACTCTAGTACACCATAAATAGAGCATACTTTATAAAATTAATGTACAACATTTACACAGTACAATTATCGAACTAAGATATTACATAAAGAGCTTCAAATTCACCTTGTAAATTCTAAAGGTGGACTTTCTTTACCTTCCCTTTTCCTTTACAAGCTACTTGAAGCATGTCCCATAATTGCTTTCACTAATATCAGTAGAGACCTTCTCAAATGTGACCTCATCCAATGCTTAATAAATAAGAGATACAATTTTTTGATTCTTCTTCTGGGTCCTTCATAAAAGATCTTTATAGACTTATGTGAGGGTAGATGTATCTTGACAAACCTAATATTACATCATGTGCTCAAAATAGTGTGTTTATACAAATGTACCAACTATCAAACTTGCCTTTTGTAAGCTTTGAAACTTAGAAATAAATCATATTGCTATTCACCATTATTTCTAGTATTATGACTCTTATATCAATTTATTGGAAAAAGAAAACAAGTGTTCGCTCTAAAGGAATTACAAGGAGATGGAGAATTATAACAAAACATACTTGTAGTATAATAATCACAATATGTAATCAATCCAACATAATACAATACTGCAAGACAACATATATATAGTAGTATGCTTAGACTCTTGTAATTCTAAAACTCTGAATATACCCATACATTAACAGATAACTAAACATACTAAACTCTTGAATTTCAAAAGATGTAACTCATAACCCTTCATTTACTTTAACTTAATTCATGAACACTTAACCACAATTAGTTATTCATATTCCTAACATACTTTAAGCATACTTAAACTTAAAATCATGTTTGTCTTTAAATCTTGACCTCATACGTATCTTTAAAAAGGAGATAGGAATTGGGTTGATGGATATATTGCATTCCTTTTTGGTCATGTACTTTGGTCGTGTCTGAATCTTTGTCTACTTAAGCTTTACCGTCCTTTTCTGTTGATCAAGAAAGAGTGAGCATATATTTATTTTTTTATGTAAGTGGAATATAGAATCATTAATTTTAGAATGTGTATGGGATAGTTCACAAATAATGCAATCAGATAAATTACTTAGATTAGTCAATAAGTCAGATCTAAGGAACAAACTCAATCCAAGTGGTACTTACTGACGTTTTTTTATAACTGTCTCCACTTATTCCAACTTATTTTTAATTAAAACTCATATTTTAGTTTCTACTGATTATTCAAGAAATGTTGGACCTCGTCATTTTCCTAACCACCATACATACATATTTACGTTTCTGACTCTGCCGTGACAATGACATCGACATGTTATAACCTTCCTGAAAAAGGGAATGTAATAAGAAAACGTTGCCTAGGCAACTTTACATTTGAGAATGCTCCGCGATGAGCATTACTATGCAATATTAGAGAAATATGTGCCAATAAAAAAATATAATTGTTGTAATTAAAATCCGGCTTGGCTCCAGAGTCCAGACAGTGGCAGTGACTTCTCACCTTTTGTATCTGTGTACGTTGAACAACTTACGAGGCAAATTAACATAAATGAACATAGAAATAATCACGAGAATGGAATCCCCTCGTGTGCAATTATAAAAAACGTCTTTTAGAAGTTACTATAAGAGAATTTTTAAAAATCTTCAAACACTTTTTAAAAAATTATCAAGAAGTACAACATTTTAGTTTTCAATTTTGAACTGGTAACCTAAATTGTGTTTGTATAAATATAAAATTAAATAGGCTATGCCACAGTCGAGGGAGAGCCGTCAGCTCTTTTATATTTTACAAAAAAAGCTATTTTTGTGAAATAAATCTTGGATATTCTTATTTAAAAAGTAAACTTATGAGTCTTATACAAATATATGTCCTGTTTGACAATCAGTTGATTGCATTTAGCTGTTAGCTCATTCTATCAGTTGTTAGTTGATAGTTAATTTGACCGGCGGATTACATTAGCTGTTTGTTAGAGATGTTTAATAACATTAGTTGTTTAGTATTAGATGTTTATGTGTAAAATGATTTATGAGAACATGACTTTTAAAAAAATTATAACTTTCCCCCAACATTTGTCGCGGGTAATGGCTTGTTTCTTCAAATTTTCTTGTAAACCCAACTTGATCCATTTGTAAAAGGAAACCAAATGCTAGTAGAGGGCATAAGTCTTCTGTTTCTCATTTTCCTGAATCATGATTATGAATGTAGGTTGTTATGTTTGCAGAAGCAAATCGGTTGTTTGATGTGCAAAGTTGTGAATAGTTTTTATCTATAATCTCCATCTTCCATCAATCATTGTCCCTTAGCCACTCATTGTCCATGATTCATTTAAATGTGTTTGCATCAACTTGTTTGAAGTTGGAGTGAAAAATCATCTGAACTGCTTGGGACGTGTTAATTACTAATTGATATAATTGAAGGGTGTCTGAGTTATCTGGGTGGTAAGAATTATGTTGAAGATGCGTTATCTGTGTGGTATTAACATAGATTGTAGAGTGTTTGCGTTATCTAGATTGTGGCACTGACTAGAAGAGTTTGTTCCCAGATAAATTTGCATTAGAGCAAAAACTAGAAGAGGAGACCACTAGTAGTTAAAATTAATAATAAATGAATTTAGCCATTGACAAAATTTTTATTTCTTTAAATAGGCTATATATGGTATGAATGTAGTTGGAGAGACTGTTCCCTGCGTTATCTTCATGTTGTGGAAGATAGGAAAATTTGTTCATTATTTTCAGAGAGAAGATTATTACTAGTCTTAATAGAATTTTATCATCAACAAACTTGTTGGAGCATTGATAAATTTATGAAAACATAGAGTAAGGCTTAAAGTTGAAAAGAAATAAATGTAAGACATATATAGCATTACATAATCTCAAGCATAAGTAAAGGAATATATATAACAGTATATATGTAAAGAGATATTAGATGAACACGTAAGTAACTACCGTGATATAAACCACTACTGCATAACTTAACTTCTTTAGAATAGTTGATTATAATTTAACTTAATTATAGTGAACTTCAAATTGAATATTGAATAAATGGTGTTATTAGAAATTGAAACAAGTCATAAAAAATTCTTAAAATGTTTTAGTATGACAATTATGTTTATATTAAACTATAAAAAGAAAACATGTATATAAGTTACAGAACTTTATTTACTTCAAGCATACTTCAAATCCTTTGTTTCATTTTAGTATCCACGAATTTGCAAGAGGTGACTAGTTAAGTCACGAGCCATGCATGGGGTGACTAGCATTTAACTTAAATGCTAGTCATGTGCAGTGGTGACTTACTTAAGTTGAAGTATTGAACTTTTAACTTGTTTAAAGTATTTACTTTAAGTGCTTTCTTGTTATTTATATAAATTATTGATGTTGTTTTTTTTCATCTTGTCAGAGTCATAAAGATGCTGCTCAATTTCGAAGGAAGAACTTTCCTTTCTATAACGAATTGACTGGGATCTATGGAGAAGATCGTGCAACTGAAAATGATGCACAAACTGCTGCAAATGTTCTTGAAGAAATGGAAAGGCAAGAAGGTGTAGGTGGGTCAAATGAAGGTGGTGAAGATCAATATGAGTATGGTTTGCATAGTGGGTGAGGAGGTTTCTTGCCACACATTAAAGGTTATGTTGAAGTTTAAATATTTTGTCTAGTTATTTAAAATAAGGTTGAAACTTAACTTTTGTTCAACTAAATAACTTTTTAGCAATTTAAAGCCCTATGTTATATTTATTTTTAATATCATTACATTGTTATTTTATGTTGCAATTGCAACTATATAATGAATGCTAACATGAGTCGAACCAGGAAAAATTAACCACTGCAAAATGTTGGAAAGTCATATGATAAGAAGAAAATCCTAAGTTCCTCAATCAACCATTTACCAATCATTTCCTAGTGAATTCAGATGATAATGAATTTTGGTGGAGAGGAAGGACAATGTGTGAAGAGCTTGTGGTTCAAATTCAAGTCAATCGAAGGTTCGAAGAAGGAGTTATGGTTAAAAGAGTGAAGAGTATTGAAAGCCATCAAATAGTAGTGCACCTTTTATGTCACGATTGTGTTTGTGCACGATAGTGCAACTTCTTGTTGTTTCCTCTCTGTCACGATAGTGCATGCTTATGCACGATCGTGCAACTCTCTAATGTTTCCTCCCTGTCACGATCGTGCTTCGTGCAACTTCTTGATTTTTCCTCTCTGTCACGAAGCACGATCATACAACTTTCTGATGTTTCATCTTTATCACGATCGTGCACTACCTGATGATTTCTTATTCAAGCATCAATCCAACTTTTTCAAAACAGATTTTTGGATCAATTTTGCATGGCCATTTTGACAAAGAAAATGAGGTATTTAGGCAATACATTCTTCTAAAAAAATATTTCTTTATGTCTTAAGTTTCTAATGATACCAATTTCATGCAATTTGGTTCAGTATTCTGCAAGTTGAACAAGATCACTTTTGCCTTGCCTTTGGGTAAACTTGCAAGACGAATAATCCCTAAAAAAAAGTCGCAAAACAAACTGAAACAGCAGATAGCGTGAATGTCTAAGATTTAAACACATCCGTAAACTGTCTGATCTGGTTTTACCGTAAGAACCAAGAAATGTGAGAGATGCAAGGAATAACCAAGGAAAGGAAGAAGCCTCCAGAGAAAATGAGAAATGAGACGGTCAAAGAGTAAAGCGTAAAAAGGGCAAAATTGACATTAAAATAAAAACTATCAGCTGATTACATCAAAAGGTTTCTGTAAAGGAGTTTTTTCAAAATCAACAACCCAACCAGCTCATAACCAAATAATCCAAACAACTTTTTTATAAAGTCAACTAGTTGATTTGGGTCAATTAATTATTTTTTTGACTAATTAGTCAACAACTAAATGGGGTCATAACCTTATAAATTAAAAGATGGGTTAATCTAACGAAGTTGGTCAACCCAACCAGCTTATAACTAAATAATCTAAACAACTTTTTTATAAAGTTAACTAGTTGATTTGGATCAAATAGTTATTTTTTAGCTGATCAGGGACCATAACATTATGAATTAAAAGACGGGAGTAATCTAATCAAGTTGGATGGAACCTCCGAGGGAGACCACTTGCGTTATGCTCTCACAAGCTTTCAATGTGGAGTAATTTTCTGCTGCTGCTGTCTTTAAAGTTTAAACTCCTCCTTGCTGTCTTTAAAGTTTAAACTCCTCCTTCCTCCTTTTTCATAATCCCTTGAATTATTAAGACGCAATCTAATCAAGATATCTAAATTTTTTGTTATGATACTAACGAAGATCAGAACCAACTCTGCCAACTTTGTCAACAAAGCTTACGTGGAAAGAATAACGAAGATCAGAACCAACTCTTTCCCAATTTTGTCAACGAAGCTTACGTGGAAAGACTAACCCCATCATCACGAACCAGCAATTCAACTAATTTCAGTTGAATCAGTGGCAATTTCACTAACTCGATGAATCAGAATTAACTCGATACTCAGCTACCTAACAAAGGAACAGCAACTAACCCAAATTTCAAGCGCAAACAGAAAAATATCAAAGAATAAGGGTATTTTGGTAAATTCTTCTTTATTGGTACGAAAGAAGCCACTTCCTTGGTTCCCTCCATGGTCATCGCGATCAAAAATCAAAAGAGCCCTAGAAAAGATTGAAACTTTTGTCGTTTTTCAGTCTCCTACCTCGAGAGCATGACTTTAATTCTTTTTGTTTTTTGTTTTCCTTTTCATACGAAATTCGCATCATACAGAGCTAATTCGTAATTTATTTTCTTCATGGTGATTCACATTGCCCAGGATTATTAGTTATTGTCATTTCGACGGCTGAGTTTTCCTTTCCGTTGGAATTTTTGGGAAGAACCATAATCTGCCGTATTAAGTGATGTCAAGCTCCAAACTTTCCACCCTTTCTTAACACTTACTCTAAGGTCTTCCATTTTGTCGGTTGCTCCTACGGTTTCTGATACGTATGATCGCGTCTGATTGATCAATTTTGCATCTTGTTGTACTAATCGGGAGGTTTTAACATTCAGATTTTAGACATTTTGGGTTCTTTATGGAAAGCGGGATTTTTGACTGTTTCTGGTTTTCTTCTTTCATTTCTCTTGGTCTCTGAAACGTGTTTTTGCTAGTTGGTTATGGAGAACAGTGGCGAGTTGGTGGATGATCAAGGCTCAGGATGGCTTGAAGTTAAAAAGGTCAAACTTTATGGTCCATGTCTTTGATGCCCATCATAATTTTCCGCCGAATTTGGTGATCTTTGTGCTAGTTATCTTTTATCTCTTTTAGTTGTTCAAAAAGCTGATAAATAAGAATAAAAAAAAACTGATATTAAGATGGAATTTTGGGTGTTCAAGTTCTTTTAGTTCTATGACACGAAACGGGCAACTCAACAAAGCTTAGTCAGTTGATTGCAATCTTGACTATAGTGTGTTACCATTGTCTTATCCCGTAGGGGTATCTTGTCTCACTAATGAAGCTTAGATAGATTAAGGCTACATCTAGAAGATTAAATATTTTTGTACCTGTTTGTTAGCTACTGTCAATTTTATGCTTATTTAACTACGGAAGTATCATCTGGGGACTTAATGTTTTGTTCCGGATCTCATCCATGTATAACGCACAAAGAGTCGGTTGTTAAATTTTTGTTCAATTGGATTCTGTTTATGCCTATTAGAGGTAAAGCAATTGCTCTTTCCTTGAACAAGTGTCTTAAAAGTCATGATATTTTATTTATTCTGTTTTTTGAAAATTTATTGATTGCAGTGCTTTTGATTTGTTATTGAAGTAAATGAATTGTTTCTCTCTATCTTGGTTGTTTGAGATTTTGTTTATATTACTTCATATGTAATTGATTTTGTATCTCTGTGTGTTATGCTTAATGCCTTGATTGGGTTCTTCAGAAAGAAAACAGTCTCTTTGGTTCCCCAAACTTTGTCCTAATTTGTTTTATAATTTTCCTTGCTTTTGCTTTAGAAGCATAGAAGTAGTGCAAAAGCTTCTGTTCGGAGTTGGGCTGGGGGATTTTCAGGAAAAAATGGTTCTAGCTTTCAGCTTACTCAACCCTCATTGAATGAGAGGAGTGGTAATATGCGTGGAAAGTGTGGGTCGCAGGCGCAAAAGACAGTGACAAATCGCACTACACGCGAAGATTTTCATTCTGCTAGTACTAGTTCTTCCTCAATTGACCATCAAAATGATGTGTCTGGTGCTGATAATTCAATGTTTAAACAGGATAGTAAAGGTAGTGGAGGCTTCAAGTTTTTACAATCTTATTTTAGTCATTCTAATCCTACAGTCGGGGATTCTCAGAAATTGCAGACAGATAAGCTCGAATCGGTTCCCAAAATCAAATGGGGTGATTTAGAGGATGATGTTTTATTATCACATCATGGAAAGAGTTGTCAAGTTGATATAAAACAGTGTGATGTTGGAAATGATAATACGGTTGCTATGAAGGTTGAGAACTTTAGCAACTTGACTTCTTCTAGTAAAGATGATTTGGAGAACGATGTGGTGCAGACATCAATTCTCTTAGATATCTGTACTGATTCATTGACTAATAAGGAAAGCACTACTGAAGAAAATGGTAAAGGCTTATGTGAGATCTCAGCACAGAGCGTGGAATCTCCAGCAATGAATAGCAATTCCACTTATCTCATCGATCTTCAAGATTTCAAGGAAGTTAAAGCAGTAGATGATGGTCGTTCAAGTTCCTCAAAGTCCTGTGAACATGCTGGCAAAAAACTTGAGGTGCCTACTGCTATCTCTGATGCTAAAGAGTTAAAAATTGCTGAACTACCAGTTACTAATAACAATTCAGTAGTCGTTCTGCAGGACAGTAAGTCACTTCTTGATGAAAACGGTGGACTAAAAATTTCCAGAGAGGCAGGAATGGTGACAGAACATGTGTTTCCCCTTTTATCCGAGGTAGATGAATCTAAAATTTCAGAACCACAGGTTACTTGTGAGAAATCAGACACAGCTATGATCTTTCATGATAATGCAATACTTACACCAGAAAAGACTGATGGAGGAAATTCTAGGGAGGCTGAAACTATGCAGGCTGTCACATGTGCTGCAAAAGAATCACCAATTTCTGAAGTACCTGTTGCAGTTGGAAACTTAATCACAATGGAGATTACACAAGATGGTCAGTCACGTGCAAATGAAAAAATTGAGAGTCAAATTCCAGTAGAATCTGGTGTAATAGCCTTAGTTGAAGAAAAAGAGGGTTTACTTAAGGGAGTGGATTGTGACGAACTGTTGAAGGTAAGTGTTTTGGGGGAAGATGAAGCTGCTGAAAGCAAAGAAAGGTTTAGGGAACGGCTTTGGTGCTTTCTATTTGAGAATCTTAATAGGGCTGTTGATGAACTATATCTGCTTTGTGAGCTAGAGTGTGATGTTGAACAGATGAAGGAAGCCATTCTTGTTCTTGAAGAAGCTGCATCTGATTTTAAAGAATTGACAACCCGGGTTCAGGAGTTTGATAATATTAAAAGGATCTCTTCTCAATCAATTGATGCATCAATTACTTTGAAGTCAGATCATCGCAGGCCCCATGCTCTCTCATGGGAGGTAAATGCTTTCCTACTTGTCATATGAATTTCTAATTTCATTGCTTGATATTATGCTAAGTCAGCAAATGTTACCATCAAAACTAATGGAGTTTTTCCACACATACATTTCTTTAGAAATAGGTAAAACAAACAACTAGAATGACTTGGCTGAAATACTCATGGATTTTTCCTTTGAGTTCAATGTATCCGTTTGCATTTCACGATACCTTAAGGACTAGTCTCCCATTATTTTTCAGATGACTATTCCATGATATTAATTCTCTTTTCTTTTGACTATTTCATATTAGTAGTAGTAGTGAGACATAGATGGGCATCTTGTCTCCGAAAATGATTCTTGTGGGAAACTTAGTTCCTGATTTCTAGGGATTTGCTTATGGGAAATCCTGATTTCTAGGGATTATATTCTGCACT
>JAOQMR010000007.1:10373015-10383572 GCA_027563865.1 Erythroxylum pelleterianum | reverse complement strand
TCATGGATTAGGAGTCAACGAATGCATAATTACTTAAGAAAACAGGGCCAATTGATAGTATAAATCTGGTTCAATCAGCTACCTTACCTGATGTTGCAGATTCCCTGCATAAGGAGATAATATGCACAAAGGAACCCCTTCATGTCACCCCTTCTGCTTCCTTATGTTTGGAAAATTCTAAGGATATTTCAAATTCTTCTCAGGGAATTAATAAAGATGAAGACAGTAGAAATTTCCAATCCATATCAAGAAAAAAATCCCAACAGGGCAAGGGTAAAGGCCTCAAAAGAATCTCTATTTAACATGACTATTTTGGCATGGAATGTTAGTGAATAAATTGTTCTTCTAAGTTATTAGCTTTAAAGGATTTTGTTTGGAGAGAAAAACCTCTTTTACTTGGTTTACTTAAAATGAAATTAAGGTTTTTAAACTTGAATAAGTTGAAAATTTTGAGTTCTCAATGGAGATTACTTTCTAATCACAGTCATCATACCTATGGAAGGATAATTGTGTGCCTCAATTCGGATGAGATTAAGGTAGAATTACTGGAAGTAAATGAGTAGGTTATGCATCTTCAAATCTTACTGCTGCAAGGTAACATTGATTTGTATGTCTCCTTTATTTATGCTAGCAACTTTGAATTCCAACATAGAGATCTATGGAAAAACATCAAACAATATAGTGGTAATATCAATAAACCGTGGACCTTATATCGGGATTTCAACTCCACTCTCTATGCATCAGAAGCTCAGGGCAACACCAGTTTGAGAAATTACTAAGCTGATCTGTGGGATTGTGCTGAACATATAAAGATGACTGATCTTAAATATATTGTCCACTCATTCACGTGGTCAAACAAGCAAAAAGCAAGTTGGTTCGTTAAGAAAAACAAGACAAAGCTCTTGTAAATGATGTTTGGCTACAAAATTTCCCGAATAGCCTGGCTAATTTCACAGATCCTTTATTCTCGGACCATACGCCCATTCTTGTCTCAAATTTGTCCAAACCTACTACTACTAACCATCCTTTTTGGTTCAACAATTACTTAGCTAAAGATCCTAGATTTGATGTTGCTTGCAGGAAGGGGGCTTTGTACAGTATTAGGGGGACAAAATAGTTCTGTTGTATCCAAAAGTTGAAAATAATTAAACATGAACTCAAGCTGCTGAAATATTCCAAAACATCTACTGGCGAAGCAATCAATAACACTATATTGGAGTTGATCAAGGGGCAGAATATGTTATCCTCTAATCTAGAGATTCAAACTCTGATTGATAAGGAGAAGCTAGCTCTCACCAATTACCTTCAAGCAATAAACAATCTTTGGACCCTGAAAGTTTTTCTTTAAGTTAAGCATGATTTGAAATAATTTTGAGGTTTTGATAGTTTTAAATTTTGGGAGTTATAATTATGTCAAATTCAGTAGGATTTATTAAATGAGTAAGTGGAATTAAAGTGCTAATGTAATAAGGATGTTCAAGGACATTTTTGGGAAGACACTTAAGGTTTAAATGACATAAGCTTATAAGGAAGGGTAAAATGGACCTTTTGGCCTCATTAAGGGTAGAAATGGAAAAAGAATATGTTGTCTTGCTTGTGAAGAAGAGAAAAAAAAACGTGAATTGAAGGGAGAGAAGGGTGAAAATGAAAATAAGAGAGAAGAAGAGAGGCTTCAGTGAAAGTAGACAAGAAGAGAAATCAAGCTTGTTAAGGTAAGTTGACCATCTTTTCTTCTTATTTTATTAAAGAAATGGGTTGTGTTGAGGATAGAGGAGTTAGAGAGAAAAAGGGTTTGTGTAGAGAATGAAAGGTTTATGTTGGAAGAAGATGAGTTAGGAGAACCAAGTGATTTTAGGGCTTCTAAACTAGATCTTAGGTTATCTAACCTAGATGTACTATGGGTAGGTTACATTTGAGCCTAATTTGTGTGCATTGAAATTTTTGTGATTTTTGAATTTAAAAATTTTACTGGAATGTTGTTTTGAATGGAACCTTGGTTGTTTTAGGAAACCAAGGGAACTCTACCCAAGAGCAAGGAGAAAGACATCTTGACTTGGATTTTCACAAGCTAACTAGGTGGGTAGTGTATTTATAGTTATTGTGTGATTGGGCAAATTTTTGTCTATGTGTGTGTATGTTGATTCTTGAAATGAATATGTGTTTTTGTTTGGGCAAGAGAGGAACTCGTTTCTTTAGTCACGTGCACGTTGACCCATAACCTTCTCCCAGCTGCCCGGTTGAGGCCACGAGATCCTAAGAATTCGGACTATTTTTGTTCACGGAGTAAACTTCAGTTTCTCTGTTTCGTTTCACAGAACTCTCAAGCCATTTGTTTGTGCATTGCATCTTTAATTTATCGAGTATGGTGCATAGTTGAATGTTATGTTTAATGGCTGAAGTCTATGTTGTATGTTGAGAATGCTCGAATTGTTAGATATATATGTACACATGCTTGACTTTGGTTAATTGCTAATAGCTATAAATATATTAGCCATTGAGGTATGTTGCTCACCCCACTATTCCCTCCTCAAGTGCAGAACGAGAAGGTTAGCAATCCTTGCAAGGCATCGAAAATTCCAAATGTTAGAAACTTTTGTAACTAATTCAGTTCGATCACTTTTGGATAACTTTAAAAGCATGTTAAACATTGAACATCCTATATATGTTGTATTTTGTATTAAGCCTTTGTTTATAATGATTCTATGTAATTAGAGTTATGTATGATCTTCTTTTGATTCAGCCATGGGTTTAGAATTGGGTTTAGAATAGAAAAGTTCCTAACAAGTGCGTGCATATGTTTATTGTACTTGTACAAATTCAAAATTTTAAGTCTTTCATAGGTGTAGGAATTATGTTCAGACTTTCGGAGGAAATCTAGACTAATTTAGGTGGAACTAAACAAAGTTGTCTCCTAAAATATTGTAGGTCCTTCTTTTATCTTTCGAACGGTATATAGTATGAAATTTTTGGACATCTGAGTTGAAAGTTATGGTCTTTGTAATGGAAGATGTTTAATAATAAAGTCATATCATCTGTGATGACGTCATATCGTATGTAATGACGTCATATATTCTGTGAAGATGTATCGTTTATGATGACATCATATCGTCTTTGATGACATCATATCATCTGTGAAGACGTGCCGTCTGTGATGACATCATATCGTCTGTGAAAATGTATTGTCTGTGATGACGTCATATCTTATATTGTTGACTTTCTACTTCTTCTTATGTTGATCGAAACTTATTCTTCTATATACTATCATCTAGTCTAATTTTGTCCCTCTAGATAATAGAATCTACCATTGAGTCTTCATGAAATTGCAGATCTTGAAGTCCTCTTTCGAACCATCCAAAGAACACTTTAATCCGGTATCTATAGAGAAAGTTATGGTAATTTTCCCAATTCGTCTAACTTTTCAATTCGTCTAACTTTTCATCTAGTTTCGTTTAATCCTATCATCTGGTCCAACTTTGGCCCTCTAGATGATAGAATCTATCTTTGAGGTCTTCATGAAAATTGTAGATCTTGAAGTCCATTTTCAAACCCTCCAAAGAATGACTTTAATCTGACATCTCTAGAGAAAGCCATGCTTATTGCCCCAAGAAAGGTTCACCATGGTTTAGGACAGGTACTGTTTCTGTTAAATGTCTCTGAATGTTGAGCTCCGGAAGCAAGATCCATCATCGTTTGGTATCAGAGCACGTTAAATGTCTCCGAATGCTAAGCTCCAGAAGCGGGGTCTAGTATTGTTTGGTATCAGAGCTTAGGTTTTCTCCTAGGCTTATAAGGCATTGTGGGATGAATTGATATGTTATGTGATTACATGTTGCACTGTGAATTGAGTGAATTGCATTAAGTAACATACATGTCATACATACATGTAGGGATTAGGAATTTAAAATGAAATGTAAGCTAATAGTTATTGTTTTCATTGAAGCAGTAAGATGCCATGTCGTAGAAGGACACGAGGAGTTTTGTAAGGATCAGTTGCACCTGACTCTCCAAGAAGAGAGGAGAATACTGATGAGTCTGTAACCCTAGGGAATGATGAGGCTTCTGTAGGGCCTATTAGTGAGCCCGATCAATCACAGACGTGGGAGTCTCCTCTCTCACAAGAGCAAGTGCCTACTCCATTGGATCCAAGGATGTTTCAAGCATTTGCCTAGGCTATAGGCCACATGCCACAATCTTCTACTCTGGCCCCAGCTAAAAAGGAGAAACAGTTTGATAAGCTTAGGAAGTATAGGGCAGTGGATTTCTATAGGACAATGGATCTATAAGAAGCCGATAATTGGATGAGAAAGACTGAGAGGATACTGAATCAAATGGACTATAAGGATGATGAGAAAGTTGTGTATGCTGTAAGCTTGCTACAAGGAGATGCTCTGCATTGGTGGGAGAGTTTGCCAGGAAGCTAGATGAGACCGCCAGTGATGACTTGGAAGGATTTCTTAACTACTTATAAGAAGAAGTGATTATCTGAGGTGTACATTCAGCAGAAGCAGAGGGAGTTTTTGAGTCTCACCTAGAGGGAATTGATGGTGAGTGAGTATAAGCACCAGTTAACATAGTTATCCCAGTATGCAATAGAGATGATGATGAGTGAGGCAGCTAAGTGCCATAGGTTCGAATCGGGGTTACATCTAGCTATTAGAGAGAAAGTGGTGGTGCAGAATTTTTGTGATTTTCAACAGTTGGTTGAAGCGGCTTTGAGGGTTGAGAACATCAAGAACATAAAGAGCGCCATGAGCAAAAAAAGAAAGGGAGAGAATAGTTTAAGAGGGGAGTTGGTATTTCTATACCTGAAAAAAGTTCCAGGACTTTCCATGTGCAGTCTGAGGAGAGTAGCGGCACAAACAGGTCCAAATCGATGAGAACTTCTACTATTTCTCATCAAGCCTCTACAGCGGGAGGCAGCAGAAAGGGAGATGGGGATAAGCCACCCATTCCCAAATGTGAACACTGCGAAAGGTTTCAAAGAGGGGAATGTTAGTGATTGACAGGAGCATGCTTCAATTGTGGAGAGAAAAGACACATGGAAAGAGAGTGTCCGAAGTATGCAAAAAGGGAGGGAACACAAATGCAAGCTTCGAAGAGAACTGAGACAGTGGGGCACAAGATTGCAACTGAAATAGGCAGCTTCAATGCAACAAGAAGGGTGAATCTTCCAGGAAGACCAAGGGGCAAGCACCAGCTAGAGTGTTTGCAATGATACAGAAGGATGCAGAGACAGCTCCAGAAGTTATGATTGGTATGATTAAATTATTTGATGATGATGAAATTGTTTGATTGATTTGGGTTCCACCCACTCCTTTATTCATTAGGTAGAACTATGTATGGTAGAGAACTGAGCCTATTGGATACCCCTTTAATGGTTAGTATCCTAGTAGGCCACAATATTGTGATTAGTCAGGTTTATAGAGATTGTGAGATACATATTGGCGGGGGACACATAGTGGTAGATTTAATGTCATTGAAGATGGGAAGATTAGATGTGATTTTGGGTATGGACGCCTTAAAGAAATATAATGTCAACTTAGATTGCAAACAGAAAACAATGGAGTTCGAGCTAGATAATGGAAGAAAGGTGATGTTTACGAGAAACAAAAAATTTAGCTCATCGAGGATTGTTTCAGCTTTGATGGCAGAGAAAATGATGAGGAAAGGTGTTAAATATTTTTGTCCTGTGTGATAGACACGAGGGTAGATAGCGGGAAGTTACAAGATATAGCAGTGGTCATGGAATTCCCGAATGTCTTTCCCGAGGAGTTACCAGGACTACCGTCACCTAGGGAAATTGAATATCCTATTAAGCTCCTTTCGGGCACAATGCCAATTGCAATTCCTCCTTATAGGAATTGAAGTAGCTTAAGGAGAAATTGGAAAATTTATTAGAGTAAGGGTACATTAGGCCGAGCTCTTCACCTCTGGGAGCTCCGTTCCTTTTCATGAAGAAAAAAGACAGATCATTGCAGATGTGTGTAGATTATAGGAAGCTTAACCATATCACCATCAAGAACAGATATCCGCTTCCACGCATAGATGACTTGTTTGATCAGTTGCAAGAGGCAAGGGTCTTTTTGATGATAAATTTGAGATCAAGTTATCATCAATTGAGGATAAAAGAGTTCGATGTATCAAACACTGCTTTTAGAACACGGTATGGCCACTTTGACTTCTTGGTCATGCCTTTTGGGTTGACGAACGCACCTGCAACTTTCATGAACTTGATGAATAGAGTCTTTAAGCCTTTTTTAGACCAATTTGTCATTTTCTTTATTGATGATATTTTGGTCTATTCTAAGAGTGATAAGGAACATGAGGAACATTTAAAACTTTCTTTGGAAACACTGAGGAATAATGAGTTGTATGTTAAATTCGACAAATGTGAATTTTGGCTAAAAGAAGTGACATTTCTTGGACATGTGATTTCAGAGCAAGAAGTGCATGTGGATTCGAGGAAGGATGAAGCGGTCGTGAAATGGGAAGCACATAAGATGTAGCTGAACTGAGAAGTTTCTTAGGATTATCTAGGTATTACGAAAGGTTTGTGGAGGGCTTTTCCATAATAGCGCTCCACTTTCCAAATTGACAAGGAAGAATCAGAAATTTTTATGGAGAAAGGAGTGCTAAGGCAGTTTTGAGGAGCTGAAGAACAGGCTTACAATTGCACCGATTTTGTCATTGTCTTCAAATAGTGACAGATATATAGTGAATAGTGATTCCTCAAGGAAGGGATTGGGTTGTGTGTCGATGCAAGGTGATAAAGTGATTACTTACGCTTCTAAGCAATTAAAGCCCTATGAGATGAATTATCCTACGTATGATTTGGAGTTAGTTGCCATAATTTTTGCGTTGAAGGTATGGAGACAGTATTTATATGGAGTCACCACCAAGGTTTTTACAGACCACAAGAGTCTTAAACATTTAATGAGCCAAAAGGAGTTGATTTTTGAGACAAAGAAGATGGTTAAAGCTGCTGAAAGATTATGATTTGATGATAGACTACTACCTAGGGAAAGATAATGTAGTAGCGGATGCACTGAGTAGAAAGTCCACTATGGCACATATAGAGACAGTATATCTCCCTTTGTTGAAGGAATTAGCCAAACTTAAGGTGACATTGAGGCAAGTTGAGTCTAATTTTGAATTGGTTCACTTTAGAGTGAGGCTAGTATTAAATAAGAAGATTAAAGAATTACAGGAACAAGATGAATATTTAAGTAGGCTCTGAGAAGAGATTAAAAGTGGTAAACCTTCTGACATAAAGATCAGAGAAGATGGATTGATGGTGGTAGATAACACATTGTGTATTCCAGACATATTGGAGTTAAAAGATGAGATTCTTGATGAGGCATGCAATGCACTTTATGCTATGCACCCAGGAAGTACGAGAATGTATAAAGATTTAAAAGAGCATTTATGATAGAAAGGAATAAAGAAAGAAGTTGCGGAATATGTTAAAAAATGCTTAGTGTGCTAGCAAGTTAAAGCTGAACACCAGGCACTTTTAGGCAAGCTTAAACCTCTACCAATTTCGGAATGGAAATGGGAGAAGATTTCGATGGATTTGTTGATGGGATTGCCGAGGACTAGCAGGAAGAATGATGCAATATGGGTGATTCTGCATAGGCAAACCAAGTCCACACATTTCTTGCCAATTAAGCAGACAGATTCTTTGAATGTTTTGTCCAAGAAATATGTGGATGAAATAATCAGACTTTTTAGGGTTCCAAGCTCTATAATCTCGGATAGAGATCCCAGGTTCACCTCCAGATTCTAGGAAAGCTTATAGGAGACTTTTAGGAACCAAGTTGCACTTTAGTACATCTTTCTATCCACAAACTAGTGGACAATCGGAGAGAATAATCCAAAAATTGGAGGCAATGTTAAGAGCTTGTGTCATGGACTTCAAAGGTTCATGGGATCATCATTTACCTTTAATTGAGTTTGCATACAATAATTCCTATCACTAATGAATTCAGATGGCACCCTATGAAACTTTGTACGGTAGGAGGTATAGAACTCCTATATGTTGAGATGAGGAAGGTGAAAGGAGGCTTTTAGGGCTTGATTTGGTGCAAGTCACGATTAACAAGATTAAATTAGTGAAACAGAGAATTAAAGCAGCTTAAGATAGGATGAAAAGTTATAAGGATACACATAAAAGGGAGATAGATCTTGAAGTGGGAGACAAAGTGTTTATTAGAGCTTCTCCATAGAAGGGAGTCTTGAGGTTTGGTAAGAAGGTCCAAGATGTATAGGCCCTTACGAGATCACTGAGAAGATCGGACCTTTAGCCTATAAATTAGCTTTTCCATCAGAATTGTCTAAGATTCATAATATTTTCCATGTATCGATGTTGAGAAGGTATCGGTCTGATCCTTCACACATAGTTCAACCTTCAAAAGTTCAGTTAAGAGAGGATTTGACTTATGAAGTACAACCAGTGAAGATTTTAGATTCAAAGGAAAAAGTTTTGAGAAATAAGATTGTGAAGCTGGTTAAAGTTCTGTAGAAGAACCATTCTACGGAAGAGGCCACGTGGGAACCCTTGGAGGTCATAAGGGAGAAGTATCCACACCTATTCAATGTTTCAGGTAAGAATTTTGAGGACGAAATTCTTCAAGGAGGGAGAGTTGTTGGATCCTAAAATTTTTTCTTTAAATTAAGCATGATTTGAAATAAATTTGAGGTTTTGATAGTTTTAAATTTTTAAAGTTATAATTATTTCAAAGTTAGTAGGATTTATTAAATGGGTAAGTGGAATTAAAGTGATAATGTAATAAGGATGTTCAAAGACATTTTTGGGAAGACACTTAAGGTTAAAAGAACATAAGCCTATAAGGAAGGGCAAAATGGACCTTTTGGACTCATGAAGGGTAGAAATGGAAGAAGGATATATTGTCTAGCTTATGAAGAAGAGAAAAACGTGAATTGAAGGAGAGAAGCGTGAAAAATGAAAACATGAGAGAAGAAGAGAGGTTTTGGTGAAAAAAGACAAAAAGAGAAATCAAGCTTGTCAAGGTAAGTTGACTATCTTTTCTTCTTGCTTTATTAAAGAAATGGGTGTTGAGGATGAAGGAGTTAGAGAGAAAAAGGGTTTATGTAGAGAATGAAAGGTTTATGTTGGAAGAAGATGAGTTGGGAGAACCAAGAGATTTTAAAGCTTCTAAACTAGATCTTAGGTTATCTAACCTAGATGTATTATGGGTAGGTTAGATTTGAGCTTAATTTGTGTGCATTACAATTTTTGTGATTTTTGAAGTTTAAAAATTTTATTGGAATGTTGTTTTGAATAGATCCTTGGTTGTTTTAGGAAACTAAGGGAACTCTACCCAAGAGCAAGGGGAAAGGCAAGATTAACTTGGATTTTCACGAGCTAACTAGGTGGGTAATGTGTTTATAGTTATTGTGCGATTGGGAAAATTCTTGCTTATGTATGTGTATGTAGATTCTTGAAATGAATATGTGATTTTGTTTGGGCAACATAGGAACCCATTTCATTATTCACATGTACGTTGACCCATGGGCTTCTCCCGGCTACTCGCTTGAGGCCATGAGATCCTGAGAATTCAGACTCGTTTTGTTCACGAAGTAAACTTCGGTTTCTCTGTTTCGTTCCAAAGAATTCTTGAGCCATTTTCTTATCCATTGCATCTTTAATTTGTCGAGTATGGGGCATAGTTGAGTGCTATGTTTAATGGCTGAAGTCTATGCTGTATGTTATAAGTTTAAGTTAAAATGATCAAATGCTTAAACTGCTAGAATATATTGAGAATGCTCGAATTGCTAGATATATATGTACATATGCTTGACTTTGGTCAATTGCCAACAGCTATAAATATATTAGCCTCTGAGCTATGTTGCTCACCCAACTATTCCCTCCTCAGGTGCAGAACTAGAAGGTTAGAAATCATTGCAAGGCATCAGAAACTCCAAGATATTAGAAACTTTTGTGACTAAGTTAGTTCGATCACTTTTGGATAGCTTTAAAAGCATTTTAAACATTGAGCATACTATGTATGTTGTATTTTGTATTAAGCCTTTGTTTATAATGATTCTATGTAATTAAAGTTATGTATGAACTTCTTTTGATTCAGCCATAGGTTTAGAACTGAAAAGTTCCCAACGAGTGCGTGCATATGTCTCTTGTACTTGTACAAATTCAAAATTTAAGTCTTTCATAGGTGTAAGAATTGTGTTCAGAATTTAGGAGGAAATCTGGACTAATCTAGGTGAAATTAAACAAAGTTGTTTGCTAGAAAGTTGTAGGTTTTTCTTTTATCTTTCTAACGGTATATGGTATGAAATTTTTGGACATCTGAGTTGAAAGTTATGGTCTTTATAAGGGATCATATTCAAGAGTAAAGTCATATTGTCTGTGAAGACGTATCATCTGTGATGACGTCATATCTTCTATAGTTGTGTTGGGACCCGTTTTCGAAGCCCAACTCTCGATCCGAAAACGAATCATAGCTTAACTAATATCGCTTCATTTTTTTTTCAATTACACATCATTCAAAGTAGTTTCAAATTTCCAATTTGAAATTC
>JAOQMR010000007.1:10306119-10323782 GCA_027563865.1 Erythroxylum pelleterianum | reverse complement strand
TGCAAGTGTAAGTCGACTTACAGGAGAATCCAAGTCGACTTATAGTACTGTGCATGTGTAAGTCGACTTACATGAGTGTGCAACTCGACTTACACTAACAAAAGTTTTATCAAAATCAACTCTTTGTTTTTGTCTGTAATCTTTCGCCACCAACCTTTATCTCTCTCTTTTTGTGTCTTTGGACACATACTCTGTGAGAGAGAAATCCCATGCGATATGGTTGATAATCCCCTCTTGGAATTCTGCACGCTAAACCTCTTTAGCACTTTATCTATGTACGTGGATTAAGATAGTCCAAGCAACCTTTTTGATCCATCTCGATAGATCTTTATATCTAGTATATAAGCTGCTTCTCCCATATCCTTCATGGAAAAGTTCTTAGATAATCATATTTTAACAGACTGAAGCATTGATGTAACAACCCATCACCTGTGGGAGGCTAGAATAGTAAATATGAGTGATTAATGAGAGCTTAGAACTACATTTTTTTCATGCTCATGCATAATATGTCATGCATATATACGTGAATAGTGAAAGTTTTGTATATGAAAATAATTGAACATGCATTCATGAATCGTTCCGGGTATAATTGGACTGGGTTGTGATTTTTGGGAAATTTGTGAATTTGAAAATTTTATTGACTAATGGAATTATATATATATATATATATATATATATATATATATTTGTGAATTTTGGTGGATTTAGGATTTATTTTCGAAATTTATAAAGTATTATGGAAAATAGGAAAAAGAAATCAAAGGCATTTTTCTAGAAGTAGGTTACTGTTCTATGAGAATTGAAAGGTTAAGTTTTGTCTAGATAACTTCGTCATAATCACCTTCTATGAATTTCCTCCCAATACACAAAGTTTTTCCTCAAACACCTTCTAAGAGATTTCTATGTTTTTCCCTTTTCCTAAATCAATCCCACCTTGTAAATTGTTTCTTCTGCCTTAAGAAAAACCAGAAGATGGTTAATGTTTACAGTGGACTACGTATTTTGTATGGAGTTAGGGCTTGAAGATAGTTGAAGCTTTTGGAGTCTTCAACAAGTAAGTAGTGAATAAAATTGTTAGAGTTGTGGATTTTTGAAATAAAGTTGATGAATTTATTGTCAGTGCATGATCATGGCATTTATGTATATTTATATCCGTAAACACTATGTTGAAGGGATGAAAATTATGGATACGGTGTTATTGGGTTTTTGATGGATTGTTAGTGATCAGATGTGTGGAAATGGTTCTTGGAGTTGAAGCAGCATTGAAATGATGTATAAGGTTAGTGTAGAAGATTAAAGTTTGGAAAGGTGAAATATGCTATGTTTCTTCACTATGCGTATATGTATGAATATATAGGTGTTTATACGTGAGTTGATGAAAACTCAGAGATGTTCAAGAAAAAAGGTTTTTGAGTCGAGGAGTATAGATGATATTGTCTTATGTTGACTTCTGCTTCGTCTTAAGTTAACCACCTGTATCGTCTTAGGTTGACTTCTGCTTCGTCTTAAGTTGACCATCTCTATCGTCTTATGTTGACTTCTGCTTCGTCTTAAGTTGACCATCTCTATCATCTTAGGTTGACTTTTGCTTTGTCTTAAGTTGACCATTTGTATTGTCTGTAGAGACGTATTGTCTGTGATGACGTCACATCGTCTGTGATGACGTCATATTCTCTATAGAGACGTATCATCTGTGATAACGTCACATCGTCTGTGATGACATCATATCATCTGTAGAGACGTATCATATGTGATGACATCATATCGTCTTAAGAGTTGTATCGTCTTCAGTTGACTTTGCTTCGTCTTAAGTTGACTTTGTTATTGCTGCTTTTTGCTTCTTCTGCTTTTTTTCTTCGTCTACTTTTTTTGCCTTCGTCTGCTTTTTCTGCTATCGTCTATTCTTTGCTATCATCTGTTCCTTGTTTCGTCTGCTCTTTACTATCGCCTGTTACTTGTTTCATCTATTCTTTGCTATTATTTGTTCCTTGTTTCGTATGTTTTTTGCTATCGTTTATTCCTTATTTCGTCTGTTCTTTGCTATCATATGTTGTTTATTTCGTCTGTTCTTTGCTATCATCTGTTCCTTGTTTCGTCTGTTCCTTGTTTCGTATGTTCTTTGCTATCGTTTGTTCTTTGTTTTGTCTATTCTTTGCTATCGTATGTTCTTTGCTATCGTCTGCTTTTCGCTTCGTCTGCTTCTCTCATTCGTCTGCTTTCTACTTCGTCTTATATAAACAGAACCTTGGTTGATTTTTTCAGCCATAACTTTGTCGTCCGACCTCCAAATGACCTGATTTTTGAAGCATTGGATTCATAACACATTTCTCTATCTCTCCATAGAAATTATAGCTTTTCGTTTTCACTTGAAAAAGATTAATCTAATCAAAGTAAGGGTATCGGTTGAAAGAGCACGAATTGGATATTTTACTGAGCATGTTCTTGTATTTTGATGATGTCTTGATCTATAGGATTTCAAATTAGATGACTTTTAATTTGGAGTAAACTAGACATATAAGCGTACAAATTGTCTCAAGAAGTCGAATTATGATTCAGTCTCTAAGATGTTCAATTTCTGGATGGAAGTTGTACATAGTCAATTGTTTCTGAATAAGAATAGTCCGAAAATGTGTGAGGTATATCTTCCCAACTACCGAATCAAATTGATTGATTTTGGTGTCAATGGAATCATAAGACATAGAGGAACACTTTTCTAGAAGAGAGTATGACCAAATTATCTCATGTTCACCTTCTGATTGAACGTGAACAGTAGACCCGAATAGGGTGTCATGGAAAGATCTGAAGTGATTCAATGAGAAAAGAATAGAGATTTTAATAATTTTAGTGAGTCATAAACCTAAGTATAAATTATACTTAGATGAGTTTTGGATATGAGAATGATTTTGTGATGGGAATTGATGGTAACATACCCGGGATTGTCATGAACATGCATTATACATATTTCATTTCATTCATGTGCACTATTAAACACTTATGATTGTACAAATTGTGATATTTGTGTATGTTGTTTGATATAGAGGAGAAACTGGAACGTCAATCTCCAAACATTGCTGGTCCATCCAGGCAATAGCATATTGGAGCGTGCTATGAGTTAACCTAGATGATTTCCTAGGATTGATTTGATTTGTTAAACTTCCATATTACTGAATTGTTTGTGAATTGTCTCTGAATTCTGGACTTAAAGTTCAAGGGGTTTAATAGTTGGGCATGCATTGGAAGTGCTTTGATTTGATATGAATTTCTGAATGACATTTGATTCTCAACGAAAGTTGAATGCCGGACTTAGGTCCGATGATTATGAGCTTTGTTTGAGCATCATATGTGATGGTGATATATGACATATATGTATTTGATGCATTTCATAAAATGTATGTTCAGATAAAGGTGTTGTGACTTAAGTTGCCATTATGAATCGCTTCCACGTAGAGCCTTGCTCCGTGATTTCTGATTCTGCACGTAGAGTTATGTTCCGTGATTCTGTTCTGACTGAGCCCTATGGGCTAATATTTGTATAATTTTGTGATAGGCACTCGGTCACAACAATAAGAACGAATGTGAGTGTCATGCATATAGCATTCATATAAGATTAAAATTCATGAATGTTTTGGCAAAGCTGTATTATATAACTATATGATATGCCCTGTTATGTGAGTATCTGAATAATAAATGTATGTTTAGAATGACTAATTGTGCGATATATGATGTGTGTATGTGATCCGGTGAAATCATCAATGATGGTTCACTCATTGAATTCGCAAAACTCATCAAAAATTGCAATGTGGCTTTTCAGGTAAGAGACAGATGACTTAGTGCTTTAGACGGGACTAAAAGGCCCCTTTGGATTTTGTCATGGCTCAAAGGTCGATCAACTGGGATTTTTGGACAGATTAGTTAGACTTTGAATATTTTCCTCTTTCATATAGTATTATTGTATTAGGTTTTTGATGATGTACATATGAAAATTGGTGAATGATACAATATAGACTTTCGATTTTGTGAAATGAAATGAGGAAAAAGTTGGTTTTAAAATATTGTAGTTTTTCTTATGATGCTTTATAAGTGGATTATGATACTATGCCATATGAAGTGTACATAGTGATCGATCGTGGCTCGCCCTTATTGTAGAATATATGCCAGAATGACCTCCGGGCGTCTCGGTGCGTGCCCTGAGGTAAGGGGGCGCTACAATTGAAATATCATTTCTAGTAAGCTATATGTCATCTACATAAAGTAGTAAGAAAATGACTACACTCCCACCTATCTTCTTGTAAACGCAAAGTTCATCCTCATTTTTTATAAAATCAAACTCTTTGATTCTTTCATCAAAACGGATGTTCCAACTCTGCAAAGCTTGCTTAAGTCCATAAATGGACCTTTGCAACTTGCATACTTGATCAGGAAATTCTTTGGATTCAAAACTCTCAGGTTGTGTCATATACACATCCTCTTGCAAATTCCCATTGAGAAATGTTGTTTTGACATTCATTTTCCAAATTTCATAATCATGGTATGCAGCTATAACCAATAAAATCCTTATGGATTTAAGCATTGCTACTGGCGAAAAAGCTTCATCAAATCAATTCCTTGTTTTTGTTTGTAATCTTTCGCCACCAACCTTGCTTAGGTGATTTGCTAAAGATTTCTTTACTATTGCTGCTCCATTGAATTAAATCGTTAAAAAGAATGTTGGTTTTTGATGGGAGAAAGAACAAGAAAATGCATTTAATACTTTAAAGGAAAGGCTATGTACTGCACCTGTTTTGTGTTTGCCTGATTTTTCCAAGACCTTTGAATTGAATGTGATGCTTTTGGGATTGGTATAGGGGTTGTTTTGATGCAGGAGAATCATCCCATATCATATTTCAATGAGAAGTTCAGCGGATCAGTTTTGAACTACTCCACTTATTATAAGGAGCTTTATGCCTTGGTGAGAGCTCTTGAAGTTTGGGAACATTACTTGCTACCTAAAGAGTTTTTGATACATAGTGATCATCAATCTCTCAAATACTTGAAAGATCAAGGGAAATTAAGCAAAATGCATACAAGTTAGGTGGAGTATTTTGAAACATTTCCATATGAGATTAAATACAAACACGGTAAGGAAAATGTTATGGCTAATGCATTATCGGGAAGGTACGCTTTGATTTCTATGCTTACTTCTAAGTTACTTGGATTTGAGCATTTGAAAGAGTTGTATGTGGATGATGTTGATTTTGCTAATGTATATCAAGCTTGTGAATGTGCTGCATTTGATAAGTTCTATAGATATGAAGGATATCTTTTTAGGGGTAAGCAACTTTGCATTCGTGCATGTTCTATTAGAGAGTTGTTTGTTAGAGAATCACATAGTGGACGGTTAATAGGGCATTTTGGTGTTCTAAAGAGCTTAGATATGCTTAGAGAACATTTTTATTGGCCAAGTATAAGAAGATATGTGTAAAGGGTTTGTGCCAAGTGTATTGCATGTAAACAAGCTAAATCTAGGTCTATGCCTCGTAGTTTGTATACAACTTTACCTGTACCTAGTGAACTTTGGACTAATATATCTATGGACTTTGTATTGGGTTTACCTAAGATTAGGAAAGGTAGAGATATCATATTTATTGTTGTGGACAGATTTAGTAAAATGACTCACTTCATTGCTTTCCAAAAAGCAGATGATGCAAAAAACATTGTTGATCTTTTCTTTAGGGAAGTGATCCAACTTCATGGTGTGCCAAAAACCATTGTTTCAAATAGGGATGTTAAGTTCTTAAGTAACTTTTGGAAAGTTTTGTGGGGAAAGTTGGGTACTAAACTTTTATTTTCTACTACATGTCATCCACAAACTGATGGACAAACTGAGGTAGTTAATGGAAATTTATGAACCATGTTGCGTGCAATTGTTGGGAAGAACTTGAAAACTTGAGAAGATTGTTTGTCATTCATTGAGTTTGCATATAATGGTTCTAGACATTCTTCTACAAGTTATTCTCCAATTGTGTATGGATTTAATCCATTAACCGTGTTAGATTTGATGCCTTTACCTTTAACTGAGATTTCTAGTTTAGATGGCAAGAAGAAGGCTGACTTGGTTAAAACAATACATGAGAAAGCGCATCGCATGTATGCACAAAAAGCAAATAAAGGAAGTAAGTTATCTTCAAACCAGGTGATTGGGTTTGGGTGTATATGCGAAAAGAAAGATTTCCATAACAAAGGAAGTCAAAACTTGATGCAAGTCATGATGGACCATTCCAAGTGTTGGAATGCACTAATGACAATGCATACAAGATAAACTTGCCATGTGAGTATAATGTTAGCGTTACTTTTAATGTTTCTGACTTATCTCATTTTAACTTTGATTCAGATTCGAGGACGAATCCTTTTGAAGAGGGATAAGATGATGTGACCACGATCATGGCACTTTGTAAGAAAAATAAAACCAAAGATGAGTTAGTAATGTCGGAGGTACCAATAACAAGATCAAGATGCTAAGAAGTTCAAAGAAGAGCTTCAATCTTACATGAGATGAATTGTAGATGGCATGAAATATCAAGAGACAATAAGGGTCCATGGCATCATAACTAATCAAATTGGACGGAATGTGCAAGAAGACTTTGATTCTTATTTAATTAATTATTTTAAGTTAGAAGCATAACGTTGGGCAACCCCACCCATTAATTATGTTTTGGGCTTGTTGTAGTGAGATGAACTTTTATTAACTTTCAGCTCATTTAATTTAAATCTTTTAGGTTTAATGTGTTGTATTTTAGAAATATTAGTTTAGGCTTTAGTTATTTTGGTAAGAGACCCATGTTTAAAGGCCTTTTACATAGTTTAGGTTTCTTTCTTTTTAAGGGGTATAAATATATCATAATAAACATTGTTTAGGAATTATTGATGAATAAAGTTTCTTCATTGGCTTGGTCGAATTCTTTAAGGTAGGATTGTTTTTCTTTTATTAGGGTAATCACTTGTGGTAAATTTCTATTCTTGTTTTCAAATCAACCTTATTATGTGTCTTTCCTTTCCTATAATTGATTGAGGATTGATTAGGGTTGGGGATTTTTTTTCTTGTCCTTGTCCTATCCAAGGTGTGTGTTTAAAGAGTTTCAGGTTCTTTAGCCTTGAGATTCCATCCTATGCGTGTGTTTAAGCAGTTTTAGGTTCTTTAACCTTAAGGTTCTACATTATTACACAAGTGATTTGTATAACTTAAGTGGATCGATAGAGTTAGTTAATTAATGAACAATGCAAGCTCAATTATGTACATGAAACAAAGTGATTCGTGTGATCTAAGCAAGTCGGAAGGATTTGTTGATTAATAAGCAAAGCAAGCCCAATTGCGTGCATGAAACAAATGGTTCAAGTAACTTAAGTGGGTCGATATAATTAATTGATTAATGAGGAAAACAAGCCTGATTATATAGATGAAACAAATGGTTTATATAACCTAAGTGGAGTCGATAGAATTAACTGATTAATGAACAGCACAAGCCTAATTATATGCATAACGAGTCGATAGAATTAGTTGATTAATGAATAACACATACACAAGCCCATTTATGTACGTGAACCAAGTGGTTCATGTAAATTAAGTTAATTAATGAACAACGAAGTTTCAACTAAGTACATGAAACAAGTGACTCGCGCAACTTAACGTAACGTTTGGTTGATGTCTCCGTTCGTGGAGACAGATGATAGGGACACAAAAATTTTGTGAATTTTTTTATTTTGGTAGTGTTTGTTTGCTGCCCTAACCTATTTTTGTTCCATCTCCGGAACACATGAACATAATTTTTTTGTTTCTTTCAAGACTGTGGTACAAGATTTCTTTTCCCAGGGACAGAAACAAAACACATAAATAACTTTATCATCATTATCATCATCATTATTATTATTATAAATTTTCTACTTATTATTATTCTTTTTATTATTAATATTATTAATTTTATTATACAAAATTAATTACATTATTATTATTATTATTATAAATTTTGTACCTATTATTATTATTATTATTGTTATTATTATTATTATTATTATTAATTTTATTATACAAAATTAGTTATCTTATTATTATTATTATTATTATTAATTATTGTTATTATTATAATTATAAATTTTGTAGTAATAATAATAATTATTAATTATTGCTATTGTTGTTATTATTAATTATTATTATAAATTTTGTACTTATTATTATTATACAAAATTAATTTTCTTATTATTTTTATTATCATTATTATTCGTAATTAATTTTCTTATTATTATTGTGATTATTAAATTCCTTATTATTAATAATTTTCTTCCTCTTCTTCTTCTATCATTATTATCATCATTATTATTAGTAGTAGTAGTAGTAGTAGTATACGAAATTAATTTCTTATTGTTATTGTTATTATTATTATTATTTGTTAACTTTTTTACTAATACAAATCGTTTGTTTTAAAATAATCAATAAATTATATATTTCCAATCATATTATACTGCAGGAGAATTTTAGTCATTGACACTGTTTTTATGTTTTGTTAACTGCAACCAAACATATTTCTGTCCTCAAGACGGAGACAGTTTTATCTGTTTTGTCCATCACAACTAAATATCTTACTGTCTTTAATTTTTGCTCTGTTCTGTCTCCAAATTTTTGTCTCGTTCTGTATCTACATACTAGAGATAGTAACCAAACGCTGCGTAAGTGAGTTGGTAGAATTAGTTTACAATAAACAAAACAAGCTCAATTATGTGCATAAAATAAGTGATTCGTGTAACATCTGATAGAATTAGTTGATTAGTGAGCAACAAAAACCCAATTATATACATAAAATAAATGGTTTGTATAGCCGTAATTAAGGATGACAGTGAATTTTCAACCCGATTAACTGAAAAAAATAGACATGAAGGCTAAAAAATATATTTTAAATGGATGCTAAAAAATTGATGTGAATTTGAATTTGGATATGGATCTAGTGATACCCATATCCTAACTGGTTTTTATTCTCTATTTTTCTATTTTTTGAATATTTATGGTTAAATATAATAAAATATTAATATTTTCTGAGAAAAAACAACTTTAAAATTCCTACTTTACTCCCCAATCTTCACCTTTTTCATCATATTTTATTTTCTTGTAGGATAATAATGAGATGGAATTTTGAATGTTGTACAGTTCACCCAAACATGAGGGAGTCTAAAATGTTGTGCAGATTAATCAAGTATATGAAACAAGAATTTCGTATAAACTAACTACATCGATAGAACTAGTTAGTTAATGAATAATACAATCTCAATTATATATATGAAACTAATGGATTGGATAAAGTTAGTACATATAACTAGCTGACTAATGAGCAATATATAAATCCAATTATGATCAAATAATTTTACCGACCCACTTAAGTTAGCACAAACCACTTATTTCATGTACATAAGTGTACATAATTAAGCTATCATGTACAAGATTGAAAGCTCATTACGTAAATGATTGGGCAACTAAGCTTTCGTTGCTAGCTGTTCACTAAGAAAAAATGGCTTCTTAACGGACAAGAAGAAAGTGTTGCCTAAAGCTTGCATGTCACCTAATATATATCACTTCTCCATAGAGGTTTATCAACAAAAGAAACAGATTCAACAAGTGAGTTCAAACAAGCTCTCAACGATGCAGGAGAACTGCTACATATTATAATACGTGTAATGGTACTATATTGATGAAACAAATCGTAGTAAGATTCGTTTCGGCCAAAGCTAAGATGACCTTGCACATGCTATTCACATTTGAACTGACCCAGAAAATGTCCATTTCGAGTAAGACGTACAAACATCATGCCTCAAAGCAATAACAATTCTGCAACCACTATTTAACTGATACGACTGGTATTTGGATATGCGCTCATGCTCGATTACCAGAAACATTTGTGATATAGTTCTACCTATAGTTACTACTCTATTCAAGAATGTGTAGATCTATTCATCTGCCCTGTCCTATGCAACCAATCTGCTGCTAAACGTACAACAGGAGTGATGGATCCTGGATTTCCATTCCCCAAACCCAGCATTAATCACAATTTACTTTTTTCTTCAGCCTCAGCGCCTTCTGACTAGATTGTTGCTTCTGAGCAGGACCAACAAGTAACAAGCGTGACATCACATATGCCAACAATTCCTCCCGGTGGGAAAATGTAAAGTCCAAATGAGCATACTCAAACTCACCATATGATACATTCACTCCAGCATCCTTCATCAATTTATAATGCTTTCTTACCATTGAAGTTCGTATAACATTATCCTTCCGTCCTGCAACCAAATCAACAGGAATATCAATAAGCCAATAGTACTCGCCCAAGTCCAATGGCTCTGGAGCTCCATACACCTCCATGTTTGCAGAAGCACTTCCATAATCAAACATCCTAAACTTTTTTGAATGCTTCATTTGTGCAAGGTGATGAGCCACATAAAACGAAACTCCTGGCATGTCATTCATGTTGTAGTGCGGTAACCCTAATACTCCAACCCAATTTGAGCTGTCTCCACCTACGACATAGCTCATTAAGGTTTGAACCAGTCCTCCGATTGCAGGATAGTTATGGAAGTCACGAGCCAACTTATTTAGCAGCATACGAAAAAAACGTGTTGGTATGTAGAAAGCAGGAACTATATAAGCCAGAATAGGAGCCAGTAGGAAGAACAGGTACTCTATAGCTGTAAAGACTAGGTTGGAATCATGATGGAAGCCAGCAGGTGACAACAAAATCATTCTGGACAGTCGGTGAGGCTTCTCTTCAATACGGCGTGTAATGATGTACATAAGCATGGCAGCTCCTCCCAGGCTATGGCAGATAGCACAGAGTTTGTATGGTTGATCATCCATGAGTTCTTCCCCAATATCAGGCTGGATTAATTTCAGTTCTGCAGTCTTTACCTCATGTATCTTCTCTGTCATTGCAGGGATGTCCTCAGTTCCATGCTCATTGATGGAATATCGCCAATATCTTCACCAAAATTGCAACTTATAGTTAAAATATTACAGTAAGAACTAATTTATGGTCAAGAAGCCTACACCAACTTACTTCCGTGAAGATATGTTCTTGTCAATGTGTTCCCGAGAAACCAAACCCCGAAAATTGCCGAGGAACACATCAAATCCTACAAAACAAAAATCCAAAAGCATCTTCTTTAGTGTTCAATATGTGCAAGATACGCTGCAGAAAGTTTAAGACAATATAGGAACCTTGATCATATGCGGCAAAAGCTGGAGATCCAACAACACCATTAGACACCCAACTGCAGAACAAAATGAAAAGAGAATGATACAAGCAGAATACTTAAATAAAAATCAAAACATGCCAAACAACAAGACATGAGATTTTCTCATTAACCTTTCTTTTCATGCCTCAAATCAACAACTTAAATAATCGTACAACATACTGTACTATGAGACCACACTTCTAGAACTGCCATACTGAACTGGACATTTTTTGTTAGAGAGGAAGATTAACTCCAGATATCTTAATAACCTTTCCAGGAACCAGGACTACTGCAAATCTTAATTCTTTGTATATGCTTGAATAAGTCATCATTATCGTCAATAAGTTATCCATGTTGAGAAGAAAGCTATTAAATTGATGTAATACACAATTCTAACATTTATATTGATCCAAAATATTTTCACAATGTTTGAGCTTCATGTTCAACTTTTTATTCATCCGAGTCTCTATTTCCAACAAAGCATGCAACTTAAAGAACCAGACAGAAGAATACTTTTTGATGCTGAAATCAGACTTTTTTTAAAGTACCACCACAAAAATACCTAATTGTGAAGACTTACAAATATTCATTTTCCCAGCTGAATGAACTAGCCAAATAACAACTGAGAGGAAAAGATCAGTAGGAAACCACTTCTTTTTCAAATGTCAAGAAAAAGGATAATTTTCTCTTATGCAATCATATGCAAGCAAGGGGAAAACTCACCCCATAGAAGAATCCAAAATCCCATGTTGTAGATACACAGCCTTCCGTGAATCACGTCTGCAACATGAAGATGAAGGAAGAAAGTAATATGATTTGAACAAATAAATATTCCATAGGATAAGAAACCACTCTTACCTAGGTATTCTTTCTAAAAGAAGAACATATCCATCAGAAGTGATCACGTTAATAGCTTCATAGGGGTATCTGATATACAGAGTGCAAGAAAAAGATATCGAACACATGCATAATGGAAGTAATAATATTGAAGACATGCATAATGGAAGTAACAATCTTAATTTATGTATCATAGAATTGCCCTTACCCAAGCTCCGTTATGACATCCTGACAAGTCCGAGCATCTGTATTCAGAAACTGATGGAAGGTAGATTTCTGTTCTGTTGGAGCCTGACTGCTTTCTCCAGGTGCAGATCCAAGCACATAAGTGTCCGAATTGATATCATAACCATCTTCACCACCAGCTCCTTGTGGTGAAAACCATCTGCGTACTGCTTTGAAAACTTCTGATGGTGAAAGAAGAAGATGTGCAGCTTTGTGAAAGAAATCGAATATTGCTTCTATTGAGATCTCAATTGCTAGATGAAGATCCTAACATACCATGATTTCATAAAAAATGGGAACAAACTTGAATTAATAAGTGACCAAGGGGGATAAAAAGAACACGAGAACTAAGATATTAAACATTAAATTTGTAGCAAAAACCTCAATGACTCCACGTCTCCTGTCAGTAGTGCGATGGATCACATGATCCTTTGGAATATTCACTTTTTTAAAAGAACGTAATCGGGAAGGCCGGTAAATTTCCCTTGGAGACCGGACTTTTGATTCCCTATAACAAAAAAGACGACAGAGCCGAAGTGGTAACCCAAACAAAAACGTCAGAGGAAACAGAATCCAACAAAACAAGAAAACTGTCCACCCAGTTGAATTCCCATCATTCTTGGTGATCGTACTCGTGCATGAGACCCTTGAACTTTGAGATGATGGTGATGGAGGACACGAGGAATCCCCATCTTCTTCTGCTGATGAATAATCCACATTTGAACCATCAGAATCAACAGAAAGCTCATGAATGAATTTGTTGAAGGAGGAGACGCCACTGTCACGACCAAGAAATGGATGAAATATCAGCAGGAAACTAGGAGTTTATCAAATACAATAAGCATATTATAAATTACCAATAGAAGATGGACAGGTTAAAAAAGAAGCTATTAAAATACAAAGCCACTTGCTGTGGCATCAAAATAAAAATCATATAGCAAACTTGGGATGAAAAGTCATCAGTAACTACAGTGCAGAACCAACTAAACCAATGCATTGGTGTTGACCATTCATAATTAATAGAGGTGCTGGGGAATGAGAATGAAGATGACTGTAAATCTGTAAAATTTATTATTCTCCTTGTGATACAGATTGGAGCTTAGAGGGTAGAAGCAGCACCAGTTCTGGTCCTTGAGGATCACTGCATCCCCTAGCACCAGAAACCAATGATAAGGGCAAAAAATATCAAGGTACTGGATTTATGTGTTTTTTAAGTACAGCAGAGAACAAAATTACAGGTCATGATCATGAATAGACCTCAAAAATTACCTCATGCAAATGGCTTCACCAGTTCGAAACTTCTCCCACAAGGTTAAATCAATTAAATGGTATGGATCAAATACTGCACCGATCACAATCAAGGACTATTGCAATCCAACTTCACCATGCTAGTAAGAACCTGTTCATGGTTCCTTGGGACTTTTTCAGAGCTTAACTGGAATATATGAGCTGTAAACATAAATTGCTAGCAAAAACTACTTCTCCCCTCAACAAAATTGTCACTAGAAAAGTTCAGTTCACAGTAAACCAGATGAAACTTTGACAGCAACTGAGGAATCTAAATCTATTTCAAATGGACATCTTTCAAGTGTCATTTGCTTCAATTCAAGTTGTACATTCTCCATTGGCAATGAACAGAGCTCAAAAGTGTCAATCAGAAACTTACTTTTCCATCCAACGTGGGAATCGAGGTCCCCGAAAAGCTGGCCTAAGCTCCCAGCCATGAAGTCCTTCAAGAATAGTTGCCTTCCCTGGCAAGATGGTCAGCAGAAGTGCAGATACACCATTGATCAGCCTCACAATATGGTTCAACGACTCATAGGTGAATGTCTTGACTGACCTGCACTAAAGGCCAAACCCAGAAACAACAACTTATTGTAAGCGCAGACACCTTAAAGATATAAACCCATAAAGAGACGACACAAACTGGAAAGCAAAGCATAATATAATGGAAGGCAGTATAAAAGGTAAATGATATGATTGATACAAGGTTGATAAATAAGGAGAGGCATATATCTTATCTACAGAAACAGGAAAAGGAAGGAAGCAAATAGTTAGCTAAAATTAAATTAAGCAAGCAGTTTTGGACAAGACCGCACCTGACCCACTTTTCAAAGCTACCAGTCATGCTAATATGCAACATATACAAATCCCACAAAACACAAGTTTCTTCCCACTCTACCTGAAATGCCCCTTAAAATTCATTCCCGTTGAACAAAGACAAAACCAAATTCCTTAAAATTCATTCCGTTGAACAATGACAAAGCCAAACATCAACATTAAGAATCTAGAAGAATCAACAAGCTACACGCAGCTCCACTCCAGAATTCAAACCCAAGACAGCAAACACAGATCAGCATCATCAATCGACATAAAAGCGATAAGGATAAATACAAACATTTAAAAAAAACAGTAACAGCAAAGTTGTCAATGAAAAGAGAAAAACGAAAGAAAAAAAGCTGGTATCATCCTTACAATAAAATACGCACATAAAAAAGCAGGAAAGGGAGACGGTATCTGAAAGCAAGAGGGAAATGTAGACTCACTCTTTGGTAACAGCGAGAACGGTGTCAACGAATCGCTGCATAACTTTTTTTTTCTCGGATTTTCTGCTCTTTTCCACAATTTCTCTCTCTCGATTAACCCAACCAAAAAATTTTAAAAAAAAATCTCCCAGAGCAATAAAATTCTACAGATTAGACCCAGCGACGCACATAAGGAATCGGATTTTGAGGTCTCCCGCTACTTCAGGAAGCTATATGATCTCATTTAGCTATTACCTAATATAATCTAATCTAAAGAAAACAACGCCGATTCTTGCCGTACGGCGTACACATAAAGTCGGTTAATTCTTCTAATAGTCACTTTCCTCTCTCTCTCTCTCTCTCTCCCCACCGGCCTGAAACAGGAATTGTTTCCTGCACACGTGGGAAATGCAGAGAGTGCACTTGCGTGAAAGTCACTTTCCTCTTGAGTTGTGTCTTGCTGTGATTGGGTGATGAGTCAGTCTTATGATGTCGGTGACGCGTGTGTAGGGTTCTAATCCACCCAAGTGCGCCACGTAGTTTTTCTGGCGTTAAAAGTGATGCGTGTGGGCCCATAACGTGTTCGCTGTAATTGCCTTAAAATTCAGGACTTCGCTTTGAGTTTTTTATTTATAATTATTTTACATTACTAATCTTAACCTCCTATTCCTACGATCCCACCTCAAAAGCTTAGAGATGTAAATTTGGAACCCAAAGATCCCTAAAGTTCCTACGTATCCTGTACACTTCTGCGCACAAGAAGTCTTCACATACTTGATTGTTCAGCTGATGATTAATCATTGGCTCCCCCTGCTCAGCATCAGGTTCCCTAGTAGCTCCAACTCTCATACTGCCGCTGGAAGCGAGGCGTCTCATCCGATCAAAGAGCTGTACCCAGAAGGCTAGAGGATCATCAATAGGAACTTGCCTATTTCCCCTCCTTTAGCGTGACTCGAACTCAAGACTTCCTTTTGAGGGAAGAGTCTTAAGTGAGGAATCTGAACTCAAGGACTTCGCTTTTAGTTGGTAAGGCCGTAAGAGGTCATAGGTTTAAACTCTCCTCATTATGCAGTTGTTTAAAATTTAATGTTAGAGTTTTGCCTTTTACAAGGGATCTACCCGATTCGAGTAGGGATTAGTTTAGATATGAATGACTTAAAAGTGTCTTCTTATAATTGGAATCCTCGTAAAACACTTCGTGGACAAAAAATTCAGGACTTCGCATTTTCTGTGAGGACGCGTTTATTGATATCTCTGAGTATAAATTTAACTGCAAAAGATTTATTTTAATAAAATAGATAAAAAAGTATATTATTATTTTTAATTTTCATGTCATTTTATTTTTAATAATAAAACTATATAGCTTTTATTTCCTTCTCAACTTGGTTTTTTTTTCCGGATTTAGTTGGAGGTGCTTATGGTCTTCATTGATCTAGGTTCTTTGCATGTCACCTTAAGTATTGTTCTTTATTACTTTTCACTGCTTGTCCCCGATTCTCTAGAGCCAGGTACTATTTTGTTGCTTCACTGATCACTGTTTGTTTTATTATGCGTGTTTTTTTTATTGCTTCCTTATGATGTTTTTCTCTTGAATTTTGTCTTGTAAATTAGTTGAGACTTTAGAGTATGCTAAAGGTTGACTATTGGTCATGTGTAGCTTATTGATCATTAGGATTTCCCTTATGCTTCTCAGCATATATTGCTCTAATGTTCTCGCCTCTTATCTTCTATTTTGGAATCGTATGTCATTTCTCTCCTCAAGATTTCATAAATTAAGAAGTTTATACTCATCTTGACTATTTCATGATCCTGGCATTGTTGAATTTTAGATTTAGAATATAATTTATACTGTCTTTCATTGATGTAGGATTAAATTGCAAGTTAAGCCTTTGTATTATACTTTTCCATATGCCAAATGTGTAATCACATGTAAATCATATATGATCCTTTGTCTCATTGTGTGGTTCACATAGTATACAATAGTTTATACCTATCTAACTCATTCTATGAAGCATGGAGAGCCTATTTTTAGGGGCTAACCACACTATTAATGAGTGTTTGTGCCATTTCTCCTCCTTGGTGATGGGACTAAACAAACTTGTACATAAGGAAATTGTAAACCTCTTGGACACTTCTCTAAGCCAACTTATCATATCTTCCTTAGCCCGATTAGGCATATAGGATGGAAAGCTACGAGGAAGAAATATTATTTGACAATATACTTAAGTTATAATTTTCACTGATCAAACTTTATAAATCAATTAAAGTTTTCACAAATGAATGTTGGCTACCAAATGAATAGTACATTCAATATGTTAAAAGGTTTTGACCAGCTAGTTAAACACAATCTACATTTTAAACAAAAAAGGGTAAGTGTCTATCCAAAGGAGAAGTTAATCGATCCATAATCAAAAAGACTGTGGTTAGTCGACGGTTAATATCATCTAGCTTATTATGCCTAAAAAGGGTTAAGTGTCTAGCTGCTAGAGTTCTAAAGGGACGGTATTACCAAGACTCCTCATTTTGAGCCGCAAAACTTGGTAATAATCCTTTATACATATGGCGCAGCATTTTAGAAGTTCGAGATGGGTTAACAGGAGGCTGCTATAGGCGTATTGGAGATGGGGAAGATACTTTGGTGTGGCATCATCCATGGTTGCCTGATCTTAATCAACCATATGTGGTGTCTCCTATGGCTTCAGGTTTAGATCAATGTATGTAAGTGTAAGTCGACTTGTACCCTTGTGTAAAGCGACTTATGCTTGCACGGTTCTGATAAGTCGACTTGTCCACTAGTGTAAGTCGACTTATGTGTGTACAGAACGTTAA
>JAOQMR010000007.1:10251358-10286838 GCA_027563865.1 Erythroxylum pelleterianum | reverse complement strand
TAGCTAGAGTCAGCCTTCAGGCTGTGTGGATTGTGTGGTTGTAACCTTTTCTTTTACCCGTTGTTGGTTTGTACAGTGTATTTTCTGTTTCTAGTTAATCTAATTTATCTTAAAATTCCAAAAAAAATAAAAAGAAAGTTTACGAGGGTTAGAGAAGAGCTGATATACAATATAGATACAAGCAGATGTCAGGATAGCAATGCAAACTCATGAGAATGCTGGTGGTGCAATGTAGTGCACAAAGTTTTATTGTTGAGATTTGGATTTTTGAACACTGATTTCCTTTTCATTAATTTTATTTTGGCTTAAAAAAATTAGCAACATTTGCTTTGCTTTGTTATATTTTTTTTCCCTTTAAAGATTTGCTTTGTGAAATCTGACGATGCACGTCAAGATTAGTACTGTAAGCCGAGTTAAACTAAATCTAAAGCACTTGATCACATTCCAACGGACCAACACCAACGTTTACCGTTCTTCTCATTTCTTTCTCTAGTCGAATGAAAATGCAGAATTTTCCACGGCATTTGACCGAACACCTTTCGAGCAATTGAAACGCATCCTTCAATTACATCCCCGCCTTTCTTTCTCTCGTCCACTCCTGACTACAAAATACTAGAGAGGGACATTGATAGATCCAAGTGAAAAACACCCAAGTCGAAGATGGCTCGGATCTTCGAATACTTCGTGGTGTGCGGTCTGGGACCCGAGATCCGAACCGTTGACGGTAACAAAGGGTTTCATGGAATGAGACTGCTGTACTTGCCTTCTCTTCTTGACCAATACCCTCCGGACAATCACTCACTCTACCCTCCACCTCCTCCGCAGCTTCCAACTGTATGTCTTCACACTCTCATTGTTCCATTGAATTCGTGATTCTTCACTTGGTGTTGCATTGGATTGTGGTTATTTGTTTGTGGATCTGATCTCATTGTATCACTTCGCAATGTCACAGTGTGTGCTTCCAGCTGGCGTTGAGCTGTACTCGTCGGGGTACGATTCTCTTGATTCCTCAACGTTCCCTCGGAGCTATCCTATTGTTTTAACTGGTAAAAGATTTTACAAAAGTGCTTCTGTTATGTGCCTCAAATTTCTGTGTTTAGTTTGTTCTGATGTGTTTGTGGCTTCTTGAGCAATAAAGATTGGGATTGTTTGTAGGTTATTTCAAACTAGGATCAAGTTCAATTGAATTTGATTAACTTGCAGTTTGTTTGATTTCATGCCTTTCCTTTTTAATATATATTTTTTAGTGCAATCAATAATGAACTTTATCTAACCATGGAAGGTGTTAAGGCCTCACTTGTAGGAATGGAATAGGAAAAATGAGCGTAATGACCTCCAATTTTGGGACCATTGAGACCAAAATCAGTGCCCAACTGAGGTTTAGCGCATTTTAACCCAACTGAGGTTTAGCTCATTTTAGTGTCATTTGTTACGAGAACATACTTCTAAGTTTGCAGTTAATATGTGGACAACTAAATAGCCTGTCCTTTGCAAAGCTTCCTTATATTCTTTGCATGGGTTTTGTTTTATATGTCTCTTATAAGGAGAGGTTTGTCCTATATGATCTTGAATTGGGTTCTAGACATTTTTTCTAGGCTCAGTCACTATTAACTTTTTCAAGGAGTGCTAGCTTCACAAAAATAATTGAGCCATTGGCCATTGATAATAATAACCTATGTGATAGAGAGGATCATAATCATGATTGTAAAAATACTTGCTACAATTAAGTAAGAAAAATGAGTTTGGTTAGTTTGCAATAATTTTGAAAATAATCTATGCCGGTCTCATGTGTAATCAATTTGGTCACTACCTAGAAGAGAAAAAAAAGGGTAGGGATACCCAAAGGTACAAAACCATGGACAACGAGGTGTTGGAAAACCAAAATAGACTATGAAGATTAGGAATAAGCTCTGTAAATGATAGTATAACCATTACTATCTATCAACTAATTTCCTACGTCTAATTCTTTTCTTTTTATTGAGAAGTGTTACATTCTAGAACAATTTTAGTTGTAATTACTTCTATTAACTTGGCAACCAATGTTTTTTATCCTTTTTCATCAATGCTAACGAAAACTCAATTCATCTAATTTGTTCACTTTTTTGCAAAATATTGCCTCATTGATGTGGGCATGGTGTTGCATATGTCTAGGATAGACAACTTATTCCAAGGCTAAAGTAAAATACAATGGGGAGGATAAAATGAAATGTTCAGTATTTGATTTCAATCTGAATGCATATTGCTTTTAAGAGCCTAAAGACAACATTAGCTATATGCCTTTGACCACAAGTCATGTTTAACACATGATTTCTTAATTTTCATCTTATTCCGTGAGAATTTTATATCTCTAATGAAATGATTGTTCAAACAGCTGTTTGTTCTTTTGTATATTTTTTCAGAGGGTGATGGGTCAAAAATTTATGTTAGTTGCATTGCTTTTCGAGATCCAGTTAGTGAGGATATTGCTGAGGCCTATCGTATACCAACAAATTCATTTGCTGACAAATGCATTTGTCTTGTTTCACGCTCTCCTAGTTTCGGAGTCCTTCGAGCGGCACTAGAAGAGTTATATGCTCTATGTTTTTCAACTGATGGAAGTAGGTAAAGATCTTCAACATGTGAAAGTTCATATGTTCATGATTTTTCTAGCAATAGGTTGAATGTAGGCATTTGTGGACCAAGGTCTTTTGCATAAATATCCGATGACTATAAACATGTGGTTGCTGTAACATTGTAAATATTGGTATGGAAATATTTATGTTGTTATTTCAACTGAGATCAAAAAGTTGAATCCATGTTATTTCTTTTAGATGCATTTAATTTTCTCAACTATGCAAAATTTCAGCAAGCCATTGTGGGAAGTCATAGCATATATGGTATCCAATGTGCCCATACCTACTCCTGGGAAGGATCGAGTCTTATTTGCTATTGAGAACTCTTTGCTTTCAGTGGATGCTCCACCAAAAGATGGATTCCCATATGCTGACGTAAAACTCCCTATCTTTCCTTTGTGATCCAAGTCAGATCTCGTTTCAACAAAATTGGGATTTTGTGATTTTTTCTTCAGAAACTAATATATGGCATGTAACATGTCATGATGTGCAGATATCATTTCATCCACTGGTTCAGTGCTTGGATGTTGACAACTTAATCCAACTTTTCACTTCTGTATTACTTGAAAGGAGGATTTTGCTTCGGTCCAACAAGTATACCTTTCACTTTCAGCACTATGGATTTTGCATTTTGGTTTTATTGCTGCAACTAGTTGTTGTTAAGCTGCCACACGGCTCTCAGCAGCAAAATTTTGACAATATGTATATTCTAGTAGTTGTCTATCGTATCTAATATGGAGACACTATGAGTTTATCCTTTTGGGTATCTAAGTGAAGCTTCCCCATGGCCTTTTCATTCTCCAAATGATACACACACATGCACAAACACAAAAGTAAAAGAAAATACAAGAAGAAAAAGGAAACAAAATGGAACTTCTTAGTTCTTGGTCATAAGACTTGGGGGCTTGTTTAATTTACTATCGCATTGGGAAGAAGTATTTATAAACTAAAGGAAAATAATTAGGATGATCTTTGGTTATTTTAAAGTACATTTTTCCAGTTGACCTTTGAAAGTTGAGAGTTATTCAAATAGAGGTTAGATTTAACTGTTTCATAGGAGAAGAAGAGTTGTCTCCAACATCTTTTGATACATATTTCATCAATTCTTTTCTTTGCACTTTCATGTACTCAACTTGTCTCTACATATCTGCTAAATATTGTTTGATTATCTAATATTTGCTTTTATTTTATTTCTTCATTCCTTCTAAATAAACTTTATTTTTTCCCCTTGGAAATGCATATTTTGTAAATGTGGAAGGGAAAAGTAGAGGATACAGTCACTTGTTATTGACTAGGTTCTAGCCCATCTATTTATAAGAGTAGGGAAATACGTGCTAATGCCAATACTCTAAAATTGGATGGTAAACAATTCAAATACTAAATCTCTATGAAAATAAATGTATTTGATTGAAGAAAGTACAAAGTTCTGTCAAATACAATCGAGAGAATTCTAATACTGTTATAATTATATGAAAAAAATTTGATAAAGTGCTTTAGAAAAACTTTGCAACATTAATCTTCAGAACAATTAATCTTTAAGTTGGAGTTTCCCCAAAAACCAAAGGAGGACTGAAATTGGTTCTTCGTAGGGTTGGTTTCTGAAGATTAAGGAGTGGTACCATTTGTTTTTATATTAAGTGCAACTCAAACTATTTGCTTGTGTTAGGACGCCCATGTTCTTAAATGGCTTCAGTTATACAGTGATGTAATTTACTAATTTTGCTATCTTTTAATATTGTGCAGGTATTCTCTTTTAACTCTTGTGTCTGAGGCCATTTGCCATCTAATATATCCTTTTAGGTGGCAGGTAAGTTACTAATACCATGGGTTCCTATGTTTCTTTTCCTAGTTAGAATAACATGATAAGATTGTCTCAATTTTCCCATTAGCATTTTATTGTCTCATCTGGATATTACTGTTGATGTCTCTTTAATTTTTTCTAGACATGATGATTTCTTCAATATTCCATATTCTAATCAATTTATTTTTGTTTTGCTGAAGCATGTCTACATTCCATTACTATTTTACAGTGGAGTAGACTACATTGATGCCCCTACACCTTACATGATGGGTCTCCATTCTGGTGTTGATACTTCAAATCTGGCTATGGATGGTGTAAGTTCTGTTTGTGAATTAAAAATCTTCATGGCATTTATGTATATGTTCCACTTAGTTAATGTTCAGTTTGGAATGCTTCACTTTTTCTATGATCAATGTTTTATATGTATGGTTATTTTCATAAAATTTTGACAACATTTGTTCATTCTTTCTTCCGGTTATAGAGAGTTCCAAAATTAGGATATATTCACAAAATTTTAGAGTTGCTTCTGATTTTACTTGCCACCATGTACAACAAAGCTAGGCCAAGTTCTTAAATTCTGTAAAATAACATGCAAAGCTCCAACTTCAGTAGACAAGTATTTCTGCCATTTTGAATGCACTAATGGCTACTTTGTTGGTTTATGTGTTCATTGCCTTCCTCACCTCCTTTTTGTGTTTCTACTAAAGGAGCTTTTATTGTGACTTAGCCAAGAGATGCCCTAAAGTGCCGTCAACTTGAGCTAACCTTGGAATGTGTGGAATGATCATGGTTATTGAGTTGTGATGTTGCTTCTTATGATAACAATCAGGTCCTCCTGAAGTTGCTGACAAATTCTCATTTCTAGAACAAACCTATATTTAGATATAATAAAGAGTAAAATATTTGGTTGTGACACCAATCAGAGAAGAAAAAGATCAGTTGGAATACAAATCTCAAAGTGTGAAGTGTAATGTGGGAGATATATTTCGGTCTCATCAAATGTAGTGCATTTGACCACTCTGCCTTGATTGTCATTTTCTATAGCTATTAACTATGCCATTACGGTTTATGCTCAACTAGTGAATGGATGATGTCACGTCTGACTTTTTCTGTTTTTACTGGTCAACCTATTGACCTGTTGGTTTATGCTTGTGCTTTTAGGTTTTAAAGATCAAGTTGTTGAGCCTTGATTTAACTTGCTTTTTCATTCCTTATAGGTGGTTGTTGTGGACCTGGAATACAACAAAATTAGCACATCAGAAGAAATACCTCCTATTCCAGAGCCAGAATTAAGTTCTTTGCGTGGTGAAATACTGGAGCTTTTGCATCCCAATGTTGTGGGCATAGATCAGATGAAGGCTGGTCCAGTTACTTTTTCAGAATTGTATACAAAATGTTGCAGCAAGAAGTGGGATAAGGGTCATGACCTTCAACTTAGGTGATACTTGGATGCATCTGAAATATTCATAAGTACTTATTGCTTTCCTTCAGTTGGGTATTCAGATCATTAGATTTAGTCTTTTTATTGTCTTAGATGATTAGTTCTTTGGAAAGAAATATACGTGGTGTACTGAATTGATTATTAGAGAAATAAAGACATGCTTGGTACTTTGAGTTCCTTTCTATGTTTTCCATTCTACATCTGTAGATGATTGTCAACTTTTCTTAGGAAATTCTACAACATCTGGGTAATTATTGGAGAAACCAGACAAAACTCAAACCTTTTGCTGATTATTTGAGGGAATTCCAGGACACTTTACACTTTCTAGTATCAAGTATCAAGGACAAATCTTTTCAAATTACTTTGTTTTTTAGTTATTGCTTCTTTTACTAGTATAAATATCAAAGTAGAGGACAAAGGGAGCAAAGCTTTCAGCATCATATACGGCGCCACAAATCTTTACATCAAAGTTATAATGTTCAGTTATACCATCACAAACTAGGGCATTGATATGCATCAATGTCATTATATGTTGATACTAGTTTTGCTATTATCTAAAATAATATACAATTACAAGCGCTTTTATTGTAATTTAATTACACATTTTCTTGTGATTTTTCACATTTTTGTTTCATGTACAGGTTAATATTTTTAAACTTCTTTGCATCAATTTTAGGCGGCTACCGCAATTTCATTGTATGTAATCCTTTTTCGAAGTTGTTATCGTACTAAATTATTGTTTAACCTTCATACCAATTGAATTTATTTGTCCTTATTTTGACTATCATCAGGAAAATACTGCAAGTCATGACTTTAACACCCAAGCATTTTTAAAGAAGCGGTCACGGTCAACTAACCAACCGGCAGATCCAATGGTGATGTTGCTTTCTGATTGATCAAAATTTTCAAGAACTTGTTACAAACCAATGTGGCTGCTTGTATAAACTGTTTAAATGTTTCATGTCTTCTTCACATGCATTTTATGTAGTCCCTTAACATTCCTTGTCCTCATTTTACTTTCCTTAATTTGACAGATAACCCAGTTTTTAGATTCTCATGGTTTCTTGGATTACCTTGAGAGATGCATAGGATCAGATGAAAATAATAACAATAATCTTCTTGATAAGTTGCAAGATGCTATTGGGAGGGGTCAGAACCCATTTTCTATTCTCCCTTGGTCATTGGTGGAGCCAGAGATTATAACCATATCAGATCCAGATGCTGGATTGGCAGGTATATGTAGTTGCTAATTGCTTCTTTGAGTTAGAGAATTGGATGAAAGCTGACCTTAATTGCCAATGTATGAATATATGCATGAAAGTACATAAGAATATTAGAATAATTAATTTCCACAAAAAATCCACTAATTCTACACTATTCTCAACACCCCCTTCACATTAGACCAAAGATATAATGTCCATGTTTAGTTTAGTAAATATGAAACTTGAGGACCTCCTAATGACTTTGTAAACAAATCGACTGATTGATTTGAGAAATAGTGAACTATGTAATCAATTCCTTTGACATAATTCTCTTTAATGATAGTCCACCTCTATCTATGTGATGCTTGATTATCACATATCAATCTCATAGGCTTGTGTGACATAGGTCTAAGAGAATGAATCCAAATTTCTTCTAACAATTGATGCACCTATAATAAATCACATGTCGCAATTAACATGGCCTTGTATTCAACCTCTGCATTACTACGTGCTACTCCTTGCTCTTCCATGAGACTAAGTTTCCTCCTTCAAATGCATAATAGTTTGAAGTGGTACGACTATTTAATTGTGAACCTACATAATTTGCATTTTCAATTCTTGGTATATCAATGTCCGTAATTATGGTACATTAGTCTTTGTCCAAGAGGCCTCTTGATATACTCTACAAAACGTAGTGGTAATGTTCAACATAAGGAGAGGATAAATTGACTCAACTATGTAATGTACAACAGCTTACCAAGAACTTGTGATATTTAGCTGGATCATAATATGCCTCCCACGTATTAGGTGTGATAGGGATATTTAAGAGTATCTATAGGCTTAGATTCCAATAACCAGGTCTTTTACAACAAATCAGTGGTATTCTTTTTCAGATAGGTAAATTCCTTTTGTTAACAATGCTATCTTATTACCTAAAACATACTCTAAAAGATCAAGGTGATTGGTTTGAAAATTGTTGTTATAGAAGCCCTATACCTAGAGATTTGTACTAAATCATAATGACCATGACATATATAGGCAATGATAGGTTATGCTTTATCATAAAACATAGAATGGGCTAAATGATAATGTCTGAGACTAAAATCATATATAGTTGTACTTACTCATCCAAACTATGCACGAGGAGACTGCCTGAGGTCATAAAATAATTTCTTTATGTCGACATATTTAGCTGGAAGAGTTCTTATAAGCAACAAACCTTGGTGGTTGCTCCATATAGGCTTTCTTTTGAATGCAACATAAAAGAACACATTCTTAATGTCAATATGATGCAAGGGCTAGTGGGCATTTAGAGAAATAACAAGTCAAACCAAAATGATCTTAGTCATAAGAGTGTGAGTTCTCATAGTCTACAACAAAGATTTAAATGTAGCTCTTGGACGTGAAGCAAGCCTTAAGGTGATCGACAATATCATTTAGGTGACCTTTAGTAGTGAACACCCATATGTAACTTATAGAAGATTTGGCAAAAGGTAAAGGTAGAAGTTCCTAAATACCATTAGAATGAAGATTTGTCATCTTCTCAAGTATCATAGCCTGCCACCTAGATTGTGTCAAAGCCTCAACCATCGTCTTGGGTAGACACAACAGAAAATTGAAAGCAAATGCAGTACAAGGAGATAAAGAATGGTGAAAGAAAAAAAAAGAGACATGATGATAATTATTTGATATGGAGGAGAATGGGTAAATCTAGCTTAGATGATTAGTCATGGTATTAAGAGGAGTAGTCCAAGCCTAAGGATCACTCTTCATACTCTCACTTGGTGGGGATATCCTTGAATTTGATGGTGGTAAAGAAGAGGAATTAGAATCATAAATTACTGAGGGAAGGGAATCGATAGGTAGAGCAAAGTTTGGTAAAGATGGAGATGACTCAATTGAAGAGGAAGGGTATAAGGTGCTTGTTCAAAGAAGGTAACATTGGCTAAGGTGGAATACTAATGGAGGAATAGTGAATAATACAGAAATAAATTACATTTTTGCCTTTGGGGAAAGTTTATGAGAATGTGGCATGAGGAATAAGACAAAATGCATACAGCCAAAATTGGTGGAGAGGAAGACAATATGTAGTAACATGTAATGTTATTTTCCAGAAAAAACATGTAATGTTACATATAATAATATAGTCTAACAACCAAAAAGCATACACTTCTATAGTTCTTCACTTGTATATGAGTAATAGCCTTAGTTTTCCCAATTTGACCTTTTCTTTATGAACACCATCTTTCCTGGCCACTTTCTATTTCTTCTAGCAAACTTTTTCAAAATAAATCATTTTACTTTATTAGCTTATCACCTTCTTGGCCACTTGTTCTTATGAGATTTAGGCGCCATTGTTTCTGATTGTAAACTATAGAGAAAGGTATTTTTGTATTTTTATGTTTGTACAAAGTATAGATATATACATATATATATATATATATATATATATATATATATATATACTAGCTAATCAACAACTAATTAGGTAATAAGATTCCTATAATCAAGCCTATAATCAAACTAATAGTTACACAATCTTTATAATCTTTAACACTGCCTTTTAGGTGGAGAATAGATATTAATCATGCTTTACTTGTTACAAATATAGTTGACTTGAGCTACATTTAGAGTTTTGTGAAAATATCTCCAAATTGTTCTTCATTTTTGACATATCCTATAGAGATCAAGTTTTACTGCACTTTTAATGAATGAAGTAATAATCAATCTCAATATGTGAAGTTCGTTCATGAAACATATAATTAGAAGCAGTATGTAGAGTAGCTTTATTATCACACCACAACTTTGCTAGTATTGAGGATTTAAGACCAATTTTTGTTAAAAGCTGATACATCCACATTATCTCACACGTTGACTGTGCCATAACTCTATATTTAGATTCTACATTATATCTGAACACAACATTTTGCTTCTTGCTTTTTAATGAGACCAAATTTCCTCCAATAAAGACACAATAGCGAGTGGTGGATTTTTGGTCAATCTTAGAGCCCGCAACATATGATGAACACTCAATATGATTATGTCCATGATTTTTATACAGTATCCCTCATCTAAGAGCTCCCTTTAAGTAATGTAAGATTTGTTCTTAGGCAGCCTAATAATTAACAGTTAGAGAAGACGCGAATTGAGATATGATTATGTCCATGATTTTATACAGTATCCCTTGTCTAATGGCTCCCTTTAAGTGACATAAGATTTGTTCTTAGGCAGCCTAATAATTAACAGTTCGAAAAGACGTGAATTGACTTATAATAATGGTAGAATATGCAAAATTAGGGCAAGTTACTGTATGATAGTTCAAATTTTTAATCAATCTCTTATTATTCTCAGGTTATTCAAGCAAGACTCCATTTTGGTGAGTTATAAGTTAGGGAGCATTTGACATTGTATGGTTTAGTACCTAACTTTTTGTTTTCAGTTAATAGATCTAGTACATGTTTCCTTTAAGACAAGAAAATGTCTTTCTTGCTACTTGTGACCTCTACTTCTAAAAAATACTTTTAAGACCCCTACATCTTTTTTGTGAAATTGACTATGAAGGAAGGAGTTCAAAGATGAAATGTAATGACAATATCATCCACATACACAAGGAGAATTATACCAAATGTACAATGTTTATACAAAATTAAGTGGTTGAATTTACTTTTATTTGTGTCAAACATTTTCACGGCTTGACTAAATTTTCCAAATCAAGCAAGGTGACTATATTTTAGACCATATAAGGACTTTTGAAGATGACAAACTTTCCATAATCCCCTTGAGCAACAAATCCAAGTAGTTGCTCTATATACACTTCCTCTTGAAAGACACCATGTAAGAAGGTATTTTTGATGTTTAGTTGATGTAAGGGCCCATGCATAAGTAGTTTCCATAGAAATGAATAGGCAAATAGACGTTAGTTTAACAAGAGAGAAAGTATCAAAATAACATATCATATGTTTATGCATAGCCTTTTGACATAAGTTGTGCTTTAAACCAAGCCACGATCCATCATGATTGACATTGATTGCTAATACCCATTTACATTTAATAACTTTCTTTCATACAGGTAAGTTCGCTAAATCCCACGTACCATTAGCATCTAAAGAATAACATTATCCTAGCCATAATGGTAGAAGGCTTCATCAATAGTTTTTAGGGAGTCATAAAATTAAGTGAGGCAACAAAAGAATAGGAAGAGAAGACAAATGATCATAAGAAACAAAAGAGGAAATAGGATAATGCACTAATGTTTACCATTGCTAAGCGCAATTGAGAGATTAGGATCATTAGATGTTGGATCTGATGTTGAAAAAGAGACATGTGGCGAACTTGTATTAGGATGATCTTGTCTTCTACAATAGACTAGGTGAATAGGCAGTGGTTGTGATTGTGGTGTGTATGAATATCATGTGTAGGAGTAACATTAGTGGTCTAATATGTGATCTTATGAACTAACAAATTATCATCCTCCTTATTAGAAATTGAGCACATGGGAAAGAAAGGAATGGGTTTAAAAAATGTAACATCAGCTTACACAAGATAATTGTTAAGATTAGGATATTAGCATCGATACCCCTTCTATAGTTGAGAGTAGCCTAGGAAAACACATTTTGAGGATTTAGGATCTAACTTAGTGGCTTGGGGACGAACATCACGAGCAAAACAAGTTCTACCAAATATTCATGGCATAGTAAGGACTAAGGGTTGAGTAAGAAAAAGAATATTATATGGAATTTCACCCCAAAGAATAGGTTAATGCTTACAATTAATCAAAAAATAGGTTGTGAAGACCACATTGGTCCAAAATTTGTTTGGGAACATGCATTTGGAATGAGAATGCTCTATCAGTTTCAAGGAGATGTCGCTTTTTTCTTTCGGCCACACCATTTGCGATGATTTGTCAACATATAAGGATCGATAATGAATACCATTCTAGATGATGTTGGTTTGGAACTATGTGAAAAAATATTTTTTGCATTATCACTTCTCAAGGTGTGGATAGAGACATTAAACTATGTTTTTCTTTTAGTATAAAAAGCAACAAAATGGGAAAATAATTCAAAATGACTTTTCACTAAATAAAGATAAGTCACACGAGAGAAATCATCAACCAAAATAACAGAACATTAAAACTCGATTTTGGACATAGCAGGACATGAACCCTAAACACTGAAATGTACCAACTTAAAAGGAAAATTAGTGCATTTGGTAACTTGATGAATTGATGATAGACGATGATGTTTGACAAACTGACATGACTCACAATTTAAGCAAGATTGCAATATGAAATTAAAGACATTACTTCTTCAGTAGAGCTAAGGAGGGGCGTCCTAATCGACAATGAGCTTGAAAAGGAGTTTGACACCTGAGCAAGCAATGGGTATTATCACCTTCGTATTTAGAATGTAGAGACTTTCGTATTTAAGTCCTTTACTAATAATTTTCTTCGTCATATTATCCTGAAAAATACAATAATCAGGAAAGTAAAATACAATAATTTAGGGCAACTCATTGATATTAAATTAAAGGAAACCTTAGTAGGTTTAAAACTTAGGACAAGGAAAGCAATGGAGTGGGATTAATAGTGCTAGAACCAATAGCAATAGAAGTAGTTCCATCAGCTAAAGTAACATTGGAGAGATTTGAGGGTTTCTAGAATATAAAGAAGAGACTAGAATTACCTATCATATAATTTGAGGCACCAAAGTTAATGACCCATTGTAAGGAAGAGGAAATAAGACACGTAGATGTGTTACCTGAGTCAGCAAATTGTAGTGATGAGGTGGTGTTGACAGAATTGGATAGGAAAACCGGAACTAAAGTTCTGTTGTATTCTACATTTATTTCTTGACTGATAAATCTTAAATAGGAAAAAAATACAGCGAGTATAGAATCTTTACTAATCTGCAGCACCTTAACTTAGATGCTGATTTATCTTATCCTGAATCTAGGATAAGATATTTTTGTTTTATTGGGATCATTATCTACTAGATATCATCTTTTCTAATTTACCGACACTTCCCCTCAAGTTGGTGCAAAGATATCTATCATGCCCAACTTGCTAACTTGAAGTTCAAATGGTTGTCTTAACAATCCTTTAGTGGATACGTCTTTAACTTGTTGCGTGGTTGGAATGAATGGAGTACATATTGTTCCTGCTTCAAGTTTTTCCTTGATGAAGTGCTTGTCAATTTTAATGTGTTTTGTCCTGTCATGAAGAACTGGATTATGGGCAATATTGATGGTTGCCTTATTATCGCACTACAATCTCATAGGAAAGCTCGTTGGACTTTAAAGATCTTCCAAAACTCTTTGTAGCCATAGAACTTCACATACACCTTGATCCTTTGATCTAAATTCTGCTTCAGTGCTACTCCTAGCAACTACACTCTGTTTCTTACATCTCCATGTAACTAAGTTGCCCTAGAGGAACGTATAGTACCTAGAATTCATATCTTCTATCAATAGTTGATCCTGCCTAGTCTTCATCAGTATAGACCTCCACTCTTCTATTTCCCTTTCTGGGCGTGAACTTTGAATATCAAAAGCGTCTGTACACAGCTTCTAGATGCTCCTTACATGGGGAATGCATAAACTGGCTAACCATACTTACAACGAAGGCAATATCAATTCTTGTGAGACACAAGTAGATCAGTCGCCCCACTAATCTCTAGTACCTTCCTGTATCTACAGGGATTCCATCTTTAATATCTCCAAGTTTGACATTAAACTCTATTGGAGTGTTTGAAGGTTTACATCCACTCATTCCAATCTCCTTCAAGTGATCTAAAATATACTTCCATTGTTAGACCACAGTTTCCTTTTTTGATCTTGCTACTTACATTCCAAGAAAATATCTTAGCTAGCCCAAGTCCTTAATTTTGAACTCCTTGGCTAGACTTAGCTTAAGTTTTCTCATTTCTTCTATATGATCTCCAGTTAACATTATATCATCCACATAGACAATCATAATTGAAATTTTGTCTTTTGTGGATCTCCTAGTGAACAAAGTGTGATTATATTGTCCTTACTCTTATCGAACTTTGTGAATCTTTTGAACCAAGCTCTAGGAGAGTGCTTAAGATCATACAAGGATTTTTTTAATTTGCATACCTTGGTTCCAAACTTTTCAGAGAATCCAGGGGGAGGCTCCATATATACTTCTTCATCCAGATTTCCATTCAAGAAAGCATTCTTTACATCTAATTGATTTAAAGGCCAGTCAAGAATAACAACAACTGAAAGGAGGACTCAAATTGTGTTTAACTTTGCCACTAGTGAAAAAGTCTCGGAATAGTCTACGCCATATGTCTAGGTAAAGCCTTTAACTATTGGCAAAAAAAATGAGGTTTTCCGATTGCAAGTTCCATGGAATTAATCAACCAAGCTGTGATCAAAGAATATTCAGACCTCTATATTGCTATATTTGGATCATTCGAAGCCGGCCTTGTTGTCTCTCCATTCAAATATTTGAGTTTATGTTATGGTCCCCTGTTTGGGATCTAGTTACAGGACAACTGATGGTAAAATCAACCTACGAGGTATGAAGCGGCCAATGTTTTCTAGACTTCCTGCCTTTAGGACCTATGGTCAATTGTAAAGAAAATAAAGGCTCGTTAAATGAGAGAACCTTTCGATCTCTTAATGACAGAATTTGAATGTTGAAAATTTTCAAATCCCACTTCCATTCTGAATTCCAACTTAAGTACCAAAAGAAAATAACAACTTCCTACAAAGCAGGAGCCACTACACTACATGTTGAGTAATTAACTAAAATGGAACAAAACAAAAGGAAATAACTGAAAACACAGTTGGAATTCTTTGACTACTTCAACTCCTCTCCCTCCAGCCACGTCTCTTATACCTGATTCCTTTGGCAAACTTGTCATTACAAGGCAGCACTTCCACAACTTGGTTTGTGCACATAACACCACCACCTCCATTAAAATTATGCTTGTCCTCAAGCACAAAAGAAGGATATCTGCTGCGAAAGGAAGGAATATCTTCCCATGAAGCCTCCGCGGGGGATAATCCCTCCCAGTGCACCAGCACTTGAGGCTGACCCTTGTGAAGTCGTGAACCTAGAATAGCTTGTGGATTTGCATGTATTTCTCCCTTGGAAAGAACAAGTAAGGAAGGCTCAATAGGAAGGGATGTACCATGAAAAGGCTTGAGACAAGAGACGTGAAACACAGGATGTAACTTCGAAATAGGTGGAAGGGCGAGCTTGTAGGACACACTGCCCACCTTAGCGATAATTGGAAAAGGTCCATAATAACGAGGAGAGAGCTTACAATACCTCTTGGAAGTCAAGCTAATTTGGCGATAAGGTTGCAGTTTGAGAAGCACGAGGTCACCAATTTGAAAATGAACTGGATGATGCTTGGAATCATAAACAGCCTTCATGGCATTTTGAGCCTGAAGAAGGCGATCTCGTAAGTCTAAAAGCACCATGTCTTGCGCTTCTAACGCTTGATCTATCGCTTCAAGTTTAGCCAAACCTGGACAATAAGAAAGCATTTTTGACAGAGGGCGCCCATAAACAATCTCGAATGGAGTGGCATTGAGAGAAAAATGATAGCTGTATTATAACAATATTCTACCCATGACAACCATTGAAGCCAACAATTGGGACGATCGCTAGTTAAGCAACGTAGATACATTTCAATGGTGCGATTGACAACTTCAGTTTGCCCATCACTTTGGGGATGATAGGTTGAGCTGAAGTTGAGTTAGTGCCACTTAAACGAAACAGTTCAGTCTAAAAAGAATTAGTAAATGTAACGTCCCTATCACTCACCATCATTTCTGGCAAGCCATGGAGTTTGACGATATTATCAAAAAACAACCGAGCAACACTCACCGCTGTATAAGGATGAGAAAGTGCCAAAAGATGGGAATATTTAGAAAAACTATCAACCACAACCAGGAAGACATTTTTCCCTTGTGAGGTGGGCAACCCCTTAATAAAATCTAATGAGATGTCAGACCGTATTTGGAGAGGAATTGGTAGAGGTTCAAGAAGGCCCGCTGGATGCAAGTGTTCGGATTTATGGCGCCGGCAAGTGAGGCACTGCTGTACATAAGTTTGAATAGTGGCTTTCATTTCCTTCCAATAGAAGTCTCTAGCAACCCGATGAAGTGTCTTTTGGTAACCTTCATGATTGTTGTCATGAATTGAAGAGATGATGGTAGGAACCAGTGGAGAAGATGACAGTAAGTAAACTTTGTTTTTTAAAGAAAATGAGGCCATTTGTATATTTCCAAGGTCCGACGGCTTCACCTTGTTGGATTCGCTGTACCACTTGTTGCAACAATTCCGTTTGATGAATTTCCTGGCGGATGGAATCAAAGAGGGGCAACTGAGGCATTGAAATGGAAGAAAGAATAGGTTGCTGTTCTTCAAAACGACGAGATAAGGCGTCCGCCACCGTGTTGTGTTTTCCAGCCTTATACTCCAGTTGGAAGTCAAATCCCATTAATTTGCTCAGCCAATGTTGCTGAGGTGACGTAGTAAGCCGTTCTTCCAACAAGAATTTCAGGCTGTAACGGTCTGTACAGATAAGGAATTGTTGTCCCCAGAGGTAATCACGCCAATGCCGAACTGCTTTAACCAAGCCGATGAGCTCTTTCTCATATGCTGGTAGTCCCTTGTAGCGAGAAGCCTAAGTTCTACTGAAATAAGCAATGGGCTGGCCACCTTGTTGAAGAACTACCCCTATTCTCAAATCTGAAGCATCACATTCTACAATAAATAACTTGTTAAAGTCCGGCAAAGCCAACACCGGGGTATAGGTCATAGCTGTTTTTAATTGTTCAAAGGCATTTAACGCTTCTTTTGTCCATTGGAAAGGACCCTTTCCGCAACATAGTAGTCAAAGGAGCTGCAATGGTTCCATAATCTTGTACAAATTTGCGATAATACCGTGTGAGTCCCAAAAATCCACGCAATCCTTTCACAGTGCTCAGTTTTGGCCACTCTTCCATTGCAGCAATCTTAATTTGGTCTACTGCAACCCCCTTGTTTGAGATGATGTGTCCTAGATAGGAGACTTGTTGTTGGGTAATGAGACACTAGGAGCGTCTTAGGAAAAGTTGGTGATTTTGGAGCAAAATGAAAACTTGCCGGAGGTGCTCTAGGTGATCTACCCGAGACTTACTGTAGACAAGGATATCATAAAAATACACAAGAATAAACTTTCTCAGGTAAGATTGGAATACCTCATTCATTAATGCCTGGAAGTACTCGGGGCGTTGGTGAGGCCAAATGGCATAACCAAGAATTCAAAGTGACCATGATGAGTTTGGAAAGCTGTCTTTTCCACATTTGTTGCACACATTCGGATTTGGTGGTATCCGGAGCGTAGGTCCAACTTGGTGAAGTATTTAGCACCATGTAATTCTTCCAAGAGCTCCTCGATCACTAGTATAGGAAATTTATCCTTAATGGTTTCAAGTTTAAGGCCCGGTAATCCACACAAAACCACCAAGTATGATCAACTTTAGAGACAAGGAGAACAGGTGATGAATAAGGAGACTGACTAGGCCGTATAATGCCACATTCCAACTTCTCTCGACACTGCTTTTCAATTTCATCTTTTTGTGCATGTGGATATCGATAGGGCCTGACCACTATTGGAATAGTTTCTGGCTCTAAATTGATGTGGTGGTCATGAGTTCGAGCAGGAGGAAGCCCTTGGAGTTCTTGAAATACTGATACAAACTTTGTGAGAAGCTGGTTCAATTCCATCTCAGAATTTGATGCCTCTTCGATGACTTTTAGTTGTGAATTTGTTGAAGGCGAACTATCAATTCCCTGCAGTTCTAGAACTCTGCCATGCCTTTTAAAAGTCATTGTTTGGGATTTAAAATCCCAAAATATTGGACCCAATGACTTCAGCCATTACATTCCCAACACCCCATCAATTCCATTGAAGGTAAGCAAGAAAAAATCCAAGTAAATAAGACAACGTCCCAAATTAAGCAGAACCCCACGACACTGACCTGGGCTTTTTAGTGTGCTGCCATTCGCCATGGTGACTTGAAGTTTCTCTACCAGCTCCCATGGTAGCCTTAATTTGTTGACCCACCTTGAATCTAAGAAATTATGGGTACTCCCAGTGTCGATTAGCAACATCAGAGAGTGATTCCCCCTGATTCCTTGGATTTTCATGGTTCGACCCCCTGCCATTTCGTTGTTGATGGCATATAGTGAGACTTTCGGGTCTAATTCTCCTTCAATTTCTCCTTCCTTGTCACCTTGTAGAGATTCCTCAACACCATCAAGCCAAAACAACCGTTTGCATTGGTCGCCCCTAGTATAGACTTCATCGCAGTTAAAACATATCTTGCGTGCCCTTCGATCCTCCATCTCTGCTTGGGTTAGGAGCTTGAAGTTTTTTTTATTTGGAAAATTGGCTATGGTGCTTGGTGTTGGTTTTGCTGATGTTGACCTTTAAACAGTCATGTCTGCCTCTACTGAACGTATTACTAGTGCTATGTCTTCTGCTTCTCCCCCAGTCTGACTGACCAAACTATTCTTTTTGGTGTATTTCCATATTTGATTTCGTGGTGAGGGAATTGAGCACCACCTAACCACCCTCATCTCAATGTCTTGACTGTGGAGATATCATACTTAATGCACACAGATGCCCCCACAGTTTTCTATCTTATGGCAGTCTATGGACACTACAACGATCTCCAATATCTGAAGGCGGCTGCATGAATAAAGGAAACGGGGAAAAATTAAAGGGTTTAGGCTCACCATGTAAATTAGGGAATTAGGTCAATTAAATTGACTCTATATCATTGTATTAATATATACGTAAAGTACACAGGAATTATTAATTTACTTAAATAATCTCCTAATATACTATTGTCAACAGCTTCTTATGCATTTAATTTGATACTATTACATGTTCAGACGAGGCTAAGGTATGGCCTATGGTTTTTCAGGATCTGGCGCTAAATACACATATGATAGGTTTCCTTCAAACATTAGATCAGAAGATCAAGAGGAGAAGAGGAAGCAAATTCTTGCAGCAGCCAGCGGAGCTTTTGAGTACATAAAACATACTCCTGGGTATTTATGTTTTGCAAATTTATATTATCTATGTCTTCCTTATTGTACTGATTGCCTTGTAATTCTGCTTTACTGTAACAATCATAATTCTCTATTATGTAACCAGCTCTCCATCTTTACAAGTGGGCAAGGACTCTCTTAGTCCAATGGAGAGGGCTGTAAGTTCCTCTTACCACAATCATAGTGCAATTGCAATTGTAGAGATTGAAGTCTTAGCTTTTGACCATAATAGCTGTATTTTACAGGCCGAAAGGGATCGTATGGTATTGGATATTAAAGTTAAACTGCAGGTAGAACTCAATTCTTCTTTGTTTCCCTATGAATCCATACAAAATGTCTTGCTGTTGAATTTGCCATATAATATGGCCTTTTGTCTTCAGCTATAAACTATCCTCTATGCATAAAGAAGTTGACTCATGGTCTTTGCTGTCAATTTACATGTATGGATGGAATGTCTTCCATAGCTTTGGCAAATATTTTCTAAGATTGGCAATGATAAAGAGAAAAGTAATTTTGCATAAAATATATGGCTTTGGAAAATATAAATAGCGTTTAATAATAGTTAGATGTAAAAATTATGGCATTAACAAATTCTAAGTAGCATTGTTTTCCTTGTCACTCAACTTATTGAATTTAACTCAGCTGCGCCATTTGAATGCTTATAAATTTTCAAGCAAAGAAGATTTTCTACTGCAGTTTTCCTTTCAGTTAACAGTTTGCAATATTTCCATAAATGACTTTGCATCAAACTGTTACCCTTTTTATTTGTTGTATATTTTTTTCTCCTTTTCTAGCTTTAAATACAAATTATAGAGATCTGGTGGACAGCAATATTGGGGTTGCGTCTTTTCTTGTTAATATTTCTGCTTGATTCTGTCACAGGGACTGTGGTTGCGTCTTCTCAAACTGGGAGTTACTGATGATCCACTTTCGTCATTTGAATATGGAACAATCCTTGGTATTGTTCTGCAAGAAATCAGATTTCTTATTGGAAATTTAACATGATGCCTTTTGTTGAAAATGTTTTCGACGAGTGCCCGATGCTCCTCAGTTACAAAACACTCTGCCCTTTTTCTTTTTCTTTTGGTTCAGCGTACTAACAATGATCTTCTGATGGATTGCAGCCTTGATTGAGTCTGATGCAGAGGGAATTGGTGGTAGTGGGTTTGTTGAATGTATAAGGGAGCACATAATCTCGGTATTCTGCCAGCAAAGGCATCAGCTTATTCTATGGCATTCCCTGAGTTTATCTAACTTTGGCAGGTTTTGTTCTTGCAGGGTTGGCAATGTCAACTGACTGATGAGCAATTTATAGCAGTGAAGGAATTGGTATGCAAAATGCCATAACTATGTTTTTAATCTACTATAAGATCGTCATTATGATTGAACTTTGACATGTGAAATATTATAGGTAAATCCTATGTTTGCAATTAAAAAATATTGAACTTTTTTGTTCATATCAAAGCAATTCCTTCTACTTCATTTTAGCAACACTCTTATCATATCTAATCATATAGATGAAATATACTGCTAGCTATTTGCAATTTGGGGTGTCAAAATGTTTACAAGTTTGAATATGTTGCGTCTTTGTTCCGAGGACACTTGAAAAACCAAGTTATCCAAATAGGGCTCCCTTACTGTCATGTCTTCCATGTCGAAGACCAATATGAATAAAATAAATGTTTCTAGATATGTGGCATATCTGTAGTGAGGAAGATAAAATCTCTTAAGTCACTGAGGGTGTTAAATAATGGTATCATGAGATGAGTTAAACAGAATTTCTTGTTTAGAAATGGAAGGTTTGCATACTTTTGAAAAGTTGATTGAAAAGATGTATGATTTCTTTGTAGTTGAGTCATGAACTATGGTGTCAACTTTGGTTTTAAATTTCTTCTAATGTTTATCTACTGCAAATTAATTTTTGTGTGGCTATAATTTTTTTCCATGTTCTTGAGCTTCTTGGCTCCATTTTTCTGGCCTTGTGTATGTTAATAACCCATGACGTATGTGATTCAGTTGAAAACAGCAATTAGTCGTGCAACCTCACGGAATGACATTTCAACTATTAGAGATGCGCTTGAAGTTTCTGCTGAGATGTACAAAAGGGATGCTAATAATGTTTGTGACCATATACAATGCCACCTGATTTCTCTATCAATATGGGAGGAGACAAGGTAAGAATGATGGCATTTGTACAAGATTGAATTGCTACCATAAGTTTCATTATCCGACTATGCATCTCACTATCTCTTCTGTATTAGACAGATAAACTGGTTTAATCTGTCCTAAATTCTGTCATTTTAAGGTCTAAAGATTAAACTCATTGACGCAGCTGACTTAGCTCTTATCTTTACGTTTTCTCTCCCTATGAATATTCTCTTCTTCTAGGCCATCTCTTAGATACTTGGCATAATATAGTTGACCCCATCTCACTTCTGTTTTGGCCCCATTGTATCCTCTCTTTTTCTTCCCCAATTTTTGTACTGTTACTCATTGGAAGAGAATGCATTGCAAGGTTCTGGGAAGGATATTTTGACTTTCTGATGGAGCATTCTTCTAACAAGTAAGCCTACACAGCATTCACAATTCCATTTTTATATGTATTGTTTTTCCATTGGTATATTCTTCTTGTTTATGCGTAGATCATTGAACTAAGTTGTATGAAGAATGACCATCTAGTTTGTTCAATGCTTAAACACATAATGCAAAAAACAGTGATGTAGTAAAAATTTGGTGTTCCTTAAATATTCTCTTTCATGTTATATAATTATGTTCAAACGCTACAAGTTATGTTGGGAAGGACAAAAAGGGCTAGGGAAATTGTTTATAACTTGCAGTTCCTTTGACATCTCTTGTAGTTCCTTCTGGCTTTCTGGAAGATGTTTCCTATAGAAGTCTTGTCATTCTCCGTTAGCCATTTCCTTTTTTAACTTACCTAGCATAAAAAATTTACTCAGGGAGGGAGTAACTGTACTGTGGTCCTTCCAATTTCAATAGTTACAACCTAGAGTCACCAGAAAATAGCACATCAATGTCAGGCAGATGATTATGTTTTTCACTGCCTTTTGACTTTCTTTATCTGAAAAGTAATTCTATGTATTCAGTACTAATTCAGGTTTTTCACATATTTTTTGTACATAAAAGGCATATTCATTTGTATTCCATAGTGAAGGTTTTGTCTAACGTCAACTTCTAGATATGAACTTACTGCAATTCAGTGCAGTATACAAATGTTTACTAGGAGATAGCTAACCTACTTTGTATATGAATTCCGTTGTCAGGTCAGCAAACTATGCAGCTTTAGTGACAGCACAATTGATCCTGGTTGCATCACACATGGTGGTGTCATCATCTTTTATCTCACCTTTTTGTTTTCCATTGAGCTTAACTGACCTGTTTCTATCTTATGTTGCTTGATTGTCAAGGCTGGCCTGGGACTGCCTGATACTGATGCATGGTACATGATAGAAACAATAGCCGAGAAGAACAATATTGGATATAAGCAACTTGTAAGTTGAATTCTGTAATATTTTGTCAGTTACAATCCACATGTTATTCCATTTTCCTGGCTGTTTTAGTGGCTTGAACATGTGAAGTTGTACGTTGCATATAATTTAATGACCTCTTCATACTTTAATGAGAATGTATATATGCTAATTGCATGCCTTAGTTCGCATGTATAAGTTTTGACTCATTTGTTAATTCAGCTATGATTGTTTGATGTTTCTTATTTGCTTACTTTTTGAAATAATGGAACAGTACATTATACTTTTGTTTATTCTATGTTTTACCTGCAATCTTGAAGCACTTAGGTGGGCTAGCTGTTGCTAAATAGGTTGTTTAAATCTAAGACTTGGGACACTGCAAATAATTTTTTAACATATCTTTTCAGAAATCTTTGTAACTATGTTTCCACCTTCATGATGCCAACAAGAATTGACCAATCCACTAGATTTCTTCTATTCTTCCTATTTCTTTCCATTCGTTTTCTTCTTCTTGAGATTATATTCAACTGAAATTTTCTTTGGTTGATGTTTCAGATAAAACTTCGAGGATTTTTATCACACATTCAACAACTTCGTATTGGTTACTGGGGAATTGCAGCTGTGAAGCCGCAATCAATTTCATCTCATGGATTGTCATCCCCTCGTCCAAAAGATGCTAAGGATGAGGGTCAGCAACCTGCTGAGGCTTCTGTTATTGGTAGGAGCTGGGTTCAAAGCATGTTTAGTAGAGACTCATCAAAAGCAAATTCTTTTGGTCGTGTCCGCAAGTGGACTTCTGATGGGCTGGCTCATAAACAAGATTTGTCTGCCTCTGGGCAAAAGAAACTTCAAACAAATGTTCGCATACTTAGGGGTCACAGTGGTGCAGTTACTGCTTTACATTGTGTAACTAGAAGGGAGGTATGGGATCTAGTGGGTGATCGTGAAGATGCAGGATTCTTTATCAGTGGCAGCACGGACTGCATGGTAATGTTACTTGTTTAATTGTTCTGTATAACTTAGTATGGTACTTCACGAAAGTGTCAATTTTCAAAGTTTGATGTCAGGTCCATGCTTTATGTTATCTTTGAAGGATTTCTTAGAACACTGAATTATATGGCCCTTTTACATCTATGAATAATACCAGACTTGTTTAATCACCAATCACCCATTTTGGGCTGCTTAATTTCACTTTATCTCATATCCTTGCTATGGTTATATGCTGGGACTAATAAGTCATACAAATTGTGAAAGTCCAAAACATTACAGCAATTCTGTTTGTATACAAAATAATTAATATTTGGTGATTGGAGGCAGGTCAAGATCTGGGATCCTAGTATGCGTGGTTCTGAACTTCGGGCAACTTTGAAGGGACACTCTAGGTATGTAAAAGCTTATATATTTTCTATTACGTATTTGCTGATGTCAAAGGCAGTTGATGGTTATGCCTCCTTGCTGAAACCCCTTTTGATGTCTCGCATTTTATTGTGTTGCTGTCTGTGCAGAACTGTTCGTTCCATAAGTTCAGACCGTGGGAAGGTAGTTTCTGGATCTGATGATCAGTCTGTTATTGTTTGGGACAAGCAAACATCCCAATTCCTAGAAGAGCTAAAGGGACATGAAGCACAGGTTTTCTTATTGTTTCCATTTCCTAAATCTTTTGTTATAGTTCGAGAGAGCTTATGCTACTTGGATTTAGGAATGAAAACTGACCCAGATCCATGTCTCAGATAGGTGCTTTTAAGTGTTTCTTTATTTTTCTTCTTTCACTTAAAGGTTAAGAGAAGAGCCCACTTATTTAAGTGTTGCGGAGGTGTATGCAATGCTGGTTCAATGTCTTAGTTACAAGAAAATTTTCTAATTTCTGTGTAGCAACCCAATTGCTTGTATAATTGTTGCAGAATTTTCTTGAATTGCTCCTACTGCTTTAAGCATGTAAAATTGTATATTCCCATTTGTTGTTAGGATTTCCTCTTTCTCTTTCGTGTTTCACTTTTCTTTCTTGTTGCTTTATTTGAATTATTCTTTTTGTGGTTCTGCATATGTTTGCACACTATCAAGCTTTGTCAAAGTGCATAGGAAACATCTGGCAGATTTTGAAACTACTTGTAATTTATGCTATTTAATTGTATAGGTCAGCTGTGTCCGTATGCTGTCAGGAGAGCGTGTTCTTACTTCTGCACATGATGGGACTGTTAAAATGTGGGATGTTAGAACTGATACTTGTGTAGCAACAGTTGGCCGGTGCTCTAGTGCAGTGCTATGCATGGAATATGATGATTCCTCCGGAATCCTGGCTGCTGCTGGTAGAGATGCGTAAGTAGTTTGAAACTTCAAATTGGTTCTCCAATTGGAACAAACATTCAAATATTTATCCTGCCACTTTTAACTAACGTATTGAACACTTGCATAAACAGGGTTGCAAACATCTGGGACATCCGTGCTGGTAGGCAGATGCATAAGCTCTTAGGTCACACAAAATGGATTCGGTGAGTTAACAAGGCATATTGTTATCCTTTTCTTCTGGGACTCAATTGTAGTTGTTCATCAATAAATATATTTGTTTGTGATCCAGGTCTATTAGAATGGTTGGAGACACTATGATTACTGGTAGTGATGATTGGACAGCAAGAGTCTGGTCTGTATCTCGAGGAACTTGTGACGCTGTTCTAGCCTGTCATGCTGGTCCAGTATTGTGTGTAGACTATTCCGCAGCAGACAGAGGGATAATTACTGGTAGGCAGCAGTCCTCTACTCATTTGTTAACTGCTTTTTGGTTGTGGGGGAATTCATTGCGTCTTAATGGAAGGGGTAGTTTGGTGTCAAAGAACTGTTGAGAAGTACTGAAATATTGTTGTCATTTTCAGGTTCCACTGATGGGCTGCTTCGCTTCTGGGAAAATGAGGAGGGTAAGAGAAGAACTATGCAGTTTATATATTGGCTAATTTATATCTTTTCCAGATCTGTGGCATTGAAGGTCTGCTTTTGCCCAGTTATATTTGGTGGTTTTATTAGAGTGATATGTTGATGGTGCCTCTAATAAATTTCCATGGAACGATCATCACCATGAAAGGGCTTTTTCAATTTTTCCATTCAAGTTGCTTTTGTTGGTGTCATGAAAAGGGTTAGTTGCATTAGTCAGTGAAGGTCTGGTTTTTGTCCAATTTGGGTTTCATGTGAAAATGGCGACCGTAATGGTCTGAGCCATGGTTCATCTGTCTCATTCCTAGACTGTTTCTGCAGTACCAGCTGCAAATTTGCTGTTGTTTGCTGAAAGACAGTAGTATGTGTAAAGAAGTAGATCCATTTGGAAATCAGAAGGAGCTCAGTCTGGTTGGTTGAGAGAAGGATGGGAGAAAAGGGGGAGGGAGGTGCAGATGGTGAAAATTTTAAATGGATGTTCTTTTTCATTTTTTTGGAATGCCTATGCTCCTTTTATTGGGAGCCAATCTTGACTTGAATCTACATCATGGGAGCTGGTGATGGGTATGCAATATTTGGTGTTAATACTTTCTGGTGGAAAAAATGTGGTGAAACAATTCCCTGTTTCTGTATCTGTTTAACTCCTCTCCATCACTCTTTTGGCTGTATCTATGCAAGTTTGTATGACGATATCACTTCAACCTTTAAGTGAGTAAGATGTGGTTTCATTCCTACTTGCTTTCTTTTTATGTACATATAACGGTTTAGTTCATTTTACTGAGTTGAAAATGGTACAGTAGATATTCACTTTTAGTGTAGATACAATCATAATGGTAACCAAAACAGTCATTCAAGTACTATCCTTTTTACTTTTCTTGCTTCTTTAATTTGCTCAAAGATTTCATTTCTACATTGATTACAGACAGTGTGTTATGTGTGCAATAAAATCAAGTGATTGGATTTTATTTTCACTTTTCTAGTTACTGTTTCTCATCTCTTCCCATTTGTTTATACTATACCATTAATCATGTGATGCATGCAGGAGGTATTCGATGTGTGAAGAATGTAACTATTCATTCTGCTGCTATTTTATCTATCAATGCTGGGGACCACTGGTTGGGAATTGGAGCAGCTGACAATTCCATGTCTCTATTCCATCGACCTCAGGAAAGACATGGTAGCTTATCTACCACTGGATCAAGAATGGCTGGGTGGCAGCTTTACAGAACACCCCAAAAGACGGTTGCTATGGTATTAATCTTTTTCTTTTGTGTTGATAGGAAGCTACTTATTGTTACCTTCTTGTGTTTGTTTAGTTTTAAATAATACTGTTTTCTTTGACTGGCTTTTGGTACTCCCTTTGCTTATAGCTTTGGGTCCCATAGACGTCGTTTGACACCTAATGAACCTTTTAGATTTGTTAAAAGTGTGTGCATAGGACTTGGTGACTTGGATCTCTAAATGGTCATTGTGTTACACCTTGATAGTTATGTTTTTGCTCACCGACTGCTTTTGATGTTAATTACTTGCAAAAGAGAAATTTGCATGTGCTGGAAATATGGCTGACGCATGGTTTTTTTAGGGTTATTGTGGTGTGAAATTTATTGTATTGCTTATTTTTACATTTTTATTTATTATTATTATTATTATTATTATTATTATTATTACTACTACTACTACTACTACTACTATCTTTTATGCTTATGCTTATGCTTATGTTTATTGTTATTTTTATCATCACTTTATTATTTTAATATTTATTTTTAATTAATTTGTATTTTTTATTATATATATATTTTATGTGGGTCGGGTAAGGCTGCATACTTTTGAATCTTTCCAAATCCTACATATTAGATGTTAGATTATGTGAAGGATAGCAAGTGTGAATAATTCTTCGTATTTATACATGCAATGGTTTTACAACGGGGTACTGGTAGCAGTTAATGAATGATTTATGACCTTATTCATTTCTCTTCTTCACACTTATTATTAAGGATGACCTCCAATTTGTCCCTTTAACATAAATGCATTTTTATGGAACTTTTTGTTTCTGTACATTTTCTTGTGTTCTTTTTGGGCGGGAAACTTTCTCCACTAAGGAAAAACCAGCAGGCTAGATAAATCTCTGTCCGTGTATGTAAACTACAAACAGATGAGCAAAGAAAAATCTGAAAAGATTTTGCCCTAAGGTTGACAAGGAAAACATAAAGTTGAATGGTAGAATTGAACTGGTTCACTGATGTCATTATAGACAGTTCAAATTCTCATGTTTGGACTCTTTGTTTAGTCAAGCTTTCGTACTTGCTTGGCATTCTTCCTTCACTTTTAGAGTTTACTTGACAGCCATCGACGACTTTGAGTTATACGATAGTCTGCCCAACATGAAGATTTTGAGTGCAGAAGATATTTTTTTTATTATGTTGGGCGTAGCCACCACTAGACTGTTTAGGCTTTTTTATTGTACTTCCCTAATGCTTCATCTACGCCTTCCCTTCCCATTATTAAATTAGCACATAGCTTACTTGAATTTTCCTGCAATTGTTCTTCATGGCCTCACTTTTTGGTTGCCAGGTGAGGTGTGTGACATCTGATCTTGAAAGGAAAAGGATTTGCAGTGGTGGCCGAAATGGTGTTCTGAGGCTGTGGGAAGCAACAATCAACATATAGAACTGTATCATATTTTGTCATGGATGTGTTCAAGGCTCATCAAATACACCAATCCGTAAATCATTTTGAAGATATTTGAAATGGTACAAGTCAGTTAATACCGCCTTTTCTTGTATAAAGTTACGTGGTTCATGTAGAAAGCTGGATGTGGTGCATCTTCCCTTGCATCAATTTGCATATTGTACTGGATTTTGGTGGAGAAAACACGTGTTTAGAACAGTGAAAAAGGTTTTTTGTTTGAAAAGTATGATAGAGCATAGAACAAAGATGAAGGTCATCTTTTACAGATTATTCTTTTTCTGTTTCAAATTGGTAAAAACTGGTCGTGACCTTGGTGATTGTAGTAAAGTTGTGATGAAGTATGAATTGCTTATTTTACCATATCTCTTCGGACAATGTTCTTCACAGATCGTTATTCTGAAATTACATTTTCCAAATACAAGGTTTGTAATTATTGTAATGTTGAGTTTTCGCTCATCTGGTTATCCATTTATGAGAAAGTTAAATGTACCGATTAGTGTTCTTTTCACTCAACTCCCAGGGGGTTATGATTCCTATGATTTCATAATTTGTGGACAGTTTATTCAGAAATGTTATAATATTCTTAATTGCAGCCAAACTATTCTTATTTTTGCTAATCATCAACGTATATTGGGCTACAAAGCCGTCAAATATTTTACCAAGACGTTGCTTTGTTTTGATGTTCATTTGTATTTTTTGTTATGCACAACTTTTTAATTAGGATGTATCTCTTTTTTTTTTGGTGCAAAGGAAAGTAAATACAAGAGAATGAAATTAACATTTGAAGTCGCGTGGATATGTTACTTCCTTGTTATCTTCGTCTAGTTGCAAGCATAGAACTTGCGGTGGAGAGGTGTATTTGCAGTAGAGCCTTGCTGTCAGCTCCCATATTTGCAAGTTAATCCGCACACTTATTTCCGTGACAATGCCGTAAACAGCAGGACTAGTCACTATGCAAGAATTCCTTAATGTCTTCCACTAAGTGTCTCAGCAGGTCAAGGCGAGGTGACGATGTTGTGATGAGTGCCAACGTTGTTGTAGAATCAGTTTCCAAAATAATATGCCGAAAGCCACTGGACCAAGTAAGATCAAGCCCTTGTCGAATCGCTTCAAGCTCTGCTGTCACAGTATCACTAACTCCCAAGTTACCATAGAAATCAATTAGCCATCTCCCCACATGATCACGAAGCAGACCTCCAAAGCTAGCTCTCCCTGGGTTGCTACGAGAGGCACCATTAGTGTTCAACTTGACCCAGTGCCCATTAGGCGGTTCCCAGGCAATGAAGCGGGTCTCCATGAACGTGACTTTACCAATATTCAGCTGCCAAAATCGACACACATTCTCCACTTCTACAAAGATAGTGTTAAGAGGGAAACAAGGTTTAGCAAAATCAACATCAAATAGGAATTGGCTTCACTACCTCCATAAAAACCACATAGTTGCTGCAAAGACAATAAACCAAGGGTATCTGTTTTAGTGGAGCTTTCTCTACACTATCGTGTATTTTCCTTTTAGGGTTGAGGCTTCCCCTTTCACCTTTTGGTGACTTTGTTGTGATATTATTGGCTTTAAGTACTGTTTTTTAGTGGGATAGATTTTTTTTTTTGAGAAAAAGGTAATAAATTAAGCCATAAAAGGCATGAGCAAAATGTGCACATGCTACAAAGAGAACTACATGAGTCTACAATTAGAATATGATCTAAAACACAATCTTGATTACAACCTCATTCAAATTAGAACCATAATTGGCTCATACATTCCATATTCTGTTCTAGTAATCTAAATCTTGACGATTGACAGTGTGTAGGCTAATGAAGTTCTAATTTGCTGAAGAGTTCTATTTTTGAACTGTTACGAAGATAGAACTTTATCCTAGAAAATGCTATAATCCTTTTCTTCATAGATAGTTTTAACTAGAAAAGTCATAGCCAAGCTGAAACACCACTTGATAGTGTTGTTGGAATGAACAGTAGTAGTACACCACCTTCTGATGGAACTCCAGTCAGTTGGAGCTTGTTGAATGTAACACATTTGTAGCAACAATTTCTATGTATTAGAAACAAACTGACATTGAAAAATAGGTGATTGCTTCATCACTAATGCACAAAGAGCATCAGTCTGGGATATTAAAAACCTCAGTTTATCTAGAGATTGTTATTTGTCTTTCATAGCTAGCCATGACATGAAGGATGCTCAAGGATGACACTCTTTGTGCCATACTAGTTGAGTCAAGGATATGTAATTGAATTGTCTCTGAAAAAATTTCCTACAAGACTTATCTGTCCCATTGCTGGTGTGTTCCAAATGATTCTGTCCTCTTCATCATTCAATTGAGTTCCAATAATTTCAGTGATGATAGAGCTTGAAATAGAGTAGAGACTAAAAAGTTCTTTGTTAACTAAAGCCCCTTCAACAGTTGAATCCAATCTGATGACTGGCTTGAGAATTTCCATCGATTGTAAGCATTGTAGAGGACCGCATGATAACCAATTGTCATACCAAAATTTAGATGAATTTCCATCTCCAGTTAGGTGAATAAACTCCTTCCTTAATGAGCTTCTGGTTTTTATTATTGCTTTTAGAGAAGAAGCTACAAATGTGTGGATTTCAAAACCCTAGATGGCACTATTTTTTGTGTGAACTTCATACACCCATTTACACCATAGAGTCTGCTTGTCTGTCATGAATCTCCATAATCTCTTTGCTAACATAACTATGTCCATTAGTCTTAGAGATATTATTCCAAGTCCTCTGTTGTTCTTAGGCATACACACCTCTTTTCATTGCATCTTGGCCCTTCTGAGCTCCAAATTATTTCTACTTCAGAGAAATTTGCTTCAAGCCATCTCAATCATTTACAATCTTCTTGGGAAAGGAAACATGGACGGCCCATAACAAATTGATGGAATTGATGACAAAATTGATTAATTGAGCTCTCCTAGCCATAAAAAGAATCTTGTCACTCCAAGATGAAATCTTGTTGTTGATTTTATTAATAAGAATGCTAAAATCTCTGGTGGAAGTGGAATTAGGAATACATAAGCATATAATGGGAAGTGATTGCATTCTAAAATTGGTAATTTAGCTGACTACATGTTCTTTTGCAAAGCAGACTTGGATAGAAGAAACTACTATTGGAAAATTAATCTCCGAACATGAGAGCCTTTTAAAAATCTTTAAGGTTTTTATGAGTGCAAGAATAGAAACTTGATCAGCTTTGGATAAAAGAATTAGATCATCTACAAAGCAAAAATAAGTGACCTCATCTTCTTGCATCTAGAACGAAATATGAAATATCTAGTTCTCTCCATAATTCTACTAAGAGTCCTGTTGAACACTTCCATTACTAGAATAAAGAGATAGGGTGAGATTGGATCACCTTGGCGAATCCCTTTGCAGCTCTTAAAAGACTTACAAGGTTGTCCATTCACTAGGACTTTAAAGGAAGCGGTAGAAATGCACTGTGAGATCCATTGTATAAATATATCAGGAAATTCCAAAGCATGTAAAGTGTTTAAAATGAAATTCCAATTCACACTATCATAGGCATTTTTCAAGTCTACTTTTAGCAAGCAGTTCTTATTACTCTTCCTTCGGGCATAAGTTTTAACCAATTCTTGAAGTATCAATATGTTATACCCTACGATCCTACCTTGAATATAAGCCCCTTGTGACACATCAATGCATTTGTGGAGAAACAATTTCAGTCTTTGAGCCAGTATCTTTGCAATAATCTTGTATATAGTGTTGCAACAAGATATAGGTCAATAATCAAAGAATGAAGATAGATCACTACTCTTAGGAGTGAGAGTTATGAAGGTGCTGCTAATCTTTGATAAAAACCTCCCTTTGTTAAAGAGTTCAAGAACAACATTGTTGACTAGATGCTTAGTGAGATTCTAGGACTTTTGGAAGAAGTAGGGGTTAAAGCCATCAACTCTAGGAGCTTTGTGAGGATTGAGAGATCTTAAAGAACTCTCAATTATTGGAGTTATGTAAATATAGTGCTATTGAAAGCAAGTGTATTTACATGTAACTGAATCTTCTTCAGTTACTGTTTAGTAATGAAAATATTTATTATTAGTAAAACAAAAGAGTTTGGTTTTAATGAGCATTATATATCTAGTTATAAGGTACCGAGATTCTTTTGTAAGTAATATATGTATACATAGAGATATATGGGAAACATGTATATTATAACAATTTAAAATAATAGATTCACAATTGAATAATCAAGTTGGTCACTTGATTATGGTTTAGACTGTAGTATTGCGATTTATCTCCATGTAAGTAAAGGAGTTTACTTCAAGGGAATGATGAGTTTCATATCATGATAGTAGTCGACTATCAATAATGGCACTATTAAATGAATCTGAAATCAATTATGTTTTCAAGAATAAAGTAGGCTGTTACTTTAGTCTTAAAACATACATTTTAGCATTTGCTTATTATGGACCACAATCTTGATGAGTGGTAAACTCATATGTGTTTTATTATAATTCTAGATGATCGAAATGTATTTTTACAGAGTATTAATCCTGTTGGACCCCAAACTTTTCTTGGAAGTTAGAACTATTATATGTGAAATGTTGGAAGTTAAAAGTTGGAAAATATAGTTTGAACATGTTCATTGAGTATGCTTCGATGTTTTAGCCATAACGTTTTCTTTAGGTATCCAAATGAGATGATTCTTAATTTGGATTAAACTAGAGAAATAGGGCTACAAATTATATGATGAAATCGAGTTCTAATTTAGACTATAAGAGTTTCAATTTTTGGATGGAAGTTGAGCACATAATATCATTTCCGTATAAGAATAGCTCGCAAATGTTTGAGATATAACTTTCCGATTTTCAAACCAAATTGAATGATTTTGGTGTCATTAGAAAATTAAGACAATGAGGAATATTTTTCTAGAAGGAAGTGTTATCAAATTTCTTCAATTGTTCCATGATCATTAGTTAAGAAGATAGAAGTATAAGATGTTAGTTTTAAAGACCAAAGGAGGGTAAAATGGGAAGGACTAATTAAATGAAGGGTAAAAAGGGAAGAGTAAGCAAATTGTGGTCTTAAATTAAGAAAAAGAAGAGAGTTGTCGTGAAAAGCAAAAGAGAAGAGAGAAAAAAAATGTAAAGGGAGAAGAGAAGAAGTAGAAAATCGTGGAAGAAGAGAGAAAAGGAAGAAAGAAGAAGAAAAGAAGAGGAAATCAAGCTTGTAAGGTAAGATCTATGCTATTTTGTTCTTGTTTGGTTTGAAAAAGGAAATAGAAAGATGGGTTTTTGTGTTGGGAATGAATGGAGAAAGAAGATGGTTTAAGGAAACCCATTTGATTTTAGGGTTTCTAAGCTAGGTTTTGGGTTTTCTAACCTAGATGGACTATGGGTAGGTTAGGGTTGAGCTTGATTTGTATTGATTTCACTTGTTGGGAATTTGAAGTTTTAGGGATTTTATTGGATTGGAATTGAAAAGGAGAAATTGGTTATTTTAGGAAAATCAAGAATAACCTATTCAAGAGCAAGAGGAAGGGCACCATTGAATTTGGATTTTCAATAGTTATAAGGTGGGTAGTATCTTTATGGTTGTTGTGTGATGGGCAAATGCCCTATTTGTACGTTTATGCTTAGATTTCGTGAATTTGAATTGTTGTGATTGTATGAAAATTGTATGATGATTCATTATCATGTCATGCCATGAAAGACGAATGGTTTTTTTGTATGAAAATTGTATGATGATTCATAATCCCTCATATTTCCTATTTTAGCCTTAACATGGGTAACGGGATGTTATAACTCTCCCCTCCTTAAAAGAAATTTTGTTCTTGAAATTCTTACCTAATTGTTCGAACAGGTGGGGATATTGTCTCCTCATATACTCCTCTGTTTCCCATGTGGCTTCCTCAGTTGAGTGATTCCTCCAAAGGACTTTCACTAATGGAATGACTTGGTTCCTCAACTGCTTAATCTGAGATTCCACAATCTTGATCGGCTGCTCAACACAGCTTAAATTACTAGCAACCTCAATCTCTTGAGTCGGTGTCACATGTATCAGATCCGATAGGTATCTCCGGAGCTTACTCACATAAAACACATTATGCAATTGAGACATTTCATTTGGTAAAGCCAACTTATATGACAAAGGTCTTATCCTCTCAATGATCTCATAAGGACCAATGTACCTAGGGCTCAACTTGCCCTTTTTACCAAATCTCAATACTCCTCTTTAGGGTGACACTCTCAAGAATACTCTGTCTTACACACTGTACTCCATATCCCTCCTGTGCTGATCAATATAACTCTTCTGTCTATCTTGAGCTGCTTTTATTCGGCTTCGGATCAATTTCACCTTATCTACTGTATCTTGTATTAACTCTGGGCCTTCAACCATTCTTAAGCCCTCATCATCCTAATATAAAGGCGATCAACGTTTTCTACCATACAGTGCCTAATACGGTGCCATCCCGATACTACTATGATAATGGTTGTTGTATGCAAATTCTATCAGTGCCATATACTGATCCCAAGCTCCTCGAAAGTCCAATACACATGCTCTAAATATCCTCAACAGTCTTGATTGTCTTCTCACTCTATCCATCTGTCTGAGGATCAAATGTTGTATTGAAGTTCAACTTCGTACATATAGAAGACTGCAAGCTCCTCCAAAATCTTGAAGTGAATCTGGAATCCCTGTCCGATACAATGGACACTGGAATCCCATGCAGTCTTACCACCTCATTCACATATCTCTGCGCCAACTGATGTAGTGAGTTATTATCTCTCACTGGTAAGAAGTGGGTCGACTTAGTCATCCAGTTCACTATAACTCATATCACATCATTCTGCCTCGAAGTCTTAGGCAGTCTCATAATGAAGTCTATAGTGATTCTGTTGGACCCCAAACTGTTTTAATTATTATTTTTTGAAGCATGTTTGAATTTTTGAAGTCTTATTAGATCAATAATTGGATTTGAATTATGCTAAGGTTAGTAGTAAATTCACGTTTGATTAAGGTATTAAAGCTTGGCTTAAAATAGGATTAAATTGGATAAAATGAAGAGGGGTAATCTTGGAAAATCACTTAGGTCTTAATAATTGGTTAAGAATAGATATTAGAAAAAGGGAAAAAGAAAAATGAAAGAGGAAGAAGGGAAGTGAAGTTGTCGTGGGTTAAGAGAAGAGAAGAGGAAATTAGGGTTTTGGGAGATTTTTCGACGATTTGAAGATTGAAGCATTCCAAGTAAGTTTTA
>JAOQMR010000007.1:10239382-10251258 GCA_027563865.1 Erythroxylum pelleterianum | reverse complement strand
TCAAAATTCCTCTTTCTTCATATCTGCATAATCATGAACAATTCTTCAATTAATCACAAAGGTTCGGGGCCCAACAGCTAAGCTTTGTGATTTTGTTCTGACTGAGCCCAATGGGCCAGTATCTGTATACGCATGTGAAAGGCACTCAGTCATAACAACAATAACAAATTTTGGAGTCTCATATGCATCTGTATTTAGATATATATTTGTTATAAATTTGCAATGATAACATAATGTGCCATAATAATGTGAGTATTTGGATTATTCATGATCTGAATGAATATATGTGAAATATGTGATCTTGTGTATTTGACCCAGGTGAAATCATCAATGATGGTTCACTCATTGAGTTCGCAAAACTCATAAAAAAAATTGTAATGTGGCTTTTCAGGTTCCGAGGAATTATTCAGTTATAACCATCGAGATCAGATATGGATTAAGGGTTGGGATCAGTTTGCACCTACATATTTCTTCAGTGATTTTGTTTTTGAATTATGTTATATAAGAATTGTACAAAGTGTATGTGAATGATTTGGTAATGAAATGACATTATGATTGCAAGTGTTATGTACTTGAAATGGGCCCATGTGGCTGTTGAATACTAATGTTTGAAATATTTGTAACACTTGTGAATGGAAATGTTTTTAAATAAAGTGAGCCGATTTGATTAATGATTTTCATAAACATATACATTGTTTTAAAGAAACAAAAATTTTGAAATGAATTTTGACTAAATGACTGTTCCAGCATGCCACCCTTACGGGGTACGTACTCGAATATCACTCCGAATGTCAGGTACATTTCTTGCAAGATTGGGGTGTTACATTGGGCATCTGATGCCTTCTTCTGCTTCAGTGATTCTTGATAGGCCTTACAATTCCTCTTCCAATGGCCATCCTTGCCATAGTGGAAGCACATTCCCTTAGGAGTAGTCTCCTTAGCTTTCTTTTTGGCCACACCTCCCTTAGGCCTTATGGACTACTTCTTCTTTTAGTTCTTCCTCCTTGAATCAAAAGAGTCCACTAGCATCACACCCTTATTGTCCTTGCAGACAGATGGCTCAATTGTTTTGAGCAAGTTAATCAGCTTAGGAATTATTGTGGATATTTGGTTCATCCGATAATTAAGCACAAACTGTGAATAACTATTAGTCCAACCAGTTATAATTAAGTCTATACTTAATTCATGATCCATCAAAAACCTAAGGAGGCCAACATCTCAATATAGCCATTCATCTTTAGTGCATATTGCACTGGAGATGTCTCCTCATCCATCTTGGAGCGAAAGAGCAACCTCGAGGTCTCAAACCTTTCAGACCTAGCTTGCCCATCAAATAGCTCCCTTAGATGATAGACTATGGTATAAGCATCCATAGCCTTATGCTACTTTTGCAATTCCAGTGATATAGTTTCCAGCATTATGTAGCTAGTCAACTATCATCGAGATGCTTTCTGTATGCCCTCTAATCACTATTAGAAGCATCAATAGCAGAGGAATCGAGACGTGATTCTTCTAAGAAGTAGCCTAGTTTAAGAATTATTCTCAAGTTCCTAAGCTAGTTTAGGAAGTTGGGTCCAATTAACTTTTTCGCTTCCATAAGTAAGCCTAGGTTCACATTAGTGGTCATGGTGTCGATTCATGCAACCTTATATCAAAGAGAGAAATGGCATTAGACTGTACGTAAATGCATGTAAATTAGGAATTTAATAACATGCAGTATCACTCCTACTATTTTGTCTCGAATCCATAACCCTCTATATGAATCCTAGAGAACTTGTATAGAAGTTCTCTTAGTGGGTCGATATCTAATATCCCTAAAAATGACATTGGGTTTGCCCAACAAGCCACCTTAGGTCAATCAGTAGGTATCGATCATACCAATTGAATTTATAATGCAACTTTGAATCTAGTGCTATCAACTATTGATGTTTGCACTCATATTGTGCTATCAACTCTTGATGCATGTGCATCTCATATACGCTACCCAACTTTGCCTTTGTCCACGTTGACCTTGAGTTTGCCCAACAATTGGACCCCGCTTCTGGAGCCCAACATCGGATGTCATGAAATGCGAGGATCTGATACCGCATCATGATGGGCCCCCTTTCCAAGTTGTTCTTAATACTGAAACAGTATTCTATGCTTAATTTCCATCCAGAAATTGAAATTCTTATAGACTAAATTAGAACTTCATTCCTTCTGACAAATTGTATACCTATGTCTCTAGTTTATTTTCAAACAAGAATCATCCCATTCTAAGCTCTATAGATCAAGATATGATCAAAATACTGAAGTATGTTCAGTAAAATATCCAATTCATACTCTTCCAACAGATACCCTTATTTGATTCAATCAATCTTTTTAAAATCAACACCAAAATCTATAAAGTTCTATGTAAAGATAGAGAAATGTGTTAGGAAACTATTGCTTCAAAAATTAGGTCATTTGAAGGTCGGACGACAAAGTTATGGCTAAAGAGTGAAACGTGTTTAGAGCTGGAAAACCCTTCGGGTGTGCTCACAAGGAACAAAAGTGCGATCGCACGAATAAAGGTATCACAAGGATGGTATGTGCGATCGCAAGTAGGGTGTGTGTCCTGTGTATCCGTGAATAGAACGTACAATCGCAATCCTATATAATGGTCTTGCGTAGCCGTGAACTTAGGGGAGTCTATGAAGGAGCTCTATGGCACTAGCAGGCCAGCGGAAGAAGCCTTTTGTCAAAGTGCATTTGACTTAACTTAGGAGACCACCACAAACCCACATAACATGTAATTCATGACTTGTAAACTTATTGCCTAAAATGGCACATTCTCGAAAACATGATTTTTCATAAACGTGAGATTATTTCGAAAACCATTTCCGAAAACATGATTTCATTTTCAAAGTCTTTTCACAAATCATTCACACAATTCATATATCAAACATATAGCAATTTCTCAATTCATTCAAGAAGCAATAAATGCAACACTTATGATGCAATTGAAATCATTAAATTTCCTTGATTCAAAGAAACATTTGTGACTTATTTACTCTATTATAAACATGTACCCACCTTGAATTCCTTGCTTAATGCTTGTTCAAAGGTGCCTCTCCTCTTGTTCCTCTTGCCTTTCTTGATTTCCTTCAATAATGGAAAAACCCCATTCCATAGGAATCCAATTGAAAATCCCACAATGCAAAATCACAAAAATTGATTCTAGAATACTTAACCCAAGCATTTTCTAAACTCCACGAACTAAAATCCTTCCAAAAATCTAAAAGATTCAAAATGATCTTACCTTGATTCTTCACCAAATGAAGAGTTTCTTGGCTCTAATGAAAGCTCTTCTCTTCCTCTACCTTTTTCTCTTCTTAAACAACTTTAAAATCTCTCTAGAAAGCTTAGAAAAGATGAAACCTAACTCAACTTCCTTCTTTTTTCTCCAACACTGACACACTCTCTCTCTTTCTTTCTTATTTTCGTATTTCTCTTATTCTCTCTCTCAATTCATGTTTTTCCTTCTCCTTCTTAAGCAAGACAACACTTCTTCTTCCAATTATGCCCTTAATGATTGTGCAATGACCATTTTGCCCTTCTTTTAATGCCTTATGTCTTTTATGCTTAAGTGATCTTCCCAAAATGCTCTCATGAAATCTTACTACCTTAACACTTTAATTCAATTAACCTATGCCATAAAACGTTAATAACTTTGACATAATTAAATAAACCCAAAATAATTAATCTATCAAAGCCTCAAAAATTATTTAAATCATGCTTAACTTTAATTAAAAAAATTTTGGGGGCTAACAAACAAATCAATGCTTCTAGTTAAAATTGACCCATTAATTTGAAAATCGTATTTTTATGGATCGAACATATTCGTGTAAAGTGGGCTTGGGTTTGCCTAATAACCCTAACTCTAAAAGAACTTTAGTTCTTACCATATTAAAGGAAGGCATTAGTTTTAATATTCTAATTGAGGGATTTCTACTTAGGTCTCATTTAACTAGGATGGTCTTGTATATATCATATAAATATAGTTACTATAACTATATGGCATGAAATGGACACCTCACTCATATTGGGCTTAAGTCCATAACCATCCATCATGCAAGTCCAAACAATGCTAACATACATTCTCTAATGCATCAAATTAAACACACAAGTTTTGGTTGTGACAAATTATGGATCCTAAAATTTGGAAGTCGATTCAACTATAAAGGCAATCGCCTTTAGCACTTATTGTACAAATCTTTATGATTAATAAAAGGCATTTTAGTTAATTTGATGTCCATATTCTTTATGAATTGATAATGATCTTAAATCGAATTAATGAAGTCTTTGATACATTACATAGAATAAAGGAAATCATTACGAGATCATATAATGAGATTCCTATCATATGTAATTATTTTAGTATCTAAATTATCCATAGTCATAGGATTAATGAGACAGGACATTACTAATCCAGATAAACTAGCACATGTTTTACTCCTTGATTGGATCAAGCAGTGGATCTCATAAGCTGTAAGCATGAGCTGTTTAGAGTTAACTTATGGATACTTAGTAAGAGTAGTAAGTACATTGGATGACCTGCCATGAGACAATCATATGGATAATCTATTCTAGTGTCAATGATAGTCTTATCATAGCAATGGTGCAAATATACTTAGACTTGAGGTGTTCAAGAATATCTTGGATACTAATCCTATACTTTGACTCCTTTCATCGTTGTCTCTCAAAGGTTGCTCAAATGGTAGTGATTGGGTATAGCTTGAGATATTCAAAGGTAATTGAGTAGTCAATAAAGGATTCACCACTCCTGATAGAAGGAGATGATACCCACGACCTCTTATTGGGGTCACTACTCAAGAATCTCTGGCTCGAGTGGAAATGTCATGAAGATAGTCTTCAATGACATATCCAATTGAGTAATGAGCCTTGGAGACAAGAACTAACATCACTTAGGCTACATGTGACATAGTCAGTCTAGTAGGAGTTGACACTTTAACCATGCTCTGAACTAAATGGGGTATAGATGGTGAAAGGACGAATTACATAGGAAAATTATCTATGGAATTGTAGTCAAACCACTGGCTTTTTGGTCAATTGGAGGTCATGATGTGTTGCTAGATACGTTCTTAACTTGCTTGAATTAAATGTTAATCCAAGTGGTCAACGTAACCGGGAACCTAATGAGTCACACGAATTGGAGATGTGAAGAATGAGTAAAATGGGTTTGGATAGTAATCCAAGATATGAGAGAATGTTTTGGGATTGTATTGGGATATGAGCATGGCAAGAAACGTTGCAAAGGAATGAAAGAAAGCAAGTGTTGCATGACTGCTAGCCTAGAAAGTTTCTAGAATTCTAGCAAACATTTCAAGCCAAATTAAGTAGAATTCATGGCCACTTAATTCCCATTATTCATCCATTCATGATGGGGGTTAGAGGAGGCCAAAATTTTCCAGAAACTTACACAATTTTGTGCATAGTATTGTAAGAAAACTAGTGAGAAATGTGAAGAGTTCATCTTATACAAACTTATTCTCTACTATTCTCCCAATAACATAAATCAAAGCTAGCACTTTGTATGTGTTCTAACCATTCTTCCTAAGAGATTTCAAGCTTTGCTCTTCATGTGGATATCTTTAGAGACTTCCTCCTTCGGTGAATGAATAGGATGTTAATGTTTTGATTAATATGTATATTCAATTTAAATGCCTAACCAGGAAATGCATAGGTTAGTATGTTGGCACAACTTAAATGATTGATATTTGTGGTTAAATTGATTCCATAAAGTTTGATGCCATTGTCTCATTATTGTATGTTGCATGATTGTATTCCTATATGTTTATGTTAGTTTGTTTTGTTTGTGTTTTGTCTTTGCTTGAGGACAAGAAAAAGTTTAACTTCATATCTAATTGAAAATGTTAGGAAGTTTTATGAATTGAGAGGTTGCAAAATTTAGAATTTTGGATTCAATTGGGGTTATTAATTGATTAGGCCTTGAGAGAGAGAGAGTAATCAATCCCTTAAGAAATCTAGGATTGAAACAAAATTGAATTAATAACAGTTAAGGGAACAAAATAATGAAAGACTAAATCATAAGCATTCGTCCTTGATTAACCTTAATTCAGTTTTGAAGCTCAATTTTTATTTGTTTATTTGCTTGATTTTATTTAAATTTTTAATTTATGTCATTATTTCACTCAAATCATATTCTAATACCTGAAATAAATTTAGATTCAATTAATTTTATCTATTTCCTTATGCGATCAATACCTTTGGATACTATAACATCCAATCCGTATATTTATGATTATTAAGAGCTTTATTACATATAAAACTTGCTCATCAGTATTTCTAAGCCTCATTTTATCTCTACAAGACTTTTTTGAAAAGTTCGTAAATGAATAACTAGTAGAATAGATACAGTCACCTGAGCTAGAGCTTCATATGAGTCTTTGTACCACTCCTATCAGGTTATCTTGCATTTACTAATTAAGATTTAAAATGTTTTCAGAGATAACTTGGTTGACAGTTGCATCAATTGGAATTATTTTCCTCAAAAGGAAAAAGGAGTCATTCTCTATAAAAGGACCTAAGAAACTATAGTTATCATACAAAAACTTAGCTTTAGAGCCATCCCCTAATCAAATTCTAAACCATGCTCTAACCTGATTCTTGAGCTTAAAGATATGTTGCATTATCTAAGAAGCATCATTCCTTAATTAATAATACCATATTAGCACAACTCAAATAATAGGAATGAATCCAGTTCACCCATAGAGTTCTCCATATGTGCTTTATCATAAGTGTCTTACTGTTGAGTTTTAAGGGAATAACTATAAGGCTCCCTTCTTCCTTTGAAAGATATACAATTTTCTAAACAACTTTAGACACGCAGGAGGTAGAAGACATACTGGCCTAAAAGAAATCCCTAAGTAGTTTCTCAATGGTCTTTATTAAAGAGAGAAAGGGCAACATGTGCAACTTAATGAACATAAAGAGAGTTCAATATTAAATTGATCAATTGGACTATCCGTGCAACGGTAGAAACTTGTTACACTAATTATCAATAATTTTCTTAACTCTACTGATTAAGGGCATGAATTAAAAGTATATATGTCTTTTATAGGAAATAGGAATTCCAAAATAGTTAAAATTCAACTGTATTTCTTTGAGACTAGTAATGAAAGAAAACTAATTTAATAAATGAACTGTAAAAGAGAAGATAAATAAACAACTTTTCTCCTTTTTGATGGATAAACTAAAGATGCTCTTGAAAAGCTCTGTGGCATTCATTAGAGTTATTATAGATAGTGAATATGCACCAAAGAAAAGAAGCAAGTCTTCTACTAATGCTAAACTATATATCTCTTCTCTCTTGCATTTATTATAAAATTTGAAGCCTTTTTCCAAATTGATTCAATGCTTAATGAACCTTAAATGAACTTCCATAATAAGAGCCAAAAAAAAGGAGAAGGGAATCTTCTTTACTTATTTCCCTTACTCCCTTTATTAGTTTAGTTGGGATTCCATTAATCGATATATTGTAGGAAAGTTTTGAGGTATAGATGAATCCATCCTATGTATGTTGTAAGGAATATAAATACCTGCAGTACATGAATGATGAAGTTCTATTTTACAATATCAAAAGCCTTTTGAAGTCCACCATGATTGCATACCACTTAGGAGAACTCTTCCTTTTATAATTCATGAATAATTCATGCACAAGTATGTTATCACTAATTCTGTCCCTTTAATGTTGGTTACTTACATACTATTAATAAGTAATAGCCTACTTCAATCTAAATTCAAACAGCTTTGAGATGATGTTCTATACAAGTTGCAATAGGAAATTGCTCTGGAATCCCTAACATAATTAGGGATATTTAGAATAATACAAATCAAAGTCTTACTAAATTCCTTTAAAAGTGCCCTCTACTAAAGAAACTTAGCACTACCTTTATACCTAGATCCTTGTTCAATTAAATTCCACTCAAGATGCAAGAAACCACAGAGTTCTAATCTATGCTTTAATGATGACCTCATACTCCTCTCCAAGGCTGAGCACTCTTCTGTATCTGTTCTCATAAAAGCTTTGAACCCATCGCTGTTCGTAACCACACGCTCGGCTTGCTTCTGCCGACATGACTCGTGTTATGTTCAGTACCACCACCTGGAGAAGGAACTCAGATCAGATCTTCTCTCAAAGCTGCATCCAATCGGAGTATTTTCGCCTACCTGGTTATCGCCCTCGTCGTGCTACGATTTATCGCTATCATCCTCTGCTTTCTGATTTTGCCGAATTAGGGCATCTTTGCTGGAGTCGGGTGCAAGGGGAATTGTTTTTACCACTTCAATATGATTCCCAACGACGCTGTCTTTTCTGTTGCTCTTGACTTGCTTCTTGGCTTAGCTCAAACGACGTTGCTTAATTACTAGTTTCCTTGGGTCTTTTAAGCTTGCTTTTATACTGGATTATTGTACACTTGTTCCCCTCATTTTTTATCAATGAAAATTTTAATTTCTCAAAAAAAAACTTTAAGGTCTAGAAATCAATTTCTCTAAAAGTGGCTTCCTTCTATCCAAAATTTCCATAGGAAAAAAACAAACTATTAGTACTATCAATGGCTTGCAGTCCCTTCTTATGCTTTATCTAGGCATTCATATTTATACCTTTAATCCATCCTCTAGAGACTTAAGCGTCCTAATCGATAAGATCAATAGAAGAATCTCCACTTGGAGCTCTAAAACTCTTTCCTCTACTATTAGAGCTCAACTTGTTGCTTCTATTCTAAACTCCATTAATATGTTTTGGGCTACTTATATTGCTTTTTGCAGGAAGATCATTAAGTCCATTGAAATGATATGCAACAGGTTTCTTTGGAGTAGAAATGATGATACTTTCAAAAGGGACAAGATGCAATGGAAGGAGGTTTGTCTGCCTAAAGAGAATGGAGGGCTTAGTATTATTTCCTTAAGACGATGAACATTGTCATGCTTTCCAAAAGATTACAGATTAATGACTGGAAAAAAGCTCTTTGGTGTAAATGGATCCATGATATCTACATAAAGAACATAAGCATTTAGAGCTTAAAGGTTAGATAATCCTCAGCTTCCACTTTGAGGGCAATTATGAGAACTAGAGATTTATTAAAGAATGATTTTGTTTCTCTTATTGGAAATGGGAGATTAGCTAGTTTTTGGTTTGATAATTGGCTTCCTTGTGGACCTTTATACAATTTATGAGAAATGGAAATTCTCAAACCTTTTATCAATTAGAATTTGTCAATTGCTGAAGCTTTGGTTAATAAACTCATTTTAGACAGAGTTCCATTCTAAGCTCCCTTACTGTAAAAATCACCCAAACTTGCTTTAGTGAAGGAGAAGATAGCATCACTTAGACGCATACCAAGAATGGCAAGTTCACTAATCAATCCTGTAGAAAGGCTCTTCAAAGTTATTTCAGCAGGATACCTTAGTCTCATATTGTTTGGTTCAAACATCTACATCCCTAGTCATCCCTCACGTTGTGGTTAGCCATAAAGGACAAATTGCCAACTGTTAACAAGTTACAAAAGTATCTTAACATGCCTAGCTAATGTATTCTTTGCTAAAGAGCTAAAGAAAGTAATGATCATTTATTTTTTCAATGAGATTTTGTCACAACCATTTGGAGATCTCTATTACAAAATTGTTACATTCAAAGTGCTTTAGGTCATTAGAATTCCAACAAATCATGGTGTGTTACTATTAAGCACCCTGACACCACTATCAAGTGGTGCTTTTGCCCAATTCTTTCCTTTCTTATCAAAGCCATTTCGGATGAGAGGAATGTTCGCACTTTTCATAACAGAAGCCTAACTAAGGAGAAATTCAACAATAGGATCCTTTTACAAATTAGAGGTTATACTAGTCTATACCAGTCCAAATGACATAATGCTAATTATCAATGTTTTAAAAACCGTACTGGATATCAAACTGGTAAAAGGAAAGGTTTAAGGTTTAAAAGTTCAACCGGTATTAAATCACTATAAAAATTAGTATATAATAAATAAGAAGTATAAATTTTGAATTAATCAACTTTTCGGTTGTTTAATTTATTTTAATAAATAATAACTTTATTATTAACAATGAAAATATTTATTAACAATCAATTAATTTTAGTGGTTGCCTTTTTTAATATTAAAATATTGAACATAACATGTAAAGATTAATTTTTTAAAGAAGTAAATAATTTTATTATAATTTAACATTCATTATTTAATATTGGTTTTGATATATAAAATTTAAAATGTGTCCATAAGGATTATTTTTTGGACAATATCATACATACATACATATATACATATACATACATACATATATACATACACATATATACATATATATATATATATATATATATGAATGGTTTAGAAAAAAAATTATATGAATCCATATAATTTTTTTTCTAAACCACATAATTTTTTTTTCTAAACCATTCATTTTTTAAAATCAGTCACTAGTTAAGAGTAGTTTTTTCTATTCTTTTTGAAGGAAAGTCAGTGGTCAAATTCGTGGTCCCTGTCACCGTTAACAAATCCCATGAGACAGTATACAGTATACTCCGCTCTCAAGTTCTTTTTTTCTAGTTTCATCCTTTAGCTTCACCTTTCTACTATTTGCTCTCGGTCTCTCTCATTATCGTATGCATCTCTCTATTTCTTGATTTTTTCTTTTTTACTATTTTCTTCTTTTAGCTTCATCTTCTACTCTTCCCTCTCAATCTCTCACCCTTTGTCTAGATAGAGTGGATAGTCTGAGCATCTACTCTCGCTCTCCTTCTTGACGGTTCATGGTTCATGGTTACAATTCACGATTTAGAAATCGAACTGTTTATTATTAAACCGGCCAGTTTTTATTGACAACAGACAAAAATAAAAACAAACCGAAAACTAATCTGGTTCACAGTTAATCTGGTTGAACCCACTGGTCCAGTCTGATTTTTACATCATTGCTAACTATTGTACTAGAATTTGGAAAATGTCATTTGTAACTGTCTCAATTTCTAAAGAATGTTGAACTTGGGAGTATTCCTTAGAATATTTCCTCATGGTAAACTTTTATACAACTCTTTATAGCTCTTTTGTGTATTTTAATTGACTTTATTGGCTTAATTTATTACCATTTTCTCAAAAAAAATCAAATTAAAGTAATAAAGAAAACAATAAAAAGAAATTGTGATCTTGAATCTTGAAATATCCAAAGAATTGTTAAATTCTTCCTTAGTCTTTAAAGAATGATTAATTCTTGACCAGGACCAATGCGAAATAGCTCCAAAATGACACTTACATTGTTCTCTACACAAAAAACTTGTTTTCTACCTCCTTTCTTCGCTAAAACATGAAATCATAACTTTTAAAGAGCTACATAACCCCATATATAAGTCTATGTAGATAGTCTTGCATTCCATAAAATTCTTTTCATGTACTGCCACAAGAAGAAAATTATTATAAGTTTCTCTACAAAGATAGATTTTCAAAAGTTGTTTGATTCAGTTAGCTAGATCTCCTTATCCAACTACATTGAGGCATTTGGCTTTCCTAAGGAGTTCATCTATTGGTTGAATTTGTGTCACTACCCCTTCCTACAATATACTAATGATGGAGATCTTACGCATATGTTTAATAAAGCAAGAGGTTATCTTTTTGTATTGGCTAAACTTGATTCTCACTCTTAGTCAAAGTTATGAATACCGTACCGGGCTCGGTATCGGATTGAGCGCTGGAACGGAATTATACCGGTACCGGATACCGTTTCGAAATTTTTTTTAAAATTATGAAATAGTCCCTAAAATTTTTAAAAATTGCAAAATAGTCCATATTGGTATATTATACAGTTGT
>JAOQMR010000007.1:10217138-10237444 GCA_027563865.1 Erythroxylum pelleterianum | reverse complement strand
AAAGTGATAAATAATTTTCAACAAATAAGAAATAGGAAATAAGTAATACCTGGAGAAAGTTTTCCTCTTTGTCGAATCGCAATCGGCATTCCAAAATCCCCATAAGACAACTTATAAAGCTTCATTTGTGAGATTAAAAGATCTTGCATTGAGTCATGAGGAACCATTGTTGTAATTGTGAAAAGCATTCCTCTACTAACTTTAGCTTGCTTTTCAATATCCAGTCTAAAATACACACTAGGATTCAAAAATGCCCCAGTTGCAAACAAGGGAGAAGAAAGTTGTCTTCGCTTCTCTCATTAATGATTGAGAGATATGGCAGGTATAAAGGCCTATTTTTCAGATTGGCCTTAATTGCTTCCGTCCCTCTCTCCATAGCATCAAAAATATATCTCATTGTTGGCTTTTCTTCACTATTAGCCAACCGAAGCACCCTCACTAAAGGCTCATAAACTCGGATAACGAATTGACATTGCGGCCAAAATTTCCTATTTTCTAGTTTAATACTACAAACCTCCATTCCAGCATTAGACCTAGCATGCTGAGATGCAACTCACTTATCACTTGTAAACATTGCCTTAACTCTTTCTTCATCGAAACAAAAGACTGAAGTGATAAGAAATTTGTTGCAAATCTTGTCACAGCAGGGCGACACAAATTTCTACCATTGGTAAATTCTCTTCTCATCAAATTCAAAACCCATGCACGATTATAAATGAATTTTGTCACCTTTTTTGCCTTCTGCATGATCTCATCAATAAAAAGAAAATACATAGGATCTCCCATATTCTCCAGCATTAAGTCAATGAATGTGCAATACAAGGAGTCCAAAAAAATGAATTATAGGTACTCTGCAACCTTTTCCCTGCCGCTTTATAGGCAGAATTATTGTCAGTAATAAACTGAATAATGTTTTCCACCCCTACTTCATTCACAACTTCATCAAATATCCCAAACAAAGTATCAACATTTCTAATCAGGCCAGATGCATCAATAGATTTCAAAAACATAGAGCCATTTGAAGAATAAACCAAAAAAATTATAATAGGCTCTTGTCTCCTATTTGTCTAACCATCACACATAATTGAGCATCCATAAATACCCTAACTCACTTTTCTTTCATCCAAATAAATTCTCATTTTAGAAACAGCACAACTTAAAAGTTTACCTCTTAAGTCATCAATCGATGGCCCTTTGTATCCTGGGCGATAAGAGACTATAGCATCTAACATAGGTTGATAATAATATGACTGAGAAACATTAAATGACAAACCTGTATCATACCACCATCTAGCTACTGCCATATCCACATTGTGAGTCGCATCTCTTGATTGCATTGCACTACGAATTGAAGGTTGGGCTCCTGGAGTTGTTCGTGGTGCAAAGAAACCAGACACCTGCTTTCTTCTCTTCCTTGCATCAGATTCTTCAAGATCTTGAGGTTGAGATGGAATATTACCAGTACTACTACCACTCTACTTCCACCTTCAACATTTCCATAATCACTACGGAAACTAGAAAATGAACTTCCACTACCAATTTCAAAATTCAATCTTCCCATTCTATCTTTCTCAAATTGATGTTCATCAAGTAATGTTTTCATCTGCCACTTCACATCATGACTTACTTTTTTACACGCTTCCACATCTCTTTTAACCCCAGCTAAATGCCTTTTCAATTTGGTGATTCCTCCACCTTTCAAATGCTTATTACTAAACAAGCAAATGGTATGATTCTTTTGACCGGGAACCGCACCAACGTGAGCCTAAGCTGGATCATTGTATCTTCCTGAACTAGGTTGATCGGGAGTATTTGAACTTTCTTCCATTTATCTGTACACATTCATAAATAACACATAATTTCAATACACAATGACAATATACGTATCCATCTTATATAATATAACTCATTCTGTAATAATCACAAAGCTAACAATTCAAACCAATCAACATATATAATAAATAACACAAAACATACTCTAACAATTTCCAATCCCAACAATTACAAAACAATCATAATATCATTTCCACTTCCTTCCATTTCCAACAATTTCCAATTCTAACAATCACAAAACATTCAATAATGTTTTTCCATTCTCAACAATTTCCAATTCCAACAATCACAAAACTTTCATAATTTTATTTCCATTTCATTCCATTTACAACAATTTCCAATTCCAACAATTATTAAACATTTATAATTCCATTTCCATTCCAACAATAACCAACAATTTCCAATCCCAATAATCACAAAACAATCATAATTCTATTTCCATTTACAACAATTTCTAATTCTAAGTTTCCAGCAGTCACAAAACTTTCATAATTTTATTTTTATTTCCAACAATGACTAACAATTCCTAATTCTAACAATCACAAAGCAATCATAATTTCATTTACATTTCCTTCCATTTTCAACAATTTCTAATTCCAACAATCACAATCATAATTTCATTTCCAATTATAATACAACAATTCTAAATTACAACAATCACAAAATAATCATAATTCTATTTCCATTTCATTTCATTTACATTTTCTTCCATTTACAACAGTTCACAATTCTAACAATCACAAAACAACCATAATTTCATTTCCATTTCCAACAATAATTCCAATTGAATTTCCAACAATAACCAACAATTTCCAATCCCAACAATCACAAAACAATCATAATTCCATTTCTATTTACAACAATTTCCAATTCTAAGTTTCTAACAATCACAAAACTTTCATAATTTTATTTTTATTTCCTTACATTTACAACAATTCCCAATTCCAACAATCTCAAAACAATCATAATTCCATTTCCATTTCCATTCATAATTCCAATTGAATTTCTAACAATTTCTAATTCCATTTCCAACAATTTCAATTCAAAGTTTGAAAAATAATGATCAAGTTGAAGGGTATAATATGATTTACGTAATTGGCAAATAATGCATGACATATCTTATACAATTGTTCATACACATATATTCATAACACAATCATTAAGTTCAAAGATTTATTCCTAACATGAGATCAAGTTGAGTGATATAAATTTTTTGAATTTTTTCTCCTTTTTTAAACCTTTGACCTTTTTTTCATTTTTAACAAACCATAATATTATATACATCATTTCATATTTCACTCTTAAATATATATGTTGCTTTTACAATTTTTAATTGGCATTCATAAATGTAAGTATAAATAATTAAAATCTACAACTACAAGTCTACAACATATTCACAATTTGACAACAAACATTCAATACATCACTTTTTTATGCTCAAACAAGTTTTTACAATTTTACAAAGTTTTATTATCAATTTTACACTTAATTATTAATTTCATATTTGATTATTGTTTTTACATTAAGGTTTAAATGTTAATTATCAACTTTCAATTTTAAGTTTTAACAATCTTTGCACAATACATAATTAATTAATTACATACTAAGTTACTAACCCCATTTTACAATTCCATTTTCAATTCCAAATTTCCAATTCTAATTTACAATTCCATTTTACAATCTTTGCATAATTACAAATTCATAACAAAATAACATAAATTACTTACCCACAGTATTCTTCAACTTCAATCCAACAATTTCAAATTATCAACTTCAAAAATTCCATTCCAAAATCGTTAAAATTTCATTCCAAAACAATTCCAATTTCCAAACATTCAAAAATTCCATTCCAAAATTTTTCCAACCAATCCTCATTCCAATTTCCAAAACAATTCTAAAACAAAACAATAAATATTCACTAATTAGTAATTAATCCATTCCAAATCCTCAACAGTTCAAACTTCACACTTCAACTTCGGTATTCAAAAATCCAAACCCAATTCTCCACAAGTCCACCCAGTACCCACCGACAACATTTTCATCAATTATCAACACTAATACACGACAAATTCAATCCATTTCCATTCCACAACAAAAAAAAAAATCCATTTACCAGCAATTTTTGGAAACACAGAGAACATATCAACTCATCAACTCATCAACCAACAAAATCAAGATTCAATAGTCAACACACACCCAAAAAATTTTGTTAACCGTCGGATCACTTGGGTAATCGGGTTGGGGCTTCAAGTGGTGGGGTCATTGTCGGAGCGTCAGTGGTCGTGCAGTAGTGCGGCGAGCAAGAGAGGTGCGGCGGTCTTCGTAAACCCAGAGGCCAGATCTACACGATGAGGCGACATTGATGACGAGAACAACCGGGGCAAGGAGGAGAACAACCGGGGAGAGACAGCAACCGAGCGTCGGCGGCGGTGAGACGATCCAGACGCCGACGACAGAGACGGTGAGAGCGAGAGAGTGAGAGAGAGAGAGAGACAGGGTGAGAGTGAGAGAGAAGAGTAAGAGAGGGTGAGAGTTAGAAGACCAAAGAAAAGAGGGGTAGCAAAGTCGGGGTCGGTGTTGGGGTCCCGGGGGGGGAGGGGGGGGTTAGGTAAAAAATTTTTTTGCAAATAAGTCCCAGTACTATAGGTACCGGTCGGTACCCAACGGAAAACTTCGGTACTGACCGATATTTTTGGCTAGTAACGAAGTTTAGATTTCAAGTACTAGCCTTCAGCCGGTACCGGTCGGAATGGTACGAAACCTATAACAATGCTCTTAGTGGTGTTACTTATAATTCACTTATAGAAAAAGAAACTAACACGATCAATTTTTGATTCACTGGAGGAAAATATTTAGAGTTAATGTCAAGTATAATGACACAGGGTATAACCTTGAAGTGGTACGATGGGAACTGGTAGCCATCAGCGAGCATCAAATCCTGGAAGCTCTAAAAACCAAAATCTTATTTAAATCGAAATCTAACATCAGATCTATCTTCAGCTTATTTACAACATAATTGAAGCACACCAGATGGAGGCTCCTCAAGGAGGATCCGAGAAGGATAAATCCAACCCAACCTCCTCTCCTGTTCACCTCGTCTCCAATTTCTGGAGAGGTACCTACTGCATTTTTCTCCTAATTTACAAAACAATTTTAGTTGAAATCGGAAGTTGCTTTGAATTTTACAATTCTATCAGTTTCTGGTTCCGTTTCTTTTGGATGATCAGTGAATTTATTTTACCTTTCCACTTGTAGCTGTTTGGCTGTTAGAATGTAACTGGAGCATACGATAGATTGTTCCTGGACTCTGATCGCTTAGGTTAGGCTTTGTTAATTAATGTTTGATGTTAGGAACCATAGGTCTAGACCTCTACTCTGCTTAGGTTTCGAATTGCTACTCGGTTCATTAGTCAGATGTTGCTTTCTGTGTATTGTAACAGCTCACAGTTACGATCGGCATTGTTTTTTCATGTTATATTATACTGGGTAATCTCTGTCTATAAATTTTGGAAACAATCAAGTCCTCACTGTATTAAGTTATCTCATCAATTCATTGAAACTGCCCGAGGAATCTTAAAGTGGGTAAGTTCTGCTTGAATGTTCTCTCTCTTTTAAGGATTATATTGTACCAGGCTGCTTATGATGCATGTGATTTGTTTCTGTATAGACTGAGGTTCATCTTTGTTGAGAGATCACTCGTTTTATCACCTTTTGCTTAATCTTTTCCTTTTTAATTTTAGCTCTTCTTGTCTTGGATAATATTGATACCAAAAAAAGAAGAAGAGATAATTGTGAAAATGATATACAAAGGTTTTTGGAACTGATCTTTTTTCCATATTTCTCTCTATATCCTATAGGAGTTTCATTGATCAATCTCTCTCTACAAGTGTGTGTGTGTGTGTGTGTGTGGATATACAGACATATTTTTAATGTTGCTTATAATCAATAAATAGCTGATTTGAAGTTCTCTTCGAACATTCTATCCAAATTTTTGGCAGACTTTCAGTTGGAGGAGGAGAAGAGTTTGTTGGATGAACAAGGGATAAAGATAGGTGAAAATCAGGAAAATAGCCAGAAGAATCGACGTCGACTGGCAGAGAGCACTAGAGGTAATTCCTATGGCAATAAGAAAGATTGTGGTAGTTATAAAATAGATAACAGATGTTTTTTGTTTAATTGTTTAATATTTGGCTCAGTTAGCAAATGGTCTGGGTATATGGGATGAAATGCTTCATGTACACAAGCTTTACATCTAGGAATGAATCGTTAGACAGGGCTTGATTTGTCTCATATCTTCTGTCTTTTATTTTTCCCGGTGAGTCAGCAGTTATTATTTGCATGGTTAAAGCCACTTGTCTTTATTTACACCTCAATATTTTTCCAGATTTCAAAAGAGCTTCTCCTGAGGAGAAGTTGACTCTTTTTAATTCCTTACTCAAGGGTTATCAGGAAGAAGTTGATAATCTTACAAAGAGAGCAAAATTTGGAGAAAATGCATTTCTTAATATCTATCAGAAACTTTATGAAGCTCCAGACCCTTATCCGGCTCTTGCTTCTATTGCTGTAAGTATCAGCCTGTTCAATTTTAGGCACTTTTTTCTTCATTTGGCATAACTAGTGTATGGATTCCTAAAGTATTTAACATTATATAATATATCCAGTTAACATTAGATAATATATCAGGGAATCACATGTAGATTAAACGTCATAAATAAATTGCAAACATTTTTTCCACGGCACCGCATTGATGAGGTCTTGTGTGTTCACCTGTTTGATCTGCTAGTCACTTTTTTATTTGTACAGGAGCAAGATCTCAAGATGTCTGAATTGGAGTCGGAGAATAGGAAGATGAAAATTGAGTTAGAGGAATTCAGGGCCGAAGCAACTCATTTAAAGAATCAGCAGTCAACAATAAGAAGACTTGAGGAGCGCAACCGTCAGTTAGAGCAACAAGTAAACATTTTATCTGATTCCAGCACTCTGGTGCTTTTGGTTTTGGATCTTCTAGTTTATTGATGCATAGTAGAGTTACAGTTAATATTCCTGCTTTTCAGGGGGCACTCAAGATGCAAATATTATAGTGATATGGCTAATATGAACTTGTAACAGTTGTAGTGCCTAAATTTAGTTATTCCTCTCCAATTATCTATTCTGTTATTTATTATGTAAACTGTTGTGCAAAAAGAGTGATGTGAAAATGAACTAAATTACATACCCTGCACATATCAATCACTGCATGTTTAACAATTCCAGCTTTGGGTGCTGAACCTTGAGATGATTCTCACCCTTGGCCTTTAACATCTTTCTTAAATGTGACAGAAAGGGGGATTGGCAAAAACAAAGAATTATAGAGGCCCAGATATTAAGTATTATGGAAGCTAGAATTTAGAAGCTGTTAAATTTGTGTGTGAAGAAATATTAGTACATTATAATTATTATCAGCTGGAGTGACTGCAGCTTTTATGCCTCGTGAGAAATGTGTTTATCTTTTACATTAAAAGCCTTACAATGCCTGTTTCCAGGCCATTTGATATTATGGCCCATGATCTTTGCATAAGTAACTCTGGTTGTTGATATCTTGTTGCAAATTATCCTTCTTTCTAATATTTGGTTTAGATGGAGGAAAAAGTAAAAGAACTTGTAGAGATCAAACAACGCACTTTGGCTGAAGAGAACCAAAAAACATTGGAGGTTTTGAAAGATAGGTACGTTTCTGTGGTTTTGTGGAGGTATCCCGTGTTTTCACTGAAGGACCCTTGGTTGCTCTTAATCGTAACAGTGATCTAGATAATCACCTAGTATTGCTAGTCAAATAGACAATGCTCTTTATCCCTGGGTAATGAGACTTATTGTTTTCTTTTCAGAGAGCAATCACTGCAAGATCAATTGCGCCAAGCTAAAGAAAGTGTTGTCAATATGCAGAAATTGCATGAACTTGCTCAAAGCCAATTGTTTGAAGTACGTGCTCAATCAGGTGATATGTTAATCAAGACTTACTTTATTATGTTGGAACCATGTAAATCTAAATGTCCACATCTTTGCTTGCTGTTATTTTTGCTGGACATATCTGCTTTTATCACATCTTGAACCATTGTTCATAGCAACTGCAAAATCTATTATTTTATTTTTCTTCCCATCGATCTAACACACTTGTTAAATAATTTCAGAGGAAGAAAGGGCTGCCAAGCAATCAGAAGTTAATCTTCTGATAAATGAAGTTGAAAGGGCTCAATCACGACTTCTTAGTCTAGAAAGAGAGAAGGTTTATTTCATATATCTCAGAGTGCAACTTAATATCTCCTCTGTTTTAGTGCTTTACTTTTCCTTTTTACAAATTTCATCAGCATAAGTGTTTCCACTTTGACTCTTTAAAAAAATTGTGATCGAATTGGATCTTTCTCTTATTTTTGCATGATTGCTGCATCAAGAATCTCCACCCATCACAAGTTTTTTCTGCACTCTCAGCTTGATTGATAAACAGATGACTTGTTTTTGGGAAGAAACCCTAATATTGGGACTTGGGAAAACTTCCATTGTTTAATTACCATGATGTCTTATTTTCTGTTTGCATTTTTTGCCTAATATATTATTTAACAACATCCTAGTAGAAGTCTCGCTGAATGCGGAGTCTGGGGAACTTCAGAAGTATGCTTAATGTTATGGATTCTAACCGAATATCACTGCAGGGTGTCCTACGCTCACAATTGCAGTCAGCAAATGAAGACACTGGAAATAAGGAAAGGTGATATTCTCTACATATATTCACTGTACAGTTAATTTCCTAAACCTTAAGTGCAAATTGAAGAAATTTAATTTGGGAATTTTTATTTATTATGAGATATTTCATTTGTTTTCTTCTGGGTTTTATTTTTCCAATCTTTTTTATATTATTGCGTATACTGATATCTTCAACTGTTAATTTCTGGTACTCAGTGACAATGCAGACTCAAATAAAATCCTTGAGAATTCCTTGATTGCCAAAGAGAAGATTATCTCTGACCTTAATATGGAGCTGCACAATGTTGAGACTACCTTGGCAAATGAGCGGGAACAACATATGGTTGAGATGAAAAGGTTGAATGCTGCGTTGAATGAGAAGGTAATATGCTTTGTTGTTATTGTGTTAGAAATAGATATTTTGCTCAGCTTGATATGTGAGCTTATTTTCATGCAAAGAGGAAGATAGTCCTTGGTTGCTGATGCTGAATCCATGCAATATGACATGCCCAAAATTGTATGTTTAGTATATGTTGTTCTACTATTTCCCAAGGTTCTATAGTCTAGCTTTTGTTTACGTCTAGCTATGTGTTTGCTGCACATTTTTGTTAACAAAAATGTTTCCTTCTTTGTCACTTTTTTTTTTTTTTGGTTTCTGGGGGTCTGCATATCCTTGAATTGGTTTTTTGCAGCAATTCTTGTCAATCTTCCAATGGGGTTCTGTTACGATTAAATGAACTCTTTTTATGTTTTATCGCATTATCTTTTTAAGAATCAATAATTATTAATTACTTACGTCATGTTTATTTCCACTGTGGTTTTTTGTTTTCATTTTCAAATTTAGTAAAAAAAACTTATTTGTTTGAGTTTTTTGTTTCTGTTTTTTTTTTAGTTTCTTCTGATTTTCATAACTTATAAAAACTATAAAAAATAGTTCCTTTTTTCTTGTCATAATCTGATTTCGCATCAATAAATATATGTTATTAATTATTTAACATGAAATTACTGATAAAAATTATGACTAATGTAATTTACTTATTTAATTTATTTTAATTTTTGTAATTAGTTTAAATTTAAAAATTTTAATTTTAAAAATAAAATATTTTTAAATTTGATAATTGTTTAATAAATATATTTTAATTGAAAATATCTTAAAATAAACAATTTTTTAATGATTAAAATATATATTAACAAATAAATATTAATTTATAAATAATTTATTTATTTATTTTAATAAAATATAATGAAATTTTACTAATTTCTATTAATAAATATTGTATAAGAGATGAAAATAAAATTATTTAGTTAATTAATTCATAAAATTTATTTATGTCTAAGTTTTATCTAATATTTAATTATTATTCAATTATAAAATTATAACTATATTAATATTAACAAACAAACAGGTTTTTTATTTTTATTTTAAAAAATCAAAAATAGGAAATGAAAATTAACTAGGCCTTGTAATGGTTTACCAGCTTGAACAAAGATTTTAAAGGGTTTGGATTTGTAATTATATCTATCTGGCACTTGTCCAAGAGTAGTGTTCTTACAGCATGAGCTAGCCGCATCTATCAAATATTTGTCTGTATACTGCTATCATGATGGTACTCTTACCTGCATTTCCGTGTGTGCATGTGTATGATCATTGCAAGTGCATGCTCATATGCTCAGAGAGTGGTTTGAGAAACTGGATGGGATGAATATCACCCTGGCTGGCTTGTGTCCATATCACCCGGCCTTGTGCATCCACTTAAGTGATACACAACTGCCAGTTTTGCTCTTCCAAATTTGTTCCTTCGGGAGAATGCTTTCTCTTTGGTGTTGGATATCATACATAGAGAAAAAAACTTAATGATTTTATATTATTTGTTTAGTTTCTATCCAATTTATTTGACTTGGAATGTGTTTTGGGCATGGTCTGTTCTATATTTGCTTATTAATGCTACTTCTTTTTTGGCTATGTAGGAAGTTGCTCTTCAGGAGATGAAGAAAGAGCTTCAAGCAAGGCCAACTTCAAAATTAGTCGATGATTTGCGTAAAAAAGTTAAAATCTTTCAGGTACTGTTAGTTTATTCCTATCTCATGATTAACAGGATGTGGATATGAGTTTTCATTTTGGTGTTGCTCTTCATAGCTTTTCTCAGCCTCGTAAATTCTATTGATATTATTAAATTCAAGGACGTTCTTGCTACAGTTTAGTTTATAATGGAAGCATGGTTTGGAGCTTCAACTATAACAATTAAAGAAATCAAGGAAAAGGGGGGTTTTGGTTGCAGGGGATTTTGGGTTCCTCGTTTCCATTTTCTTTTTTACCATTGCTGATCGACATCTGCGTAGAAGGTTTTAAATCTCTGTGTCTTTTTAACAGGTTCTTTCCCCCTGTGGGTTCTCTAACTCTTCTACAGTAGCTGAAATTAAACAGGATTTAAGTGCTAGAATTTGATCTTTATGTGATTTGTAAGTATTGATGAATTGATATAAAAGCAGTAATTTATTGAATTTGGTGTTAATGTGCTTTGTACAAGAACTAGTCAAACCATTAACATATCCCTTTTCATTCTGGGACTAATAACTAATATCTAACTACTCATTATTATATCATAACAAACACTAATGATGTAAAGTGCTGCTCGAGGCCCATGTTTAAGCTATTTTTTCATTTGGAGAAATATGCTGGAAAAATATGTTATTACTATTTCTGGTTGGACCTGAAGATAACCTTCCTGATTTGTCCTTTGAACCATTTAAGCCATAAATCTTTAGCTGTGGTGTTAAAAAAACTTTTTGGCCTGATCAATTGCTACTCTTTAGCAATACATGCTTAAAAACCAGTTTAGACTTGCGAATGGATATTTTATGTTCCCTTCTTTAGTTTTAATTTTAAATAGAGTTTGAAAACAGATCTTACATTTAGATGTGCTTGGGTTGTCACAATTTCCTCAACCGCATGATGTTTTCCTTTTGTGTGGTGCAGGCTGTAGGTTATAATTCTATTGAAGCCGAAGATTGGGAAGCTGCTACTAGCGGGGAAGAGTTGACCAAGATGGAGTCTCTTCTACTTGACAAAAATCGAAAAATGGAGCATGAACTGACACAGTTAAAGGTATACGATATTTCCTGCATTACGTTTTGAATTTGGCTCTTTTTTTCCAAGTTTCCAACCAGACATGCATTTGGATGTAAATTAGCATCTAGTCTGATCAAGTTGCTTTTGATGTAGTTGATCATTTTATAGTTTTCTTTTTTCTTTTTCCTGTTTCCTTTTTCCTCTTAAACCTATAAGATTTGAACTATTAATCTATCATATTTTCAGGCTTATGATAGTAATGCTTTGAATATCTTGCTGCTGTGAATGCTTTTGATAAATGGTACTATTTAAATTTTTATTGTGTCTCAGGTCAAACTTTCTGAGAAAGCAACTTTGCTACAAACGGATGAGGACAAGATAGCAGAGCTTAATGCAAAGGTTAACGAACAACAGAAGTTGATACAAAAGTTGGAGGATGATATACTAAAGGTTTGAATTGCATACTTTTGGATGGTATCAAATACTCTAAAGGATTGAATTAAATACTTTTGGATGATATCGAATACTAGGTGCAATATAGGGTGATGCATGCTTTTGTCATATCATATCCTTGCAAGTTTATGACAACTCTTTCAGGTTAGTCTATGTCAAAGCACCCGTGCAAGGCATAATCTTGGCCCCTTTTTAGATAGTTAACAGACCCTTGATGTGGGATCTAGTCAATGCCAGCTCACAGGAGAGTCCTCTCCTCCCCCTTTATTGATGTTCGTTCCTTACCTAGACTTGCCTATGCTGAATGAAATGTAAGAGGACAGACCCTCTGTAGATTTTGCCTAACTTTAATAGAAATATGCCTTTTAAATAGGCGTTAAATGTTATTGGGAATTATTATAGAAATTTTGGGATCCCTCTAATTTGGAAATTATCATATCTGGCATAGGATTCCTCTATTTAGTCTCATATTAAAACAAAACTTCGAAAATATTAAACTTTTGTAAATAGTAGTGCTGGAACGAAAATTACTTGCAAAACAAACACCCAATCTGTTACCGTTCAGCCAATCTTCTTGCATATTTCTTCCCTCCAGATGCATTTTTCACATCATTTCTCCCCTTCTGAACGAAGAGCTTGTCTTCAAGCTCGAAACTCAAGATAACTCCATATATCCTGGCCCTGCTTCATCCTCTTCTTCGGATTCTAGCAATTCTACCCAGAACTTCTTACATTTATGTCTGCAACAGGATGCTTCAGCACAATTGAAGGAAGTCCCTTTGCCCTTGGTCCATCCATCTCTGCCTTGGTTAACTTCTTCAAAAATGTTGCTGGAGCACTTCCCATGCTAGAAACAGCTCCTTGACTTGACCCCCTTCACTCCCTTTTCCTCCTACAGAATTTTCTGACACGGCCCTCGAGTTGTTCCAGGAAGTGGCAGCCTTGCGACTCCCTCCTATGGCAACTGGAGTACTTCTCAACCTCCAGCTGAAGCCCTTCCATGGCCCAGTAGTAAACAACCCAACCTGCTGCGATGTTCTAAACTCTGTTGTGTGCACTAACAAAGTCTAAAGTTCTCTCTGGTACTCTACTGTCCCAGACTGCTTCAAGTTAGTTAATCCACCCAAAGGGTTAAGACTCATGGGAAGCCCAAACCATAGGTGACATTATTCCTTGAAGGTTTCCCATTCCATACCCGGTTCCTCATGCTCCACCTTAAAAAACCACAATTGTGCCTCTCCATTAAGATGGAATGCTACCAGCCTCACTTTCTCCTCCTCCAGGGTCTGTTGGTTCCTGAGGAACTGCTTTACCTCGTAAATCCAAACAAGAGGGTCATTAGAACCATCATATGTCAGGAATTTTAATTTAGAATACCTAGGAATGGTACCTAAAACTGTTGGCCCACGCTTTGTCGATCCTCCTCTTTGTGTAGGTGTGGTTGCCGCTGCCAGCCTTCCCCTGCTAATCTTGTATGTGAATAGCCCGCAATAGCTCCACAAACTGAGCATTCTGCCATTCTTCTGCCCTTGCCAAATGCGGCTCCAGTTGTTTCATAAACACATCTACCTTAGTTGACAGATCAAATGAGTCATCCATGACCAGTGGCTCTGGTACCAAATTGATGTGGGACTTAGCGTAGGATTTGGTCACGGGCCGACTCACAAGGAAGTCTTGCCCTCCTCCTTTATTGATGTTCACTTCCTTCCTAGACTTGCCTACGCTGAACGAAAAGAAAAAGAGCCATCCTTGACAGACCCTCTAGATTTTCTGCTAAAGTTTTTGACGGTCTTATTGAATAGAAATATTCCCTTTAAATAGGTGTAACAGTGAGAGTTATTAGGACTTATTATAGAGATTTTAGGATCCATATAATTTAATAATTATCCTAACTAGAATAGAATCCATCTAATTTAGTCTCCTAGTAAAACAAAATTTTTGAAATTATAAACTTTTGCTAAATAGTAGTGATGGAAAGAAAAATACTTGCAAAACAAACTTAACAATCTGTTAACCTTCGATCACTCCCTTACTTCATCCGATTTTCTTACAAATGCATCGTCCACATCAACCCTCAAAAATGATTTGTTCAACCAAAGGGCAAATTTCTTACACATTAATGTGCGCAATCACATTTATTTGCCTGCACACATACAGTTTTTCTGAAAAACTAACCAGGCAAATAATTATGAAACCCTATTCCATCATGGCATCTTATTATGCATATTCTGTGCACAACATGCCAAAAAAAAGGAAAAAGAAAAACTACCCTCCAAATCCTACACCCTACATGCAAAAAGGAAAATGAATAACTAAGGCAAAGAAATAAACCAATAGGAATAACACATCACTACAAATGAACTGTACAAATTTCAATTCAATTCTTTTACTTGATGCAGGGGTATAACTCTAAAGATCGAAAAGGCAGTCTATTTGATGATTGGGATCTTTCAGAGTCTGGAGGTGCAGAACAATCTGAGGTAAATCTCTTTTGCTATCATTCACATCGGCAACAAAGTCAGCAACCATGTATATGCTCCAGTGACAAAGTTTTAAGAAGTAAATTACGGCCTCAGTCCTTTTATTACTTCTGTGCTTCACATGTAGCCGGGTCCTGTTACCTGTTTCCCTAGACTTTTCAATAAAATTTTGAGAAGGTTAAATATATGCTGGTACAGTGCTGAGAGAAAAGATGCTGATAAAAACATTGGTCAAGCAGTACCTTTTAAGAAGTGATATTATCATTTGCTACACTGATCATATACTCTTACCAAATAACTTTTGTTTCTCTTACAATTTCCATGTCCATATTGCATTCAAAGTTTTGTGTTGACAGTGGTGTTTAACTTTGGAATAGTCTTCAATGTTTGTTCGAACTCTCAATATTTCTTTTTCCTGAGTTCCATTTCTTCTCTGAATACTTCAATTTGTTACTTAGCATGTAGAGCATAAACATGTTTCCTCGGAACAAGATCAAAGCTCAATGCTTAAGGTTATATGCAATCAAAGAGATCGATTTAGGGCACGATTGCGAGAGACAGAGGAGGTAATGTCATTCTTTTGTTGTTATATGGAATGCATATTCTGTGTCATAGTGCGTATTCATCTGAATTGATCATAAAGCTTGTGGATAAAAGTGAAAACCTTAAAATTTGTAGGAGATAAGGCAGTTGAAGGAGAGGATAGGTCAACTAATGGCGGAGTTGGAGAAAACAAAGGCTGACAACGTCAAACTATACGGGAAAATACGTTATGTGCAGGACTACAATCATGAAAAAGTAGTTTCAAGAGGATCGAAGAAGGTGTTTTATTTGGATCTCCATTTTCTAATTGAGATTGTATTTCCTAATTGCTTTGGGTGTATGAAAACATTTGCCCGCCATATGATGAATTTCAGCACAACGAGGATCTAGAAAGTGGTTTTATCTCGGATGTTGAGTCTAAGTACAAGAAGATATATGAAGATGACATAAATCCATTTGCAGCATTTTCAAAAAAGGTTAGTATCATTTGAGTTAGTTCACTAAATAAAAGTATGATCGCCAGTCACGCAATTTTATTGCATTTTAAGGCCTCAGGTCTGCTATCACTCTCTCTTTTGTAAGTTTTCTGTAGAATATTCTAGTATGAACAATTAAAGTTAAATAAATGTATATACTAGGCTGCATATAAATAATTTCCATCTAAATGTCCGATACCCACTTGTTATGTTCATTTGGAACTTTTAGGGCAGCATCAACTGATTGAACTTCTTTTTGCATGTCATATACGAGCGCGCGCACACTTACAATTATTAACTTTTTATATTGTTAATCAGGAAAGGGATCAAAGGTACAAGGAGTTGGGTATCAGAGATAGAATCACACTTAGCAGTGGCCGCTTCCTTCTTGGTAACAAGTACGACTGGATTTCCTTCACTTTATTTTTCTTCCATCTTAGAGAAGTGCTCTCCATTATTAGTGATTCTATAGAAATTTGAACTTAGCATTTGTCAATACTGGATTCTCTCTCTTTATTTCTCTCCTTATAGTAGTTTAATTTATCTCAAATGTAGCTTTTAGAGGTCAACAAACTCCTACTGCTAGGACAACTTATATGTGGAGCGTCACCTAAACTGGATGTGTCCGCATCAGTGTCCCCGTGTTTTCTTTAAAGTAAATTGTTTAAAATAAAAGCAATATAGTATTAGTTTAAACACAACATGGTTTTTTTTTTTTTTGATACACATTCGGACTACATCCACTTTGCTCCTACAAAAAACAACTTTCTTAGCTCATCTCCAACTCCCATCTTCTTATTATTTTTTCCTTGATTCTTGTGCCTTTCCTTGAATTTCTATGCTATTCTTCTCAAGGTGTCACTGATGGCTACGTACTTCCCTTGAAACTGTTGGAATTAACAAATAATCAAAGAGAACTAGAGTGAGAGAAATCAGCTAGAGTGAGAGAGAGACTTTGTGGACTCTTGACCTAGAAACCGTCAATTTTATCAAGAAACAAACAACCATATCGAGTAAGTTTCATTGTCGTCTTTTCTCTTTCTAGCAAAATCTGAGAGAGAGAAAGCAATGGCCATGTCCTTTGATGTCAGCGTCTGTGGTGATGCATAAGGCTACAAGAGATTCACAGAACAAAACATTGAATTGATTTTATAATGTTAAGGGTTTCGGAATTTTTTTTATTAGAGGATTTTGGGAATTTGGTTATTGGAGGGTTTCGAGTATTCTTCGAATGGCTTCAAGGTGGGAATCTAGGATGATTTAGGGTGATGTTCGAATGGATTTAGATGAGAGAGTAGTCTTTTAAGAAATACTCAAATGAAACTTAGGCTATGTTTGGTTGGGTGGTTATTAATGGAATGAAATGGAATATAATGCAATATTATTTCATCATTTGGGAGGAGAGTTTATAATGGAATAGGATGAAAAGGGAGGGTTTCACGTTACGTTCCATTTCATCCTAAACAGTGAAAATAAGTTATTTCCGATTTAAAAGGTTTAGGATGAAACGTAAAATGATAAACAACATTTTACTATATTACATTATGAATCTTTCTTCTAAACAACATTTCACTAGATTACATTATGAATTCTTTCATCCCTCACAAATAACAATTTTTAATATTATATTCATTTACATTCCATTTCATTATAAATTATTCCATTCAATTCTATTCCATTAAGAATTTTACGTCCAACAAAACATAGCCTTAGTCTTTCCTGCGGAGCAACTAGTTGTCTAACTAGTGTTCATTTTTATTTTTTTTAAAGCAAACAAATAACAATTTTTTAATCACACACTTGTTTGATGTGGAAACAATAATGAACTTAGTTTTGACTCCTGAGCTATATTTGAAACAACATGAAATTTTATGCATTTAACTGTTTTTTTTACTTTAGGTTTTGATTAAAATTCCGGACTTAAAATATAGCTTACCTTGGTTTTAGTGATATCTTACACTCATCATAATTAGGCATCTTATTATTTTTCCTATTCAGTTCCCGTGTTGTTGTGTTTTCTTGCATACTTTTTTAGTTTTATCTTTCTTGTTTACCGCTGATAGTTCATTCGATTCTGTAGTTGTTTTTTCACTTTATGCTTCATGTACTGTTTTATTATTTTCAGTAAGATAATACTCTTGTTGCAGTGAACAAGTATTGTTTGTAAATTTTCTTTCTTCCGAATGAGACCCTAAATTGCAGGTATGCGCGTACTTTTGCTTTTTTCTACACCATTGGATTGCATATCCTGGTGTTCACTTGTCTCTACCGCATGTCGGCTCTGAGCTATCTAAGGTTATCACTAAATTAACCATATTTTTGGCCCCTATATCCTCTTAAAATATATTGTAATTTAATGATTCAACTTTCTGTTTCCAGCAATGGCGAGGAATCTTTTGTTGGAGATGATAACACAAACCTCCCCCATGCGATCTAGTTTTTGCTTGTCTGGGTAAATTTCCTTCAGTCTTTTCCATGGGATCGAGGCTCACAGGATTTGAAACTGCAAATATAGAGGCCGTACAATGTATATGCAACAATATTTACCTCCAATACAGAATGGAAAAAGAAAATGCACTTGTTCTTGTTTTACTGCTTGCAAAGTCCGAGTAATTCAATGAAAAGCTGATTTTTTTGGGCTGCCACAGAGATATTCACCTTGATCTTGTTAAACTATTTGGCATGAACATTAAATATGCATGATCATCCAAGAGTTGGTAATGGGTAGCGCTAAGAAGAGCTTTGATTCGGGACTTGACTTGCATCACAAAGTTCGCCATCTTCATTAACTTCACCTAACGATGAAATGACATTATTTTGTTAAACGATGTCATTTGTGTATGTTCAATTCCATGGTTCAGAGCCAGTCAAGTCATAGAAGCTCAATTCAACTCCACTTGAAACTTAAAATTTAAAAGAAAAATATGAATTTAGTTCGAATATGATAACTTGAATTAAGCCTATTGATCTTGAGTTATGCGTAGACTGTTCCAGATTTGAACCATTTTGTTGAACCTTATAATTCTTTAAAAGTTGATTTCATTTATTAATAATTTGATACTTGAAGTTCTACATCATCATGCTTTGATGCAATTTTCGTCGTTATTTTAGTAATCAATCCTGGTTCGTGCAATCCTAATATTATTGGCAATTACGTACCAATTTTTTTGGGTAAATAATTACGTACCAATTTTACAAAGCCAAAGAAAGTCTTTTTGTAATTGGATATACAACCCAATTATAATTATCAAAACATATATAAATAAATATATTTGCTTTTTATTTTTTTAGTTTCTAAATTGTATTAGTACATATAAGTATTTCGATTAATGATAATTTAAATTTCATGCCTTTTGGTTTGTAAACTATACTTGATGTTAGAAGGAAAAGGATAATTGCTTCAAAAGGAATTATAAGAAACCGAAGTGAAAAGGAAGATAAATACTTCCACTATTTCATTCACCTCAACTAATAACATGTAATACTAGAAGAAAAGTAAACAAGGAAAACAAGAACTCTAAGACTATTGGCTATTTGACTGCTGTACTCAAAACTATATTTACAATTGACAGAGAATAAACGGCGCAAGACACCAAGGACAGTGCACAGCCGTTGGCATATGGCGCCCCTCTGAGCAGAGTGTGGACGATGGCGTTGGCGCAGCTGAAACGTGGGAGATGTCACACATGCGCAGAGGGGAAGAGTGAGTGTGTCCAGTAGGTGGGATTCTACTGTTGGGCCAGTGACCCATCTTGTTCAAGGCATAGCCTTATCAACTGATAAACTGGCCCGTCCACAAATGAACCCAGACCTTTAACACGAAACATCATGTTCCAGTCTGCAACAACAGGTATGATCGTAAACTGGAGTTGCTCACTTACCACAGTGAGGATGACCCCAACCTCATGGGTTTTTCAAGTAGAAAGATACTTTGTCGTGAACAAACTAGGTGAAACAGAAAAGTTGGAAACAACAGGGGTGTGCCTTCGGGGCGCCGCCTTTGTGGTTGCAATAGGAGGAGAATCGACTAACCATACTAATATAGGTTGAGTTAAAGACCCAACTTTTGAGAAGGTACTTACCAAAATGCAAAGGGACTCGTAAGCATCATCTTCTTCGTCGCCGCGTTGGCAGGTGTGGGACAGCCCACTGCCGGGACTTCGTCAGTTTCTGAACAATGATGTTCTCTTTATTGCTTTTCTGAGCCGTTAGGCTTCCTTTGTCTTTTCCTTTTCACCAAAAAAAACATCTTTTGTGGTACAGTATCGGAAGGAATTTGAGGCATTAACCATTCCACTAAAACACCCAAATGATGACATATTAGTGGCAGTGTTTCTTAATGTTAGAAAATGAGGTGTCGGCTACGCAGCGGCGACAAACCAGAGCTAATAAATCTTTTTCTGTGTGAACAACCACAACTAATCCAAAAATAGCAGCCAACAAACTCACCAATGCGCACAAAAATTAAGCAGCGAGAAATAAATAACACAGGCAATTTTTACGTGGAAAACCTCCCTCAATGTGAGAAAGGAAAAACCACGGGACCTAGTTTAGTAAAGAAAAACTTCACTATCATCAATCAACATACAGAGTTTTTCACCTCTAGATATAACTAGAGTCACTACTCGACTCAAAATACAACAATAATCATCAACAAGATGAAAGAATCAAAGAGTTGAGAACAATATCACCCTTAAAATCACAGCAACTTCGACTGAAGATCAGGGCACCTTG
>JAOQMR010000007.1:10191396-10217038 GCA_027563865.1 Erythroxylum pelleterianum | reverse complement strand
TTCAAGTGATCTATCATAGGAGTCCCATCACTATACTTCAAAGCTAACATATGCTTTATTAAGAACATCTTGTTATTTCCAATCTTTCGAGCATACAGCTTCTCAAGCTGCTCCCACAATTTCCGAGCATGTGTCTCACCAGAAATATGATTCAACACATTGTCGTCAACCCACTGTCTAATAAAACCACATACCTGTCTATGCATCAGTGTCCATTCTTCACCCAATTTATCATTAGACTTTTCAGTGGCAAATACTGGTAAGTGAAAATTCGTCACAAAAAGCAGATCCTCCATCTTTGCCCTTCCAAAGAGTATAATTGGCGTCATTCAAAGTAACCATCCTACTAGTGTTGACAACTTCCATTGTTCACCACAGCGACAAATATCCCAAACCAAAAGCTCTGATACCACTTGTTAGGAAAGGAGGTGTCGGTCACGCAGCGGCAACAAACCAGAACTAATAAATCTTTTCCTGTGTGAACAACCACAACAAATCCAAAAACAGCAGCCAACAAACTCACCAATGCGCACAAAAATTAAGCAGCAAGAAATAAATAACACAGGCAATTTTTACGTGAAAAACCTCCCTCAATGTGAGAAAGGAAAAACCACGGGACCTAGTCCAGTAAAGAAAAACTCCACTATCATCAATCAACTTACAGATTTTTTCACCTCTAGATATAACTAGAGTCACCACTCAACTCAAAATACAACAATAATCATCAACAAAATGAAAGAATCAAGGAGTTAAGAACAATATCACCCTTAAAATCACAGCAACTTAGACTAAAGATCAGGGCACCTTGGAGACCTCCAAATCCAATCTCCACCGTTCAGAATGAAGAACAATGAGAGAGGAACCTCTAGTTAAAATTTCAGGTCGATCGGACAAGAAATCACCATGTGATTGAAGGTTGGAAGATTACTGCACAAAGCTGGAGAAAAAACGAAAATTTTCTTCTTTCTCTCTCTCTTCCCTCTCTCTTCTCTTCCGGCTGAAACTAACTCTCCACTTTTTTCTCTTTAGGGTTTAAAACACCCTTTTATATGTTAGGCTTTGGGCTCCACTTAGGAGTGACCCAAAACCCAACACTTAATAGGCTTGATGAAGGTGTCGAAGGGGAATTAATGAAAATGAATTGCTTTGGGTTACTATAGTTAATGGAGTCAGCCTAGGGGATATAAGAGGGCAACATAGTTCTAAACCTAGTCCAAGGCAATGATGCGGCCAAGAAATTAAAAAAAAAACCCTATCTAATTGGAGCTTCACTGTTGTCTACAACCCCAATTGATGCACCAATTCGACCCAACTAACATGAACTCGACGTAATTTTAATCCAACCACCTACCCTACTACCAACACAGTCAACCCACCCCAAAAATTCATGATTAGTACACCTAGCAACCTTGATTTACCTTTCAAACGAATGTCTACAGTTGAACTTCAAGCTAAGAGGGATAAGGGTTTGTGCTTCAAGTGTGATAAAAAATATCATGTGAGGCACAGGTGTAAAATCACGAATTGAAGATTTTAGTTGTGTTTGATGGCGAAGCAGAAAGTGAGCTGGGGACAGTTGATAGGCAATCAGATGCTAAAGTATTTCTGTAGGTGGAAGAAATCCAATTGACACTAAATTCATTCATTAGATTAAGCTCTCCGTACTCGATGAAACTACCAGGAACAATAGGGAGCCAGGAGGTAACAGTCCTTGTTGTTTATGGGGCTACTCATAACTTCATTAGTGACAAGCTGATGATAAAACTAGGCATTCCAGTCACAGAGACGATGAGCTATGGGGTGGCAATAGGAACTGGTGCACCTATACTAGGCATAGAAATTTGCAAGAGGGTTATACTTTAGTTACAAAAAATCATGGTAGCAGAAGATTTCTTGCTTTTCAGTCTTGGTGGGTCTGATGTGATCTTAGGGCTTAAGTGGTTGTTTGTGGAGTTCAGATCCTCTGTCTAATATTATGGTGTCTTATTGTGTCTAATAAATCTCAACCATTTATTATGAGGGTCCCGCATGGACCTCGCGTGGGTCCCGCAAAATAAATGACTGAGATTCTATGAGACGGAATAAGACAGGGTAATATTGGACAGAGGATCTAAACTCTTGTTTGCGATGCGACACTCTAGCTTTGATTGACACTCTATAACAATAATGGTAACTATTGAGGGAAAGACGATAGTGCTGTGTGAGGATCCTAGCCTAAGCAAAACAGTCGTATCCCTAAAAACTATGGTTAAGATTATCATCCAGGAAAGGCCAAGGATTGGTAATTAAGATGTATAGGTTGACCATTTTAGAGGAGAATTAAAGGAACTAGCTTTCAGAGGAGGTTTGGGGGTAGATAGGTGAATTTCAATAAGTGTTTTTGTTGGTTAGGAGAGCTACCTCCATAGCTAGATAAAAGCCATGAAATCAATTTAAAACTCGTAATGGCTCCCATCAATGTTTAACCTTATCGATACCCTCACAATTAGAAGGATGAGATAGGAAGGTTGGTAAAGGAGATGCTAACTGTAGGGATTATCCAGCATAGCATAAGTCCTTTTTCGAGGCTAGTATTCCTAGTCAAGAAGAATGACAGCTGGAGATTTTATGTAGACTACCGAGCAGGCGTAGATCCAGAATTTTTTTGAGTGGGGGCAAAATTTTAATAGAAGCATTTTTTATGGGAGCAAAACTTAAAATAATAATTTTTTACATGAAATTTTTTCAGAGTAGTGGGGAAATTTTTTGGGGGCAGTGGGGGCAAGTGGGGCACTTGCCCCCATTGTAGATCCGCCCCTGCTACCAAGCCTTGAATAAGGCTACAATCCCTGGCTGATTTACCATTCCTATGGTAGACAAGTTATTTGATGAGTTGTGACGAGTTCGAATATTTTCCAAGCTGGATTTTAAGTTAGGATACCATCAAATTTGGATAAAAATTATGTTTCGTACTCGTGAGCGTCACTATAAGTTTTTGGTCATACCCTTTAGCTTAACCAATGCACTAACAACTTTTCGATCTATCATGAACACTATTTTCAAATCAATAATGTAAAAGTAGGGGTCTTAGTTTTTTCAATGACACATTAATTTACAGTAACTCCACGGAAGCCCATTTTCAACAATTGAAGAACCATCCTAAAGTCTCATTAATAATAGATTTGGTGCTCTTTAAAACCTTAAAACTAATTCCCAAAATTGTGGTTGAATTTCATGACAGCTTGGAGGGAGGGCATTCGAGTTACTTGAAGACCTAAAAGTGAATAATTGTAGAGCTCTATTGGGAAGGGATGAAGGCTTATATAAATAAATATACGGGTAGCTATGCAATTTGTCAATAAAACAAAACATTGTCACTTTCTCCAGCAGGATTGCTGCAACCGTTCCTTATTCCAGAACAAGTGTGGGATGATATCTCTATGGATTTTATGGAAGGACTACCTAAATCGGTAGGGTTGAGTGCAATTATGGTGGTAGTGGACAGACTCAATAAATATGCTCATTTTGTTACTCTCAACGTCCATACACTGCCTCCATCATGGCCAACTCATAATCAAACTTCATGGATTTCTAAGATCTATTATGTCTAATAGAGATAAGGTTTTTATGTTATTTTTGGAGGGAACTATTTTGTCCATAACAAACTTAGTTATGGCTCCTTTTAAGTTGATATACAATCAAGTTTATTGTATATCGATATTAATAAATAAGATAATCAATTTATTTATAATAAATATTTTCTAAATAATTAATAATTAACTTGATTTAATAAATGAAATTTAAAATCACTATTAAATTTATATTTTGTTAATTATTAATAAAATAAATTAATATTACATATTAAAATATTTATACTTTTTTAATAAAAATAATAAATATGATAAATTAATAAAATTAAAATTAAAAATAATTTTATAATTTTAAAACTATTCGATTAATAATTATTTATATATTAAAATAAAAATTATATAATAAAAATAAAGAAATTAACTATCCTATTTGTTAATATTATTGTATAATACATAACAAGTCAACGAAAGACTTAATTTACTATTATATTAAAGTAATAAATATATCAATAATAATTAATTAATATAATATAATTTTAATAAAGTGAGTCAATATCACTTATTATTATTACATATATATTTTAATATAAGCTATGAGATATTAATATGATAAATTAATAAATCAATAAATCTAAATCCACCTTTTGTGAAGGGCCTGTTAACGTGGAGTGACATATGTCTAAAAAGTTTTATGTCCATAAAGTTAATAACAAAACTTAACCCCTTTGTTTTCTGATTTCTAATGAGCATCTTTTGATGGCAGGTATTTGAGATTTACTCCAACGGACTTGGGAGGTGCAACTTCAACATGTTAATCGGGAAGGCAACCAGTGTGCAGACACTCTGGCCTCAATCGCAACCATCGCCAATCCAGAACTCCATATCCTTCAGGAGCCCCCGACAATAGTTTTGGAGCTCCTACACCGTGATAAACAGGGAGTAATGTATCGCAGATCCATGCGCTAGTTAGCTTTCTTTTGGCTTTGTTTTATTCCCTTGTAACCAAACATAATAATAACAAAACTTAACAAAGGGCTTGATTGTAGACTTTTTTTATATATAATATGAGGACTTCTTATGAGATTATTAGAAAATTGGAGGTTTCCATAAAATTGACAAAAATCATATAAGATGATTATACTTTTTATCTAATAAGAAAATCATACTACATCAAATAGTCATATTGAACGTACTTGAATCCACCAAATTTGGAAAAATGTAAAATCTTGATTTATAAAAATGATTTAATTTTAAACAAGTTTTTAAATTTGACCTAAAATTTAAACTAATTTGCAATAAAGTCATCACTTTTGAACAATTATCTTATTTAAACCAAAAAATTGAAGTTCAACCACCAGTCAAGTTAAAAAAATCAACATTTTCTAATGATTTTCTCATTACTTTTGTATTAAAATTTTACTTAAATTATTTTAAATTTAATTTGTTATATTAAATTTATTTTGATTTGATTATGTTCAATTCAAATAACTAAACTTTGCCTTTTTTATTTTTATTCAATACTTCCGTTCAATTGTTTAATTTTTTGAATGTTTCTCAAAGTGGAAAATTTCCATATGAAATGAAAAAAAAGAACATTATTGATATAATTACACTAATAGGACTTAAATGTATGGTGACACGAAGTGACTGTAGAGGGTTTAGGTGATGTAGATTCTTGTCTGGGATCAATTTGTAAGTAGGTTTCTTGTGAGGATTTCACATAGAATCTAAGCTTGACTTATGGACTTCCTTTAGTGGACATATAGAACCAAATACTAGAGATATTTTTCAAATGGCCTTTGATGTTTAATTCATTAAAATCAAAGGAAGAAAATATTATATTTAGTTAGAGATAGTGAAAATGAAAAGAATGACCATTTTTATGAATAACGATTGCATTTATAATAACTTTAGTTGCACAAGATGGTGTCACTTGTCTCCATCTAATGTAATATTGAGAGACACTTGACTTATTGGGCTACTCGTTAGGCTCTAGTTTAAATCGCATGACTATTTTAAGGTTAAAACTTTTTATAAAATGCAAAATTTTGGCCATGATCTAAGAATATAAGTGTGAGCTATGCATGCCACACACTATATTTGTCAGAACATGTTAGGCATTTTGTCTCAATTCTTTTTTGTCAATTTATCAATTGATCTCTTAAATTCTCTTTTTATTTTTTTGATTATGAGACTGTCTCAAGGATGGAGTCTAAAACTTTTTTTAGAATCAAGTTATCAAGTTAAAATCAAGATAAGGAGGCTTTAAAAATAGCTTTATAGTCGATGGACAATTGTGAGTTGTTATTATTAGATTTTAAAATGACCATAAGATATGGTCACTTTCCTATCAAAGCTCAAATGAAGGGTTTAAAATACACCCTATGAGATAGAAATTAATCCACATGCAACACATCTTTTGACTAATATCTGATGAAAGAATTTTCTTTCTGGATTACTAGCCATTTGGTGCAAAATGATTTTTTGTGTTATTGGAACAATATATCTTATATCATTAGTAAGAGGAATGAAAACAGCATGTTTTTACATCTTAATATTTATTCATTTACACCTATATTACACCTAAGTTTTCTTTATTGTACTGAGACAATTAGGCTAAAATAAGGTCATTTGCAAGGAGCGACTTCGAGTTGCCAAGCCTTTTGGGCCAAGCTTTAGCATTCTTAAAGCTCAAGATTAACTCAAAGTCTAATTGATTTGGGTTTCAAGCGTTAACTTCGAGCCAGACTAGGCTAGGCCAAAATTGTTATTCCTAGTCTCAAGTTTGATTTTATTTAGATATGATTTGTTTTTATCGTTCAACTTATATTTTGTGTATTAATTGCTTTTCTATATTCACTTTTCATGATTGCATCAATTAATGGCTAGAAGGCTTACTAGTTTATTACCTGTTATAATTTATTATTGGATAAGATATCAAATATGAACATTTTATCATTCTAATATACAAAGCAACCAGGGTTTAATGGAGTGTTAGGTTTAGGATTATTAGATCTTAGGAAGAAAAATTGACTGAATTAAATGCAAATGTGTGGCTTTTGTTGTAACATCCCACTATCGTAAGACATAAGCCCGACATTCTTTAGAATATCCGAGCACATACCCTACGGGAATGACATGTTAGAGTAATCAAAATCACTTCATATGGCATCATAAAGAACATAAGTATTTAAAATGTTAACATATCTCATTTCATTAACAAAACCTATTTTATATTGTCATTTAATTACAAACCATCCATATAGTTACAATACAAAAACCATTTGTGTTCATACTGTTTATACAAAATATTCTACATGAGATGAAAAACTATACAAAATCACTCTATCTAAACTCCTCAAATGACAGTTGACCAGACATTTGAGCCATATCTTATCCCAAAATGGATAATACTAGACTCCAACTAGATTGCTTCACAAGCAAGGTCTCCTTTCAGTACTTGAAAATCAAAGTTGCAATTTTGATAAGTTTTGTGAATTCAATAAGTGAGTCATCATCGATGTGTTCACTCAAAACAGATCATATATATCATATGAATAAAGCCCAGCTCAATCAATATAACACATCATACAGATTTATGCCTTATATATCACATTATTCATCATGCTTCAACAAACACCTTAACAATACAATCACTTGATCATTTCAAAAGCACCTTATGAATACAAAAACTTCATATAATCATTTCATAATATTTCACTCATTTATCACAATTCTTCATTTCACCATCAAGTTCATAGGAATTTCACAATATTATCTTAATATAATTCAATATTCATTTGCAAACAATTTCATAAACACATGTGAAGATACAAATGCAAATGCAAATGAGACTCACATTCATTTTTACTTTATTGTGACTAAGCGCCTATTTATTGGTTATCGATCCCGTATCTGTTGTGGATACCAAGCTCATTTCAGTATTGTCCCGTACCTGTTGTGGATACTAGGTTTATTAAATGTTGAGCCTGAGGCTCTGTGTACATATATCTGAGCTTAAGCTCTTTTCACGTTGGCTGCTCTGGTCACAACTCCTTTATATGAACAAGCATATTCATGTATGAAGTGCAACATTTTAATGTAATAAATCACCAATTACTTTCAATCAAGAAACAAATTCAATTACCACAATTCATCATATCTATGTCCGACATTCAACTTATAGTTGAGAATTCATTTTCCTTATTCACATTCAAATCACAAACACTCCCAATACAGTCCCGAATATCAAACTCCTCAGGCAATCAATTGTCCGGAATCGTCAATGTCACAATTATATCAATATCGATTCAATATAGAGAAATCAAATTTAATCAAAACAATATGAACAGAATACATTTATAATTGAGGTCACACATCTAGGTTACTCACAATACACTCCAGTTAGCTATTGCCTCGACGAACTGACTTTTGGATGGTGTTGGTCGATTTGTGCCTCTAAATCAAGCAATGCACACATTTACATATCACTACTTGATCAATCAGATAAATACTCAAATTTACACATGTATATGTGTCGTGTTTAATGCATGCTCAATTAATCATTCCTAGTATGTAACCTTATTCATAAATCTTAATCATTTATATATCATGACTTTTACATCGTTGAGTTTGCAATTAGGTTTATGCCTTAAGTAAACTTGATCACTTTCCATTCATCTTCATAAATTCATCAATTTTTTCCTAGTATTATACATTCACACAATTTCCTTAATTCTTATTCAATCATACCTAATTCACCATACTCATATTCTTTGGATTCCATTTGCATTCATAAAAACATATTTATACTGTTAAAAAAATCACATTTTGCACTTATCCTTGAACATTTACATGATCAAAAACATCTTATAAAACACACACAATTGTTACTTTAAATCTAGAATTTCAGCAATCTAAATATATTCATTCACCAAACTTTCTTCAGCAATATGTTTTCATACATTTACTCAATTCTCATTCATAATTACCCCATGTTCTTAAATGCTCATTCATCCATACCTTATACACATTTCTCATGTTATTAAGATCATGTTTGCATTAAAAGAACTCATTTATTCCTTTAACAAACCATAATTTTCCAGATTTGAACTCAACCACATCAAAACAGTCCCTTCTTTAGGTTATGACTTCAATTAACTACATAAACTTATCAAGATATCTTCTGGCCAAAATGTTTCACAGAGGCATTAATAAGACATCAATAAACATTTTTCATGTTTTATACTTTGACTAATTCGAGCTCTAAATACCCCAAATTTCAGGAAATAATATAAGGTTCCTGCACAGGGGTCTTTCACAGGCAGTATTAAGAAAACAAGCATAACTAATGATCTAGTCACTATGTTATCAAGAAACTTTCACAGAGGTCAAGATAAGACCTATATCTACAACTTTCATTCTTTGAATTTCTTAAAATTCATGCTCTAAAGATATGTAGAATAGGTCGAAATAGGAAGATGAAATTGAAACCAGAATTTTGACCTGCAGCTCTAATTTTCCAGATTCAAGAACACTCAATAACACCTATATTTACCATGAATCCACCTTCATTTATGCATCAAATCTCAAACTAAATCACCCATTTGACATTCTATAACCCACTTTTTTTCATATATGCAAAAACAAAACAAAAAAGTACCCAAGTTCATGCAGAAATTTCCTGCACAATCAATCATTAACATCATTCACAATTCATCATAATTCATCATCATCAATTCTCTATTATAACATGCCCTAAATGATAATATTTTACTTACTTGTTTAGTTCTAATCCCAACTCAAAAGTCACTTTAAATCAGTACTTTGAACATGCAGAATCATCACATATTCAAGGTGGAATTTGGATGGATTTTGGCTATAGGTTAAGTGAACAACAACAATATGATCTTTTACTTAACTTTGTGAAGGTAAAACATGGATTATTTATGTAGCAATTGGACATGATCATAAACAAACACAAGGAGGTGAAAGAGAAGAGTGTTTTGGTGGTGTGTGAGAAGAAGGAAGATTAAGAATGAGCCTAGTTAGAGTTGCTCCTGCTGAAGCTTACACCTAAGGTATTAGGTATCACCTTACTACAATGGCATGTTTCACCAAATTAAATTGCCATATGTCTAAAGGTATGTACAACATTTATCAAGTAAATATGCTGCCATATGTCACCAATAATACTAAGTCATATGTCATGTAATCACAACTGCGTATTAAGGCACTCGGCCATTACGATTTCGACTGCCTCATTCGAGGGTATCATAGAGGGGCTTCGGCTAATTCGTTCACGATCGACCCCCCATCCCGAATTAGTAGGCTAGGAGAAAAAAATGCCCCTTCTGGTTGACTCCTTGCAGTTTAACTATTCGTTGCATTCATTAGTATTGGCTTCGATTTCTGACTTGCTTCTATTGTATTGTCATCAACTTACTAATCCATTTATCACACATTGATCAATGCCAAATGTCACTCAATTATAGGCTTAATCATCCTAATTTTCATATATCAATTTTTCTTACCACTTGGCATTTTTCCTAGACCAAATGTACATTTAATTCCTCAAATTTTCAATTATATCAATTAATTCCAAATTCACTACTTGTAATCAATCAAACCAAAATTTAAGGCATAAACGTTTCACAATTTACATCATGAACGTTTTAATCTTTTCATGCCCTAGAATGAGTGAATTGAGTGCATATGCATTCCTTGTAATGTGTACAAAATCATAATTCATAATTCATGTGTGTAAGCTAATGATATGCATGTGAATGAAATGCAATTCATGAATTCCTAATGACAATCTAACCCTCAATATGGAGAACGGGTTATTACATTTGATATTATGTTTCATTAATATTTCTAATTCTTTAGGTTGCTATAAGATTAAATATTCATGCGCTTGACTTGGTTGTTTAGTGCTTAGGGTTTAATTAGTTTATGTCTCTTTTTAATTAACTACAACTAAGAAGAGAACAGAAAAATAATTCTAACAGTAAATGTTCAAAATATGAATTCATTTATTCTTGTATCGATAATTAATATACAATTCTCAAAGTAGAAGTGCATAAGATCAACGTTTTCTATTGTCTTTTCACATTTTAATTCACATCATTTCTTAGTTATATTTAGTTTCATCAAAATTAAACCCCTTTGTTTTTTCTTGTTTACAAAGAACAAATCCAATCTAGGTACTCTTTATGGTATTAAGAGTTGCTCTTACTACTATATAATTTCTCAAGAGTAAGGTATTATGTTTAGGTGTAAGGAACAATACACCAAATTTTTGCATTATTATTAGGGACTTTTCTAGCTATAATTATGCTTTTAGATTTTATTAATTTTATTTTTCTTATTTTTCATATTTTATTCGCTTATCTAACTGTACTTATATGTTACTATATCTACTAATCAAGTTAATCTGTAATTTAATTTTAAAATAGGAAGAACTTTGTGTAGGTTAATGAAGGATGTTAAATATGGACCATAAGAGACCACTTCAACTCTAAATTATTATTTGAAAGAGGATAAAAATCTAAAGAAGAAGATACCATTGCTAAATATAGGACTTTAAAGGAGCTTGTTGCTCCCAATTTGAAAACAACCTTTTTTGCATTAATGGAGTTCCACTTAGTATGTATAAGTATAAAGCATATGGGGTAATTGGGGAATAAAGAAAACTTCGAGTTTTTTGGTTCTCATTAAAAGATGCAGTGAATGATTGACTTCATTACTTATCATTTAAAAGCATTGCCTTATAGAACGAAATGAAGAGGTTATTCATGGAGATGTACTTTCTAGATTTAAAAGCAACCATTATTAAAAAAAGTATGGTGTAAGGTAGCATAATGGAGAGTCTTTGTATGAATATTATAAATGATTTAATAAGTTATGTGATGGCTACCTTATTATAAAATTAGTGAGCAACTGCTTATCTAATACTTCTATAAAGGACTTATACATGTCGATAGGAGTATGGTTAATTTTGCTTACAAAGGAGTATTGGTAATTAAGAGTCTAAGGGTCATTATTAACTTGATAGCCAGCATGACAACAAATTCTCAACATTTTAGCATTAGGTATGACCCACTACCTAAGTGCATCATTGTGGTAAATGTTTATGTTTTTGAGAAATAAATTTTAAATATAATCTCTCTTACTTGTCAAATGGTTGTGAATAATATGCAAACAATGAAAGCTTGTAGGATTTGTTCAAAGATCGGACATCCAAGAGATATATGTCCAACATTTTAAAAAGGGTCTACTGAACAAGTTGATGTAGTCAGTAAATTTTAGAGAAAACCCCAAGGGGATTGTGACTCTTGTTCAAAAATATATATCTAACATGGATGTATTATCCTTATTTATCTATGAGAATCCACCAGTAAAGCAGTTAATGAATCAAATCTGATAAAATTTCCAACCATACAAGCAGTCATACTCCTTAAAATAACAAGCAGACCAAACTTTTAATTCTGATAAGCCTATAGAAGATGTTGTTAAATACTTTTCTATTAATATTCAAGGTTTGGAAAATTACATGGGATAAATGGAAAATGCAATGAAATAGTTAGAAGCACAAAATTCAAAGAAATTACTTTCTAAAAAAGTTGTGAATCATATAGAAAATGTAAGTGCAATCTTTTTGAGGAGTGGTAAAGAGTTGGAGATATTAGTAAAAATATTCCCTGCAATATTGATAGGCATTTAACTATCCTACTTGTTTTTCCAAGTACCGTAAGTGCACAGGTTGTCTTGTAATATACTTGGTATCGAATCCCATAGGAATTGTATAGTCACCTTAGTAGTTTAATTTAAACTTTGTTTAAGCAATTAATTAATAAACAATTAAAACAATCAAAGTAGCAATAAGGAGAAAAAAATCACAGAATTAAGGTTGCCAAAAAAAGAAGAATCGATGTTGAAATTGGAAAACCGAATTACTAAAGCTAGGATTACCTTTACTACCCTATGCAATTTTTCAATTTTTGTAAATATGATTGTGTTTAGCACCAAGTATTTTCTAATGTCTCAGTCCCTTTCTCTCTTAATAATTTTACTAAACAATCCTAAAATAACGATTAAAATCTAGTATGTGATCTCTTAACGTCCACTCCTAAACTAATCGTTCATTAGATTTGATTACCACTTTGGACAGCTACATCACATCCTATATCTCTATGTAAATGATGAAGTAACTTGATAAATGGAATGTCCTACATGAATGCCGACTCTCATGGTACACTCACTACATATTTCTCAACCCTGTATCTCTATGTTGACTACATATTTCTCAACCCCGTATCTATATCTCTATGTAGACTACATATTTCTCAACCCCGTATCTCTATGTAGACTAAGTATGAGCATCCAAATACCATAAACATATATAAATGATCATAACATTGCACAAAAGTGAAGTCCTACATGGGTTGAGTAAGAATAATCCTAAAACAGCATAGCAATCCATCAAACACAACTCAGTCATCATCAATACAGGTTCCAAATTTCTGCCCATACAATAAATTAAAAAAATCAAAGAAAAAAAATGAGAAAAGGATAGGAAAAGGAAGCTTACTGCATGAGGAAGTACGTTAGAAATCTGGACAAATTTGATGTAGCCTTGGAATCCTTAGTGTTCTCCTCCAATGTGCAGCCCCAAATGCCACCTTTCTACCCCTCCTTTGTTCAGCTATGTTCTACCACTAAAACACCCTCTTTTTGGCCTCCTTTCCTTGTTTTTCTGTAGCCATAAATCACTCATCATATGGATGGTACACCAAACCTCAATAGCTGTCATTTTTGCTCCCCTTTCTCATGTTTTTGTCACTTTTAATTGTTCTTAAAACATAGCGGGCACAAGACTTTTGTGTTAGCCAAATTTTTAAGTCACGGCTTATCACACTCCTATTATAATGTCCCAACTTTTATTCCATACTTCCTTCACTCAATTGCACCATTTAACCTGCCAATGAACCATGAAAATAAGCATTTAATCTTGCCTTAACACATGCCATATAATACAAAAAATAACAACACACACAATGAGACTTATGCATGCACTCACTGAATACAATGTTAAGGTTAACACACCAACTTACACAAAATGTATGTACAACATACTAGACTATAATTAAACACTAACATGGCCACATGCAATGTATAAATACCTAAAACAAGCATAAGATATACACAATTATGCAACATTAAAATGAAAAACCTAGTTCACATGTACTTTCTATGCAATAGTCACACATAAAATATATGTAAATTTACATTTATCAACTCCCCCATACTTGAATTTTTGCTTGTCCTTAAGCAAAAAAAACACAAAACTAAAAAAAATTCATAACACAATGCACACATTACACCAAACATGCACACTCCCAAAATTATAGCTATTATATAAAGATCGGTAGGCTTTTATTTCATTAACACATTTTTTAATTATGTTTTTAACGCTAACCTAGTTTTTGGACGTGAAAGCAAACATTTGTGATAAATGTCCCCAGTTACTCATCTAGGTCAATTTTTTTTATACATTACTATTAAGCTTAATCGGCGGGTCATTCTAGCCTTTTGATGCGACATGAATGCCCCCCAATTACTCAGCTATATCTCCCTTCACAACCAGCTAACAACTCTATTCTTAACCCTTTTTGGGCCAAAGAACTAGCTATCCATTTACACAAGCCACTTTTTTCACATTTTAACATACTACATTTCTTTGTAGCTTTTCAATTTTCATAAAAGACTACTTGTAACTTCTTACCATTTTAAATCATTCTAAACGTAAATACATCCATCATGTAACATTAAATGTAAAAATAGGTTCTATATACTAATTCACATGCAGATTTACCTCAATTCTCAATCAAACACAAATTCATAAGCTAAAATACTTTCATATCCTAAATAATCACATTTAAAATTAATTTCATCCTCGTCTGACTATGCCATTAATTCACTATCGATAGTGACATATAACGCAAATGCACACAAGAATTGAAAGACATTTATGCATATTGACACAAAATCATACAGACTAGGAAAATTCTGGGGAGTTAAAACACGCAATATGCAATACAAAATTGCATACCACTCCCCCACACTTAAACAACATATTTTCCTCAATGTGTGGAAGTGGTGCATAATGAAACAATCAATCACACAATTCACATAAAAAAGCAGAAATAACAAAAATAAAAGATAAAGGGCACGAGAAAGCTTATTTAATGGGACGATTGTAAAGGTAGCATTGTTGGAAAGTGTACTCCCTCAGCATAGCTCCCTTGTTCTCGTCTTTCGTGTTCCTATAGTCACACATAAAATTTAAAAAACATTAGTAAAATAAAACACAAAACATAAAACACACCAAACTATAAAAAAATGATGCTAGTTTTTATAGTCACTAGCAAGAATATTTAGCCTATGCTTGGATCAGTGGAGGGGTTGGAGAGATAGCTTATCTCGTTCTTGGGGCAATTGGTTGTCAAAATAAGGCTTATTCCCCCATGCTCATTTTCTAATTCTAACGCTCCGGATGGATAAACATTAACTACTGTAAAGGGGCCACTCCATCGAGATTTTAATTTTCTTGGGAATAGACAAAGTCTCGAGTTAAATAATAAAACCATATCCCCTGCATGGAAGTCCTTCTGCTTGAGAAGTGCATCATGCCACCACTTTACCTTTTCCTTATACAATTTTGCATTCTTGTACGCTTGCAGCCTTAATTCTTTCCTCTCATTAAATTAAAGCTTTCGTTTTTCCACAATTTCTTTTTCATCCCAGTTTAGGGCTTTAATTGCCTAATACGCCTTATGCTCCAATTCTACGGGTAACTGACCAACCTTTCTATAAATCAGTATATAAGGTGTCGTACCAATGCTTGTCATAAATTATGCTCGATTGGCCCAAACTATATCATCCAGTTTATTTGCCCAATCTTTTCTTGAAGAGTTGATGGTCATTTCTAAAAAAAAATTAGTTCTCCGTTGACAGCCTCAATTTGGCCACTTGTTTGGGGAAGGTACGGTGTCGCTATCATATGTTGCGCTTCATATTTTTTCAATAATGTTTCGAAAGGATTATTGTGAAAATGGGTGCCTCCATCACTGATGATGACTCGTGGCATTCCAATTCTATTGACTATCTTCTTAAGGAACTTTTGCACCACTCGACCATCATTTGTTGCAGTCGTCATCACCTCAGTAATAAATGATAAGGAATCCATTTAGGTGAAATGGCTTCATAAGCATTATATAGAAGGATTCAGCTTGTGGATAATTAAACCAAGAATAAATGCATCATGGTACTAGCTTCAAATGTTAAAACTAAGGGACTTCATCCACCCACTTATCAAATACAAGGTATGGAATGGAAGAGATACATGGCTAAAGTATGATAATTAGAGTATAGTTGGCCCTCTCTATCTTCATCCTAACTTTGTTAGCCTTAAAGTTTTCTTCCCTACAAATGCAAATTTTAGTAGTTTAATTGCAAATGGAAGATGGCATTATAACAATATAGTGAGAAATTATTTCCAAGTTGCTTACCCCAAACTCCTCTAGACCTGAAAACGGAGGATAAGATAATATATCTTAAGCATCCCTTTAGCTTGCTTACAATCAAACCTTGTATGGATATGATTAGGAATTAGGCAATGTCTGTGAACTAGTATTCTCTTATATGAAACAAGCTTCTTGCCCTAAGATTCTCGTTTACTTTGTGGCTAGCAATTAAATAAAGGCTCAGTATCTTGGATAGAACAAAAGCCACTAATAATTTAAATTGTATGTTATATTTGTTAGACCAAAAAATTACCAACGCACATCTTTTTTTAATTTTCCTTATTCATATAAGGTTTGAAGGGATGCTATTGGCCTTTATAACCTAAATTTGCATATTAAAGGCTTGACAGGAATAATTTAATGGCTATATTCACTTCCCAAAGGTCATAAAGATGAGATGTTGTTGGATAGCTTAGTTCTTAGCAGTACAATTTATGGTGTTTGGTGGGAGGAACAAAAGGGTCTTTAAGGATAAGTTCAACTCTCCAAAACATGTAAATGAATGCAATATTAGTGTATCAAGGAGTTGCTTATAGTTATAGGACAAGACATTTCACTTTCTCCACTTTTGAAATTAAATTGGTCCCTTTAATGAGTTCTAGTGAGTTGTCATAGTCCTAACATGTTACACATATGGTGACTTAATGAGCTTTAAGAGTCTTAATTCTACTTGATGTTTTATTTTGTACATTACATGTACACTCTAGTTTAATTCATTTACTTTCCAAAATGCTCTGTAAATCTTGTTAAAAATAAAGTCTATTTAGCACATATCAATCATCTTTCTCAATGGCTTATTACCTAGCTCTTTTTTATTAAAAATCTTAATTTTTTTATATGTGAGGTTCTCAAGGTTTACTTCTTGTCTATCTGTTACTGGGTTAGTCTCCATTCTTATTAGTGATTCATTGTTTTTAAGTATAAATCTTTTAATGTGAAATGGCGGGATTATCAACTCAATTAGGATTAAAGCTTATATGTCATATACTAAATTGAAGAGGTTTCTATTGCAATTGTTATTGGAATTGTTTAGTACATCTAGAGGATACTTGATTGAATCTATCTACAAGTACATATAATCGACTGTAGCAAGTTAGAAAACCTAGAGTATTTTAGAGTCTTAATCCTACAAGTACTATAATTACTAAATTTATTAATCCTACCTAACAATAAAACTTATTCTCTAAATACTAGATTTTATTAATCTTACCCAAAAATAAAATTTTTTAATTAAGATTTAACAAAAATAACTAAATTTCCAAACTAGTAAAAGAAAGATAATTAACTAATGAAAAGATTTCAATATAAAAAATGCTAGCATTTTAAGGTTCACATGTGAGGGATTCTAATTATCATACAATAATTGATTATCAAGGTGTAAATAAAAATCAATCTAAAGAATCTATGCCCTCTCCTAAGGTACTCAAATATGTAATTACTACCTCCTAATGCACAATTCAACCTAATCAAACTCACTAAGAATATTTAATTTATTATTTATCACAATGGTCTACGAAATCCCTTTCTCTAGATCTAGAATGTTTATTCTCCTAGTGCATAAGTTACACTTCACCTCTCAATGCTTCATGTAATCCCTAAAAGTGAAATATGATGATTAGCCACAAATACAATAATTAATATTAAAAAGAATAAATTCAACCAAATGATAACAACTCATGCATTAATAATCGAAATATCCAACATAAAATAGATGCATAAGCCTAGCTATGAATTCAATTAATAAACATAAGCAGCAGCAACAACAATAACAATAACAACAGTCGTAGAAATCTTGTTGAGATGCAGAGTCTAGGGAGGTCTAGAAGTACTTAGCCTTATCTCTAATTAGTAGAGAGTCTATTTTCGATAGACCCATAGAAAATAAAGAAAATGAAAATAGTTTTTGAAGATGGTATGGAGAAAACAAAAGCCAAAAACATAAATAAATAATTATATAAAAATAAAAATAAAGAAATCCAAAGCCAAAATAAAAATTAATCATAAAATAATCATAAACAATCTTAACATGAAAGAAAGTAAAGAAGAAGAGATGGAACAAGATATCCCTACAGCAGGTCTGTGGTTGAAATATGAATTTCTCTCAACATCTATCACTTTTGCTTACATATTATGGTACATCCCATCTCATTATTGTTAGAAGTAACCCCACCGCGGTATCTATGGCTTATATAGAATTAACGAATATGGCTTATATTTGACTACCCGTATCTATAAGTCCATGTCTATTTTTATTTCGCATATCAAAGCATCATTTATGTCCACCTTCTTGTTTGAAGCCTTAAATCACGTATCTAATGATATCTAATTTTGATTTCATATGGGCCCTAGATAACTATGTCATCATATCCTAGCTAACTTTTTGACCAATATGCCATCAATAAACGATCCAAATGAACCAAAATTTTCACTTAAGTCTGAGTTAATAATGGGAATGGTGAATTCAACAACAAATTCATGCAATAATTGAGATTCTACTAATGTAAGAGGGATGAACTTGATATCAAATTCACTTAGCTCCACTAACCACTTCACATTTTGCCCTAATGTTTCGGCTTGTGCGAGATATATCGTAGGGGTAGGTTATGAAAACAATAGTGATGTGAGCCTAACTCTCCTTATCCACTATTGGTTTCTCTCCGTTCATGTATATCTAAATGTTAGGTCCCTTAAAAAATTTTGTTTGTATAATAAATTGGCCTATAATGTCCATATTCTCATACTAGAAATGAACTTAGTATCGAGTTCAAATTTTCTGTTCAATTTTATAGTGTCTTATTCTGTCTAATAAATCTCAACCATTTATTTATGTGAGCTCTGTATAGATTCCGCAAAAATAAACATAGGATCCGCATAAATAAATGGTTGAGATTCATTGGACAGAATAAGACACTATAAAACTAGACAGATAATCTTGCCTCGTACAAATAGCTCTTGAAGGCCGCGAAAATTAGCTGCTTCATTTGAACCTTTGGTTTTAACAATTTGAAGAAAGAAAGATACTTCTCAGCGGACCTAGATAAGAAAGAAGACTAACTTTTTATTTTACCCATAAATAAGGCTCTATGCTGTATGTGGGGGCTTTATGTCAATGACTTACTTGAATCTTTTAAGAGTTGACTCCAATACCCCCCTTATAGTCGCTATGAAATCTAAGAACTTCCGGCTAAAAGTCCTGAACTTGCACTTTTCATTATTCAACTTCATATCATACTTCTTAAGCGTTTAAGATTTCTTGTATGTTTGTTGTGATCTCCCTCTATTCATATCATCAACGTAGAACTTTATGTTCATGTTGATCTACTTAGCCTTTAATCTGGAAGGCATCGTCTTGCTATGGTAAATTTCATTTTGTGTGATGAATGCCGTCTTTTCCTTATCCTGCTCCTATATGTGGACCCGTTTATAGCCCTAGTGTGTGTGTCTATGAAGCTTAACATCAGTGACCTGCCATGGCATCTACAGGCATACCTACCTTTAGGATTAGGTAGTTGTCCTCAGGAAAACGTTGTAACGTTAAGAACTATAAAATCAACGTCCATTGATCACTTGTCATTAAACTTTCTAATCATCACCATATTGGGTAGCTAGTTTAGGTATACCACCTCCCTGATAGCTTATCCATTTCCTTTTGTATTGTCTTTTTGCATGTATAAAAGGTGTACCCAAAAAAGATTTCAATACGTTAAATCTTCGTATTACATGGAATTCTATCATTTTGATAAACTATTTTGGGGTAGTCATCGATTGTAATAGGAAGATGTATGTTTCCTTCAAACTCAATCAAAGGAAAGGATATTCGTCAAAGTTGTTATGGTTTCGAGTCATATTGCTTTGAAGGTTTCATATATAGAATTAGAACACATCCTCGTGGAGTTACTACCTGCGTTCATATACACTAATCTTTTAATCTTAACATTTCATATAATGTTGAATTAGTTATAGCGGGCAGATCTCTTGAGTCGAGGCCTGCTACAACTATTATCTCCAATAATGTTCATGTTTATGATCTTTGTTGGCGTTCCATCTTCCGAATACACTTTGAGATGCACCAAAATAGTAAGTTTAACAGGTCCAACCACTATCCTGCCCATTCTACTCATATAGAAAAATGAAAATTCGAGTAAAGAAACATCATATAAGATGGGTTGCTCCTCCTTAAACATGAAATCTTTTACAAACCATTTGTTGGTTTCAGCTTCTGATACATGAAAAATGAAACAGAGGACATGAGTTTTTTTTCCTCCTATGACGTCAAAGAAGCTAACGCAGAGATGGTTGTCGCTGAAATAGTACACGAATAGGAATAGCAGAGGAATTAACAGTTGAACACATTGCAATCTTTATTCAACAAGTCAGCAGTGCTTTTCCCTGTTGAAATTTTCTATCCCGACGTATTCTGAGATTATCTTAGAGAATTAATGGTGCTTTTCTAACATTAGAGTCTCATTTAAAACGTTAATATTAACGAAAAATTGTAACATTGAATTAGGTTGATTGTAATAGTATATTTATTTTTAGTAAAATTTTAAAAATATTGTATCTCAACTGTTGTAAATTCAAATTTTTTTCGCGTGTCCTAGGAGAGTCTCAATTATAGGAAGATACTTTAAGCCATTCACATCCAGACTGGAGGCAAAGTTCTGAGCTCAAGTTTTAAATAGCTGCATATATAAGGGTAGTTCAAATCGGCGATCTCACTTAAACTAGAAAAATCTCTTACCAACTCACTTGCACACCGTAAAATGTTAACATATATTTTTAATCAATATGGAAATTACAGACTTAACACATCTATACAAGCGTTCAAGCTCGTGACCTTAGTAAAGGCACACTTAAAGGTGGACCCCCCATTAGCCGCTTATGTAGGAGTTGATGGAAGCGTGTGACCCAAATTCTAGATTCAGCGGCTCTTGTCATGTCTTGTGAACATAGCTAAAACTCTGCCTCGAATATGTCCACAAATGCATGCAAACGGTGCAAATTTGATAACGCCACTTCCATTTGGCGCCACTTTATTTCACTTCATACCGTAAAGAGCATGTCCATATGTAAAGGTTAATAAACATATCAAGATAAGCTTAAAATCAATTAAATAAGACTTGTAACCGATCACAAGTGTAATGATTAGAAAGCTGAGTTAATGCGTTAACATTGTTTTCCTAAACTAAAGCCCTAATGCTGCTTTTTTTCGTACAAAAGTAAAGTTACAGGAAGTGGAGTGGAACCCATCTGAGCTTTCTAAGGTATAGACAAATTAAGATCACGAGAGCTCTCTATTTATTATAGTGGAGTAGCGTAGGAGACCTTAAGATTTGACTTTGTCAATACACCTAAAGTTTCATTTGACAAACTGTTTATGTGTTAAAATTATAATAATTAAAAAAAGTGAAGTCAGTATAATGACTCTTTGAAAATATCTCTTATTTTCATATAAATTGAACATAAAAAAGCTGCCGACAATCACGGTGGCCATGGTCCAAGCCTTAATAATTCCGACAAAACAAACAACAATATAGTAACGTTGTGGACCACATTGGTCACATGATCTCCTCCCGTAACAGCACCATTTATTAAAAATTAATTGTTTTATTTAATTATCTCTTTTTAATTTAAAAATAAAATTTTAATTTTATCATATCTTTAGTTAAACTTAAAACTTCTTTGTTTAACTATTGGCTTAACAATGACAAATGACGTCAGCTCTCTGCAACGTGCCTTACATGCAAGCTATTTTCAATATATTATATAATACCAATTTCCTCAATCACACACTGCCAAGTACAGTTGGAGGAGTGCACCGCTACTGCTACACAATTATGATGATTTAATGTCTCACTCTCATCCCCACCAACTACATGTTTTCTGGTGGAAGGATTTATTTCCAATGGACCCCTCCAAACCAAAGCTTCCTCAATTTTGGTTTTAATTACTAATTTGCCAGTAATTTGCCAGGGACATAACGGTAAACATAACCCTATTAAAAGCGAAAAAGGAAAAAAACAATTCAACACTTGTTGGTTGAAAACCCCACACGATTATTGGCAAGGTCAAAGCTGACTCGAATCCCTTGCTGTTGGACGTTCCCAATTATTGACAAAGACGACGACGTCGGAGCAAACGCAAAGCAGTACGTCCCCGCTGAATCTACCGGGATCAGGTAATTCGCCGCCGGCAAGTTCACCGCTCTCCCCTCCGAAAATTGGAACGCCACTGTCGGCACTTTTACGCTGGTCAGCCCAGAGAGATCGTAACACGTGTCGAAGAGAGCCACGCCGCTGGTTGGTCGCAGGTGCTGAGTCATACTCACGAAGCTGTCCCGCAGTGAGTTGTAGGCGTCAGTCTGCAGCCTAGTTATGGCGGTCCCGCAGTCGACGATGATCCCACCGTTGCCGGACTCGTCGACCTGGAAGACCGACTGAGGGATGGACAGCTTCTGGCCTCCAACGCTCATTCCGGTGAGTCCAACGTAGTAAAACGTTTTGATCTTGGGGTTTCGCATCAGAGAAGCGGTAACCGAATCACTGGGAAGGGCTGAGTTGAACTCAAGAGACGACGACCCGGTGGAGTCACGGTTGACCAAACAGTAAGAGAAGGACGACGCTTTGAGCTGAGACGTCAAAGACAAGGGCCCACCACCAAGTCCAAGCAAGCCAGCAGACCCAACGAACAATCCTTCATTATCGTGTCCACAGCCCAACGCGATGTTATCCACAGCCCCCGAACTCCCGAACGACAGAGTTTCCGAGATGAACTGACCGAAGGTGAACGACCCATCGCCGTAGTTGACTTGGTAGAGACACTGGTCGCTCCGGCAAGAGGACATTTCGAGAGAGTTGCACTGTGGAGTGCCGCAGCTTATAGGGCGGTAACTGGACGAGGCTGTGGGGTTGAAGATGGGATCGGATTGCCGATAGCAGTCGGAGCAAGGTTCACATTGGAGCCAAGTGAGGTCGCTGCCCGTGTCGAGAACCATGAAGAAGGGCTTGGCAGGGCTTCCCACACCAACCCGAGAGAAGTACTCGCCGCTTCCTTGGCTAGTGCCGGATGTGACCGGAGTGGAGAGGTCTTGAGTCTGGAGGGGCTGGAGATCGGACTTGGAGATAGCGTTGAGAGACAGTTGGAGGCTGGTTGTGAGAGATTTGACACGGGCTGCGTCCCGCTCGAGCCGGGAAAGAAGTAAGCTTGTGTAGTCTTTGTGGGGGGTTTTGTGGAGTGTTTCGCGGGAGTAGAGCTGGAAGGAGAGAGGGAACGAGGAATTGATAGAGGATTGTTCAGTAGGTAGAGTAGTAATCTGCCGTTGATGGAAGGGATTGGAGGTTTGTTGATCAAAGACGAGGATGTTGATGGTTTGTCGGAGAGACGAAGCAACATCTAGAACACTTGTGGTGGTGGTGGTCAGAGTCAAAGTACGAGAGCGGACAGAGAAGAACAGAGAAAGAAAAATGGTGGTGAAAAGAAGAAATGGGGATAACGGAGCCATTTTTGGTGCGTTCTGCTTTACCAAAAGAGAGAATAGAGGAGGCGAGTGGCGAGCGAGGAGTGAGGAGTGAGGAGTTAAGGTCTGGGATGGGGATTGGGGTTGGGAATTTTATCAAGGAACTGGTGACGTCATGAGTTGCTCGAGGGTAAGAAAACATCCAAAAATTTTTTTTTCCAATTGGTGGTCTGTATACAAAGGTTAATGTTTTAAAAATTGGACTGGTGACTGCATCGAAAATGATTCAAGAATTAATGGTTTAATTAGAATTTAATCATGAATCAATGGCTAATAAATATATAAAATTTTATTATATTATATATATATATATATATGATAATTTTTAAATATATCATTTAATTATTTATCTAATTGTAAACTTAATTTAAGCTTTCAAGCTTCAAAACATACAATTTTTTTTAAGTTCACCAACATAACACAAAATAAGATAACAAAACTCACAAGTCATATTTCATAAAAAAGATTAAAAAAAAGATCACTAATCATAATATTCATTTAGGTTGAAATCATCAAAATCAAGGCATTTTAAATAGACCGGTTGGTTCTTTCTTTCACCGGTTCAGCAGTTTTTACCGGTCCGACAACAAAATAAACGGGTCAACCACTCTAAAAAAATTAGTCCCATACTACAAGTCACCGATTCTTCGATCCGATCGATCAGTTCGGTCCAGTTTTCAAAATTAGAACTACAGTATATATTCTGTTCATCAACCAAACTTCTGGCCTCGAGGAACCCAACCCAACCACGTGATTGCAGACCTTTGGCCCAATAAATTGTTTAATGCATCTTTTTCAACTCTTTGTTGCTGATGTGGTAGGAACTTGGAACTAATTTGCACGTGCATCTTCTGTCACTAATTTTGTTCAAGACTTGCAATTATCTCGTGATTTCAGAGGTAAAGAAAAACCAAAAGTTACATACAAAAATTCTATCGATTGAAAATCTCAAAGAATAAATTTTAAATAAATATTTTATTTTATTTTTTCTAATAATAAGTTTAGTAATAAACTCAATTTAAGTAACTTTTAGACGCAATGGAATATTATTAATTGTTCTTTTAAAAAATTAGGACTTGCTAAATTTCAATCTGAAAGGAATTAATTAGATAACAAAATTGAAACGAAATAATGTTCATCAAAAGTTGATTTATCCTATTTGCAAATTGAAGCCCTACATAACTCGATCCTCGTTAGCTTTCGCACTTGCACATCTTAATTTTCAATGGCTTTGAAATGCCAAAAAGTTGACAATTAATTTGAAGTTTCAGTGACAAAAATGATTTTGTAAAGCCAAACATACGCCATGTTCTTTCATATAAGACGCTCACATAATATATGGCTGCATTTTTTCACCCTTGTATAAATTGCGAACTAATGACGGACGCACATGGGGCCAGTGATACACTAGGCTCCCTAAGGTTATTAAATATTTTTAATTTTTAATATATATATATATATATATATATATATATATATATATATAAGGACGAAGTTATTTAAGGGTTAGTTGTACATTGGACCCCCAAAATTTTAAAAAATTAAATATTTGGATCCTTCTATCTTAAATTCCTAGCCCCGTCACTATTGTGAACACATCCTCCATTGTAAATCGTAATCCTCCTTAGAAAACATGGAATTTGTATTCCTAACTGTTAATTGTAAATCGTAATCCTCCTTAGAAAACATGGAATTTGTATTCCTAACTGTTAGTTTATGTCTAAAGATATTCTTTGTTTTATGTATATTTAGATATATATGATAAAGTTTATGGCACAAACATATATTACAAATGAAATTATGATGAGATCATAATTATGAAATTCAAATTATTTTTATGTATTATTCCTAAAATATTCTTAGTCATTGTGTAACGCCCCAAATTAGGGGTTTGCATATTAAGCAAATTTAGTCCGATTTATGTTCTGTTTGACTCAGTATTTTGGCATGCATTCATGGCATTTTCCGGG
>JAOQMR010000007.1:10152796-10179429 GCA_027563865.1 Erythroxylum pelleterianum | reverse complement strand
TTTAACTGTTGTTAATTATAATATAATAAATTATAATTTACTTAAAAATTAATATAATTAATATATTAATTAATATTCAGTATTCTTGACTAATTAGCTCATATATTTTTTGTCACTTTTAATTAAAAATATTTATGTATTCATTATCAAAAATTTATAGTTAATAATTTTCTTCTTATTATTATTATTTTTATTATTCTCACTAGTTTAATTATATGAAATTTATTTTTTATTATTGTAATTTCCTATCCTTATTAATTTAATTATTGTTATTATGATTTATTTCTAGTATTATTAATGTTCTGCATGAGTATATGTAATTATTATTGATCACTCGGCATAACCATGTTGAGGTTTTGTCTGATTTCTCTAAATCTTTCTTCACTCAATGACTTAGTGAACATGTCTACCCATTGATAGTTCGTTTCAACAAACTGTAGACTTATTTTTGCTATTCCGCTTTGTCTTATTTTTGTCTTTGCACATTGTCTTACTTTTGTGCAAGCAAAGATTAGTATATATGTTCAATAGTAATGTAAAAATTGTTAATATATTAAAATTAATAATATGCTACATTAATCAAAAACTTTAAAATTAATATTTTATTTCTGCTTCATTTTATGATCTAAATTAAACTATATTATTATTATTATTATGTAATTTATTTCAATAGATTATAAAATTCTAATTTTATAATGTATAAGAGGGTACTTTCTTTCTACGTTAACCTCCCAAGCTAACTAATTTACATCACATTATACATTTACATTTTTTTTCATTCGTAATTTTAACTACCTAATTTTACTAGCTCATTTCAAATATTCAAAGTTAACAAGATTTATTTATACATATTTAGCGAATCATAAAATAACATATTAATCCTTGTGTTCGTATACATTTTTTAAAATTATAACTTTATTTTTTAAGTTATGTACTAAAATATTATAACACCTGTGACTCATATACATTTACAAATTTAATTTTGTTAATTCATTTCAAATATTCTGATTTTTGCTTATTTTCTGCCAAACAATTTATCTACATTAACAATTTTCTCACAAATTTTAAAATTAACAATATTTATTTATAAATATTTAGCCAATCATAAAATGCCATATTATTCGTAGACATTTTTTCAAATTATAAGTTTATTTTTTAAACTATGTACTAAAATATTATAAGACTTTCATTTAGAACGTTTCCTATAAACTTTATCGAATTATTTTTATCTTTTCTACTATATAAATTTCACGATTTTCGCTCACATATTTCATCCAATTATCTTTTTAATTCTTTCAACCATTTATTTTTTATTCATTCTTTACTATACATTTCAAGGGTTTTAAAAATTTACAATTTCGTATTTAAACTTAGTTATTTTATTTTTTTCATGCAAATAATTCAACTAGTATATTTTTCTTCTTTTTCTTTTGACAAAATTTTAACTTCAACCCTACAATTTCATTTTTCCCTTAAATATTAATATATTCATTTATAGAATACTCTTTATTTTGTAAATTAATTGGGCACTATGACTGCGCATTTGCGCAGTCTATTTCTGCTAGTTATATTACTAATGACTATATGGTAGTCAAATGCATTAAATAAAATATTGATTTCAATTTTCAAAAAGATCTAATTGTTTAAATCTAAGTAGAAATTAAGCATTGAGAGTACTAAAACACTTCGATGAGATTGATGTGGTGAGATGTAATTTTTTCAGTTATCTGTAAAGAATGGGATTCTATAGTTAATATCTCCACAACTAAATTTCATAAGAGTATGATTTTATGTAAGTAAAACACAATATGAAGCAATATTTACTTCTTTTATAGATGTGCCTATAGCTATAACTCACCTTTACTAGTTCCGATTAAATCAATTAGCAAGATTTCATATCAGATATGAAATGGCAAGACTTTAAAAGAGTGAAAGTTAGTAATTTTAGGATGTGATGCTTAGTTGAAACATATATTATCCAATAAGTTTATAACTAAATTGAATAATAAAAAGTTATAAGATGTGTAAAAGGTTGGATTATATATATATATATATATATATATATATAACAATTCTCAAAAGTATGATTTCATTATATCACTAGTGACTATATGGTAGTCTTATGCATTAAATAAAATATTGATTTCAATTTTTAAAAAGATCTAATTGTTTAAATCTAAGTAGAAATTAAGCATTGAGAGTATCAAAGCACTTCGATGAGATTGATGTGGTGAAATAAAATTTTTTCGGTTATCTATAAAGAATGAAATTCTATAGTTAATATCTCCACAAATAAATTTCATAAGAGTATGGTTTTATGTAAGTAAGAAAATACAATATGAGATAATGTATGAATCAATATTTACTTCTTTTATAGATGTGCCTAGAATTATAACTCACTTTCGCTAGCTCCGATTAAATCAATTAGCAAGATTTCATATCAGATATGAAATGGCAAGACTTTAAATGAGTGAAAGTTAGTAATTTTGGGATGTGATGCTTAGTTGAAACATATATTATCCAATAAGTTTATAACTAAATTGAATAATAAAAAGTTATAAGATGTGTAAAAGGTTGGATATAAACTTACATACCCTATTGAACAAAATGTTTATTTCAGAAAAAAAAACTTAAGGAGAATGGTTCTCAATATATAAATTATGGACATAAATCAATGCAAGACTTTAAAAGAGTGAAAGTTATTTATTTTGGGATGTGATGCTCAATTGAAGCATATATTATCCAATAATGTTATAACTAAATTGGATAATACAAACTTATAAGGTGTGTAAAAGGATGGATATAAACTTACATACCCCATTAAACAAAATGTTTATTTCATAAAAAAAAACTTATGGAGAATGGTTCTCAAGATATATAGTGGGAGTAAACTAAAATTTAAAAAGTCCAAATCTCATAACAATACATCTAATTGAAACTAAAGCCTTTGTTGATACATCTGATGTATAATGAAAAGGCTACGAGAAGTTGAAAGATTCACTTTTATGTTGATGGGAGTATAGGTTCTCTTCTTTAGTGGAAGTATTTAGCGGCATACTACGCATAGAGAAAAAAATTCATATTTTCAATTCTTAAATATATGATAGTCTAAGAACAACTCTTATTAAATGTGAAAAAGGGAATAACTTTATTCTAGAAATTAGTTCTGTAGAGATAGATATGGAAGTTATTTACTTATTCTAATCTAAGTAGGTAGATAATGCACTAAAGATGTTTAGTATTTGAGATATATAATACTTGTAAAGTATTCATTATTCTATATATAAGTTGATATTTGAGTTTAAGATTATAAACATATTAATTTTATAAGCAAATCCTTGTTAAGGTATATTTTACTTAGAATTTTTTTTTGAGATTAGAAATGTCCCAATGCAGTATTAATTGCTAATTAGGACATAACATATTTTTTATTTAGTGGAAATGAATAACAGGATCAGTAATTTTTTAATGAACTTGGAATAGTTCCCTGCATTGTTTAGACAGTAATATACTGTAGCCTTTAGAGCCATTAAGCATGCAAAATGATAAAAGGTCATCAAAGATCTAAGTATATATTTAGGCATTTTATTTTAATTATGATGATAATTAAGAAAAAAAATTGTAAGATTTAAGTAAGTATATGTTTAGGCAGTTTCTTACTAAACCATTGTCCCAGCAGTAGCATGATTATCATATAGTGATATAGTACAAGATACTTTAACGATTAGCTTAGTGCAAATGGGAGATTATTAGTTTACACCCTACTGCCAATCAGTTAATTATAATTTAGTGAGATAACTACTTAAAGGCATTCTTTGTCTTATACATATCTAAATGTTTACGATAAACTCGATGAGATAAGCATACATTGCAAATGAAATTATAATAAATCATAATTATGAGATTCATATTATATTTATATATTACGACTGGATATTAGTAGGGTATAAAAAGACTAGCCACGTTATGATTCTTCAATGTAAAGGAAGTAATCAAACTTATAAACTAAGCTATGGAGATCCTTAAACAAACATATGGTTGCTTATGAGAGAACAAGTTTATTGAACTGATCATATATAAGCATTTCATTTAAAATATTACTCGTATGTTTATAGAAATTCTCATTGTGATGATTGTATAAGTGGTCCTTTGACTTGAGATCTCTAAAGTATCTAATATATAGTTTTATTCTTTAAATTGTAAGTGCATAGTATAGTTGTAGCTAGCACTGGTAAGTATGCGGTCCATCTTACGAGGACTAGAATTAATAGTATTTACTAGCTTTCTATTATCTAACCTAAGAAATTAGGGTGTTTAAGATAAATTAAATGCAAAATTAAAACAATAAACTAAAATAGCTTAACATAATTAACTATTTAGAAGAAAGATTGAACTAAGAAACAATGAAGAAAAAATATGGTACATGGATTTCGAATCCCTCTAATCTCATGCAATCATTATATCACTACTCAACTTAATCTACTGTTTTTTAGACCATAAAAATTCATATTTTATGTTAATATCTTTCTCAAGACTATTAACACCTAACCCTCAATTGATTAACCGAAAAACTCCTAAGATTGCATTAATCAATTTTTGAATTTCACTATTATGTTTGACCTTAATTCAGAGGATTTGTGTCAACCTATATTTGAGTTTGTACGCAACTCCTTTCAATTATAGTAGATCTATTCATGCAAAAGGATTTATCAATCTCAATTGCATGAAATAATACGCTAGCAATATTAATTCAAGAATAATTAAGAAAACATAATTGAATCCCACTGAAACAAAAGAATGAGTTAAGTTAAAATAAAATTATTACAAGGTCTATCCCAGGGTTTATCTAATCCAAGTATCAATAAAAGTTTAGCTCATAATCATAACATCAAAATTAAAGGAAAGATTAAAAAAAAGTAAAAGAACAATGATGAAATCCTTTTTAATCTTTATAAAATTCAATTTAGATTGATGAAAATCCATCCTAAATATGATGAAAATCCATCCTAAATATGTTTCCTTGCTTTTCTTTGTTCTCTATATCATTCTAGGCCATCAATTTATGTTTTCCCGAGCCTCTTACAAATCCCTTTTGACCTTCCTCATTTTCTCTTCATTTTATCTATTTATAGCTCGAATTTAGGGTTTATAGAGTGGACAAGGTTGCTCACATGACCATGTGCACGGCTGTGTCCCTTAATCTTGCTTCAATCTTTGAAAATTATGAAGAAACACTATTTTAGAGAACTACACGAGAAGCCACACGACCGTGCAGACTTACATAGGAAGCCACATGGTCGTGTAGACTTATACAACAACCACTAAAATAGCTTAAATTATTTCATTTTCTATCCCAATTTGCCCTAATTCTTCTCCTTTTATTTTTGAAGATTAATAAGACCTAGAAACACAATAGGAACAAAATAAGTATCATAAACAATAAGACACCCCTCTTCCTCTTGTAAAGCAATGCCTTTCATGAGGACATCTCTAATACACTCCTCTTCTGCTTATTGTTGTTGTTCTAGAAATCCAGATGAAGCATAATCATTCAATACATAGCCATAATAATTACTCCACTTTAGCATTCAATAAATAACCATAATAATTACTCCACTTTAGATTATAAGTATTCTCATATAGAGTATCCTAAGGGCAGTTATCCATGTAATTCAGATGCTTCCATATATAGTCAATGCCTAACATTCACGATTAGGGTGATCACCCCACTAATGTCATAGCACGCCGTAGATATTGATTGCGCTTCCGAATACATGTCACCATACTTCTCATTCCAAGCTTCTAACGCTGTCATAAGCGATGGCATACCATAGTCCTCTTGAGAATATTGACCTCTCCATCTTTCCATTGTTTTTGGTGGCTATCATAATGACTATCCAAATCTAGAAAATAAGATACAAATACAAGATTTAAAAAATTTATAAGAAAAATAAATATAAAAGAAAAAATAAAAACTACCTAAGAAGAAAAAAATTAGTAGATTAATAAAAATAAGGTTTTCCTAAAATTACTAGTATGTATTGTCTTTCTATTATTTAGCCTAACAAATTACGATATCCAAGACAAATCAGGTGCAAAATTAAAATAATTAATTAAAATAGATTGACACAATTAACTAACTAGAGCAAAGAATAAATTGAGAAACAATCAAGGAAAACAGTGATACCTAGTCTTTGAATCCCTCTAAGAGTTCTCATGAAAACATGATTCACTACTCAACTTAATATATAGTTTATTGGACTATGAAAATTCCTACTATATGTTAATATCTTTTGCAAGACTATTAACACCCAACCTTTAGTTGATTACATGAAGTCTTTGTCTAGTTAAAACTCTTAAGATTGCTTTAATTGATTTGTGAATTTTACTATTAGATTTGGCCTTAATCTAGAAGATTTATATCAACCTATAAAAGTTTGCATATAATTTTTTTCAATTACGGTAGATGTATTTATATAAAAGGAACCCTCAATCTTAATTACATGAAATCATACATGAAATAATATGCTAGTAATATTAGTTCAAGAATAATTGAGAACACATAATTGAATCTTAATTAAACTAAAGAATGAAATGAGTTAAAATAGAATCACTACAAGGTTTATCCCATAGTTCATCTCATCCAAGTACCAACAAAAGTTTACCTCAAAATCATAACATCAAGACTAATGTTTTCTCGAGCCACCTACAAACCCCTTTTGTCTTCCTTTATTTTATCTTTGTTTTATCCACTTACAGCTCAAATTTAGGGATCTTGGAGTGGACATGATCATGTGCATGATAGTGCCCTTCAATATTGCTTTAGTCGTTAAAAATTGTAAAAAAATGTGAGTGATTGTGTCCCTCAATCTTGGTTCAATCTTTGAAAATCATGAAGAAATACGATCCTAGAGAGCTACATGGGTAGCCACATGATCATGTAGACTTACACATGCAACCACCAAAATAGCTTCAATTTTTTTTTCGTTTTTTGTCCTAATTTTGCCTTAATTCTTCTCCTTTTTATCCATAAAGGCTAATAAGTCCTAAAAACATAGTAGAAACAAAATAAATAATATAGACAATAAGAAACTCTCAAATAAACAAACAAAATATATTAAATATATGATTAGAAATATAATCTATTTAGATTCTATCAGTATCTCATATAAGGTTGATATATTTTGATATTACTTATGACCTATTTTAATCAAGGGTAGCTTAGTCGATAGTCATTGGATAAAACGTGAATTATATAAAGGTAGTTAAGTGATCAATATATGATTCATTACTTTAAAATAATTAAGGAGAATGTTTTGTTAATATTGATTCTGAAAATTCTTGCCAAAGTGGAATAATTCTTTTAAATTGTTTTCAAATATCATTAGTTGAATCAATTACTGATGGTAAAGAACTAATATGGTTGGACTTAAATAGAGTAGACGTTATTTCCATGCTATATGTTTATTCAAAACATTGTATGATGAAATGATTGAATTATATGAAAAAATCATGCACATTAAGGTTAATCAAAACTGTTTTAACATTCTTAAATATTTGAGTGGTTATGATGTGTTACTAGATGTCAATCTTGATCTATGAATATAAATTGTTTAATTAGAGAATTAAAGATAAATTAAAAGAATTTAATTTATCTTATTCTAAATATGATTTGAATTATAATTTATATCAAATTTCAATATATTTAAGAACCTAATGGATCACACATAAAGAAAGAAAATGTTTTTTAATCAAGTTGGAGTTAATTGTAAAGTTTGAGAAACTTTATAACTAAATATAAGATATTTAATAAATAAGAATCAATAAGAGACAATAGATCTTATTTAGACATAATTACTATTTTATTAAAATTAATTATAATTTTTATTAATATTTAATTGAAATTATAATTTTATTTCAATTAAATTTCTAAAACATCTAAAACCTATTATAAATAGGCGTAGGCTCCTAGGAGTGCATAATAATTGTAGAGTTCTCTCAACTTATTTTGTAAATACCGTTAGAAGCCAGACACGTATGTGTTATACCCAAAAAGTTCTAAAAAGACCAAAGCTATCCTACTCACAAATATACGAGATAATTGTAGTTGATAACCCAGGGTCGTCTCCCACGGAGGTGAAATTGGTTAACTTAAATTAAGTTTGAATAAAAAATAAAAATAAAAACAATGCAATCCTAGACATTTTATCCCGATTAATGAGTGAAAGCTTTTAAAGAAAATTACGAAATTAAATTTAAAAGTAGACGGAATCAATTAGGAGCAAAGACAAATAGATTAATCGAAGTGGAAAAACTCTCGAGAATTAATTTAACTAATTTAATCTCCTATGCATGATTAAGGGAAAATGATTGGATTGTTGTCTTACTAAAATTAATAGTTGGGCTCTAAATCGATTCGAATAATGAACTAGTCTAACTTTCGTATTCAACAAGTTATTATCCGAATTAATTATGAAAACCTAACTACTAATTACCACTTAAGTTAATATATTTCTAGTTCTTAACCTAAGTATCTATAGTTTCTCGATCCATATTAAACTTCATCTCTCGAATCATCATTTAATACTAAAATGATGCATAGTTTGGTCATTCTATTACATCCATTCAGTTAAAAAACCACAGCAATAAATAAGGCAACATATCCATAACCCAATCATGCATATTCAACTAAATAGCTACATTAATTCTCAAGAAACGAGATCAGCCCATCATATCATACACACGGTTCATCATACTCAAATACTTCAATCTCATATTACTGTCGACAGAAGTTTGAAAATAACAACTCAGTAACTATTAAATGAACTATGACAAGATAACAAGCAAAAATTGTTAAGCTAACAAGAGTATGAATCAGTTAATACCAACAGAACAGTAAACTCAAAGAAATAAGCAACATATCAGGAATGTGATAAGCAAACAGAGGGTCAGATGATGAGATAGTATAGGTCTTTTGCACTCTCAACTTTCAGCTTTGGCTCTCCCCTTCTGCTTCAGTTGCTCTCCTCCAACCGAGTGTTTGCTCAATATCAACTCCATCTCTCGCTTTCGGCCTCTCTTCCCAACTCCTACTTTTCTGCTGTTGCTCTCTTCTTCTCCTTCTCAGACTCTCTCTGTTTCTCGTCTCTGTTTATCTTCTTTCCCTATATCTCTCTGTGCCTCCCATGTTTGTGTTTGTGTGAGTAAACAAATGAAATAGTGAATGAAAGATGATTCCCTTCAAATGCCACCCTCTCTTGCCTTTTATAGACTGTTCCTAGGTTTAGGGTTGCCTGCTTTAATGTCGTAAGCTGCCATGTATTAAAGCTAGAATTAATCTTAAAACTTCTCACGGGTGTGCATGGGGAATCATGGGTGGGACTCCCTTGTCACATCTGTGCATTAACCATGCATAGTGGTCTAAGTCACCACCATGCATAACATTTAATTAAATTAAATGGTATTCACTTTAATGTGGTGATTTATCATCACGTAGGATTCTTTTCTTTCTTTCCTCTTTCTTTTTTTTTTAATTTTCATGCAAAATTTACGTGACTTTGGTATTTTTATGCAAAATTCACAAAATAACCCAATTAATATTCGAGCAATATTCACACCATTTTTACTCAATTGATCTCACATTTAAATTAAAATACAAGGATTTGTATCCAAAATCAAAATATGAAGGCAATTAAAAGCAATAGAAATTAGACACAACAGTGTGCAGCTATTGTGATTAAGACGAGCCAATTTCATAAATAGCTTGAGAGAAATGACAAGAAAAGAATCAAACTTTGCAATAAGACACGTATTAAGATTCATGTTTTATATGTTAATCACGTCATATAATTTAAGTGATCTTAGCTTTTGAGAAATTATATGAAAATTTTGCTATTATTTCGAACACCAATTGCATCCTATTAGAAGTTGTTTTTCATGATTATCATTATTAATATAATACTAAATTATTTTTTCACACCCATAAATAAGTTATGATATGAAAATTTTGTTTATACTAATTACGATAACTACAAAAATTACTAAATTAATATTTTTCTATATTTTATTAAATTTCATATATATTGCAAATTGATAATAAAAATCAGCAAATAATAAAACAATAAATTTTCAAACTTTTTTTATACACTTGTCTCTAATAAGAAGAAACACTACGAATGTATTCAATAAATTTTAACTTTCAAACAATATTTTATTATTTAACAGTGATGACAACATTTCTAGTGGATGCGATATTTAATCTGTATGCTCGAATTCGATGATGTACCAGACCCTTAAAAATCATTTTTTTTGGGTGAAAATAGGTAAAGACAAGGAGGACTAGTGCCTCAAAAAAGCGACAGAGATAGTATCATTTTGTAAATATTGATGAAGGCTTAGCATTGGAGTCTCCGAGACATACCAACTATGCGACAAAGAGGATCTATATTTTGCTAATAAATCAGGGCACTGATTCTCTTCCCTGAGGATATGTAGAAGAGAACAATCCCAATCTCTGTTCAACATGGATCTGACATCATCAATGACAACCAAGTAAGGGTGCGAGTGGGAACAGTTGGTATGTACTAGATGAATAGTTTCGAGAGAGTCTGACTCCACAAGAACCTTCCTATAACCATGATCACATGCTAAAGAAATTCCATGAGAAATAGCTTGGAGCTCAGTAAGAAGATTAGTAGCAATAACAATAGAACCTAAGAAGCCAACAATCCAATGACCACCCTCATCTCGTAACAAACCACAGCAGCACCGGGATTACCAAGAGAGCTCCCATCAACATTAACTTTAACATAGTTCGGCCAAGGGACCTTCCACGGGACCCATCGAGTCTCCTCGTTATCAACGTAGCCTCCCCCACACATATCTGACACTCATCAACAAGCTTCAAATAGTTATGGTGCTGTCCAAAGACAGATATTTTCTCACGCTGGAAAATCTCACGGTTTCTAGCACACCAAATGGTCCAAGCTCCAACAATGAATTTGATAGCGTGATCAAGAGAACAAGATATATCAAACACATTAGTGGTAATCTATGCATCAATATCAAGAGTGAAGAAAGAAGCAAAAAAGGTACCCAGAATAGCATTCCATACCTTTGTGGCCCATAAGCAATCACGTAAAGCATGAACATTACTCTCCCAAGCTTTACCACAACGTGGGCAAAGGGGAGAAGTGGCCATGCCGCGATTATATCGTAACAGATTCATTGGGAGGCACTGCCATCGAATCTACCATATGAAAAACCTTAGTTTTTGAGGAATTTTAAGCTTCCAAATATGCGACCAAAATTTGCTAGGGGTTGGAGGATAAGGAAGACGAGTGATAAATTCAAAACCAGACTTCACCGAATAAAAGCCCAAACTATTTTCCCCCAGGTCAAACAATCACCATGTGTATGTGTTCGCGATAATGGCACGGCTAGCATAACCTGTTGCAAGTCAGCCTCTATCGTTGTATATATACGAGAAAGGTCCCACTGCCCATGACCATTGAAAAGATCCTTCACTAATACCTGATTATCCCGAGGATCGATGTTGGATACTTGGTGACACAAAGGAAAATCACCTACCCAGCGATCATGCCATAAGGAGATAGACTCACCCTTTCCCACTCTCCAAGAGTATCCATCCTTTAGGAACGGAACAGCTCGCTGTATAGATTTCCTGCAAGGGGAAGCAGTTGAAGAGATAGTGTGATTAAGAATATGAGAACGTTGCAAGTACTTGCAACGCAATACAGTGGACCAAAGTTTATCCTCCTCCTTCGTAACAGACCATACCAGCTTACCCAACATTGCAATGTTATTATCCTGAGCCATTCGTAAGCCTAGACCACCCATAGCTTTCGGGCTATAAACTGACTCCCAGTTCAAAAGATGAATACCTTCCCCCCAGTGGATTTCCAAAGGAAATCATGACAACATTTATCAATAGTATCACAGACACTAGTAGGAAACCAACAAGTCTGCATGGAGTACATCGGGATTGTCAATAGAGTGGATTGCACTAGCGTTAGCCGCCCAGCTTTATGCAGGAGTTTAGCCTTCCAACCTTGCATACGGGTTTGAATCTGGTTAATGACATCCTGAAACTCACTTTTCTTATTGTTGCCAACAAGAGGAACGCCCAAGTACTTTCCCAAATCCATTGTAAAGTGGAAATTAAAACGGCGTCGCAAAGCCTCCTTGTGTTGACGTGAGGTGTGATGGGAGAGAAATTTTTTTTATTTTTTCTCGTTAATTTGCATTCCCGAGCAAGCACAAAACGTCTGTAAAGTATCCATAACAACCTTATAACCACGAGTAGAGGCATGAGAGAAAAGCAACACATCATCTGCAAATAAAAGGTGAGAAACCAGGGGACCATTACCGGGAACCTAAATGGGCTGCCAGAGTTTGGAATGAACCCGAGCAGAGATGAGCGTAGACATTTTCTCCATACAAAGAACAAATAAATAAGGAGAAAGTCGGTCTCCCTGGTGTAGGCCACGCTTAGGTTTAAAAGAAGGGAGACGAGAGCCATTCCATAAGATAGAGAGATGTGAACTAGTGACACACGACATAATAAGAGAAGTAATTATCGTAGGGAATCCAAAATCCACTAAAGTCTATTGTAAGAATCTCCAGTTCACTCTGTCATAAGATTTAGCTAGGTCAATTTTCATAGCCAGATAACCCTCCTTTTTCCTAGAGTTCTAAATAAAATGAACTCTCTCCTTAGCCAAGATAATATGCTCCGAAGCAGTTCTACCTGGAATAAAGGCTCATTGCATAGGAAGAATAAGATTATCAAATAATGGCTGTAGCCGCTGGAGAAGGACCTTCGTAAGGATTTTGTAGCTGACATTACATAAGCTGATGGGGTGAAAATGAGTCATAGACACAGGTTGATTATTCTTTGGAATCAAAACCACCATAGTATCCGTCAGATTATCCGGGCATACCCCAGTGGAAAAAGCATCCCGCACCATAGCAAAGACACAATCGCCAACGAGGTACCAATACTTTTTATAGAAAACTGGTTGAAACCCATCAAGACACGGGGCTTTATAAGGCTTCATAGAATGAACAGCAGCAAAGACCTCATCCTTGGTTACGGGTCGCAAAAGAGCCAAAGCATCATTGTCAGAAAGCAAAGGATGATTGGGAAGATGAGGGAAAGGCATAAGATCATCATCAACAGTGCAAAATAGCTCTTTAAAAAAAGACAATGCCTCAGATTGAAGATCTGACGTCTCAGTAATCCAGGATCCATCTGAGGCCCGAAGTCGCTCAATCCGGTTCTTTTTCCTACGAGATATAGTCATGGCATGAAAGAAGCGAGTGTTTCTATCACCATGCTGCAACCATTGTATGCGAGATTTTTTATACTAAAAAATCTCCTCCTGCCGGTGAATGTCATTATATTAAGCAATAAGAGCATGTTCTAAATAAATGAGATCAGTACTTTGGTCATATGCTAAAACATTTTGAACTCCTTTGATTCTTGCTAGTATCCGCCGCTTCCGTTGGAAAATATTCCCAAAGGTGTCCTTGTTAAACTTTAAAGCCACTACCTTAACATTAGTTAGAGCCTCACTAAGAGATGAATGTCTCTGGTTCCAAGCACTTTCAAGAACAATAAAGAAATCCTTGTGAAGAGTCCAAGCATCCTGGAAGTGAAAAGGTCAAGTACTCACCGAAAGGACAAAACCATGCAATTTTAGAAGAATCGGGTTATGATCAGAATGGGTGCAAGGCAAGTGGTGCATTGACGCTTCTGGAAACAAGAATCTCCAAGCAGCATTACATGAAACTCTGTCAAGCCGGACAAAAGTGGAGAAAATACCATTACGCCGTTGACGATAGGTGAAAGGTGAGCATTTGAAACCAAGGTCCATAAGATTACAAGCATCCTAATTTCTCCTAAAACAAGCAGCCCTACTCAGAGAAAAACTCCTGCCTTGCTTCTCACTAGGAGATGCATAGTCATTGAAGTCCCCAATGAGCACCCATGGAAGGCTAATAAAAGCACTAAGGCGACCTATCTCCCTTCATAAGCCAATACGACCTGATGCCTCAGGACTAGCATACACTACCGTTAGAAACCACACCTGATGTTGGTCATCACAAACAAGGAAGTGAATAAATTGTTTATGTGGAACCAAAATCTCAAGTTGAATAATAGATGAGTGCCATAAACATCATATGCCACAAAACCTAGAAGCCTCCACTCTAGTAATATTCTCAAATCCAAGAGACTAAGAAACTCTATCAGCCCTCCCTTAAGAAATATGAGGCTCTAAGATAATTAACACATCCACGATACTACTTCGTTTTAGTTTCTTCACATAAGTAGCAAAATAAGAATGGTATTTAAGCTATTAAACATTTTAAAGACAAATTATTAAGGAGGAGAGAGCAAGTAAAAACGGTCAATTCCAATTGGGTTAGAGAGGCGAGCTTCCTGGAAGATGTTTCTCCTGGTCTGGATAATCGAATAGGATTTGGTATTGACTTTTTGTTTCTCGATGGGTAATGAGAACGCGTTGACTCAGTCTCTGATAGCTCACACCACCGGAGAAAGATAAAGAGTTATTGAATCATAAAAGCTTGCCATCTTTCTCCTTCTCCTTTCCTTCCCCACTTTCTCTCAGGTTCAGCTTGTGAGACCAATTCCGCAGATTGTATATATCTAGTTAGGGAGTTATGGAGTCTGATCAATCACCTCAGATTACAGGAGTTGTCATCATTTCACTTCCACCACCAGACAATCCTTCTTTAGGCAAAACAATAACAACTTTTACACTTACTGATGATGGCCATCCACTGCCCCGTCCGGAGCAACCCCATCAAATCCAAACCCTTGAAGGAAATCATCCTCCAATTCAATTTCCCCCTCTTCAGCCACCTTCTTCGAACCCTCTATTACAGTTCTCACTATCAAGACTCTTTTTTGATAGCCCAAGAGGGCTACTTGGCTTTGTATCTGTCTCTCTATTTGTACTTTTTCTCTACCGCACCGTGTTCACGAGGAGTATACAAGAATTGAAAGATTCTAAAGATGGTCGAGATCCCCAGTCCTTTATCTTTCCCTTATATCATAAGCTGGGCATTTATGAGATGCCCCAGAGTGAGCTTCAGCAGAATCTGAGGTTTGTCATCAAAGAGAGCTTGGTGGTACCAACTGGTGATGTGATTGAACGCAGTGACAAAGTTAAGTTGACTTCTTCAAAAGCTGCTGCTTCGGATTCATCAACCATTTTGCCTGTTAGAGGCAATGTGTTTCCAGATGGGTATGTACCAATTTTGCTAATTTAGTTAATATTAACTTTTCAATTTGGCAATAGTGCGATCTAAGTTACTTCATTTCATCGTTTGAGTTTGTTCTTGATCATCTTCGCAGTTTATGTATGACGTATGGTTTGGGAGACTTCAAAAATGCTTTTGGGAAAACTGGTTCTAGGACCCAGTATTTTTGTCTTTTAAAGTGACTTTTTTTTTCACAGTTACATGTTAAGAAGCATCCTCATTCACATTCTTCTTTCTAAGAGGTGAATTGGGAGCCAATAAAAGCGATATTAAGTACACTAAATACATCATCTTGTGCTGCTAGGGACCCAACTTTAACCGGCCTTCCTTTTCCTGTCGTCACTGTTGGTATTCTGCACGAGTTACACCAGATAGCCTTCCTATGTTCCGTTTTATCTAAAAAAAGACGAGGAAACTTGATTTGGGACTGAATATAAAAGAAAGAAAGCATGGTCTGTTTCTGTTAATTATGTCCAAATTTTCAGTTAGATAACTATAACTATCTTTATTATTCAGTAAATAAATTAAAAAAATCCAACTGAGGCTGGGCTGCATCTTGGTATGATTCCCAACTAGTGACTGATGCTATCGGTTGTCAGAAAGTGTTAAAATTGCGATTATGCTCTAATGAAAGCTTTACTATGACGAGAACAATGACTGTAAATCTTACAAGTGGGGGTGAAAAATTGAGATGTCGATCATAGTATTGCAAAATCTTTTCACAAATGTGTGCTAACTTGCAAAAGGGGAAGATCAATGTTTAGAAGATTTTTTAGTTTTCAATTAGGCAAGCATAATTGGCAGTTATCATGTGCTATTGGTGGGAGAAATGTTCTCCCATCGCCATGAGCTCTTGGGCTTTAAGACCTTCATAGTCTCTGCCAAAGCTCCATTTCAGGGGTTAAGCTCTGGCAATTCCTTTCTTACGAATTTTCCTAGCATACACAGCCTAATGAACATTAGCAGATTTCGGCTTTACTGCTATAGCTGTACCATCTTTGTTTCAATTTCCCCCATTATTCTCCTTGTTTGGTTTAAAGTGGCTGATTCTAGAGCATTTAGGTTGTGAATCAGTGACTTAGGTCGTGAGTCAGTGTTCCTTTGCCTTTGCTACTAATTCTGACCGAAATTGTGTGTTATGTAGATTGTATTTTACCTATTTGCTGGTTGGGAATCCTCCCAGACCTTATTATCTTGATATTGACACTGGGAGTGATTTGACGTGGATCCAGTGTGATGCTCCTTGCGCTAGCTGTGCCAAGGTATTATCATCTTTAACTATACTGCTCTAGAACTGGTGCTTAAAATGAGATATTCAAGCAGGCATTCACTTACAGGATATTTGGTTGTATGTGTCTTCATGAATGCCTTAATTTTTTCATTTATGTACATGATGCAGAACTCCTTTTTAGTTATGAGGATGTAAAACATCAGCAACAGCTTAATGCTTCAAACTCGGTACAGAAAAGTTAAATCAAATCAAAGATAATTGATTTGCTATTAATATTGTCTATTCGATATATAATTTTCAGCCTATGATATAGATATAGATAGAAAGAAACTCCCAACTTCTTTCGAAGCTTCATCCGACCCCTTGTAAATTTTAGTCAAATTTGTTTTGATTTTTCGTTTTAAAACGGTAATAGGCAGGATTTCTCCGACCTATCCCTTGCTTATGTTTTCTTACCATTTTGACTGAACCACCATGTCTGAAGCTCCAACTGCTAAGCTTCTAGTAGCAACCATCGAGGCCTTAGGTTCTCCTTCATCCACTAGAGCTCACAGGGAAATTCATAGTGATCTCCCTGGACCCCAATCCAAGGTTCCAAGTTCCAAACTCAGATCCTAGCTCCTGAGCTTACTGACTTCCCCACTTTACAACCTTCATCCTTGTCTCCTTATGCTCCCTCTCTCTCTATCATTTTGCTTTTGCCTAAATCTCTAGGGCTGGCTCTTCTCATGATTGCTTCCCTTATTTGGTTCAATAGAAACCTTAAGTTGAAGTTGGTAGAAGTGCCTCTGGTATCTTCCCTCAAGTGGATAATGTCTTTCATTCAGTGGTTATCAAATTATCTTGGAGCAAGTTAAGGGAAACTGTGACTGCTAGAGAATTGACGGACTGACCTCAAGTTTAGCTAGGACCTGGAATTAGATCTAGCTTTAAGAGCTTCTCATCTGTTCTTATGATATGCGATTCGAGGCAACTTATTTGAAGTGTCTAGTAGATCAATTTAGTGGATTTACGTTGAAGTTGTTTGAATTGGTTGCTTCTTGCTCAACATTTTGTATTCTTGATTTCCCTTGAAGGGCTCTAATACAATTTTATTTACCTTTTAAAAAAATATTGTCTATTTGATGAATGTATTAGGAAAAATGCTATAGTTTGGCTGTTTATTGAATACCCACATACATGCCAAAATTAAGATAATTTACAGTTGATGGTTATATTCAATGGTTTGTAGAACTTTTTGAATTATATCTGATGATTAAAGTTGATGTAGGGAGCAAATGCCTTGTACAAGCCAAGAAGAGGGAATATAGTACCTCCTAAGGACTCATTTTGCATGGAAGTTCAAAGAAATCATAAAGCAGCTGATTGTGAAACATGCCAACAATGCGACTATGAGATTGAATATGCAGATCATAGCTCCTCCATGGGTGTTCTTGCAAGAGATGAGCAGCATCTGATGTCCACAAATGGATCATTGACTAAGTTGAAAGTGATTTTTGGGTAATTAGTCCTACCCCTCCTCCCGTACCCTGCACCCTCCCCCCTTTTTTTCTCCTTCCCCAGCATTGAGGGGAAACAACCAATATTGAATTGGTTCTGTTAAACTTTTTTATTAACAAAATGCTGATATACATGTATTTGTCCAAAAGGTGTGCGTATGATCAGCAAGGTCCACTCTTAAACACTTTGGCCAAGACAGATGGCATTCTTGGACTAAGCAGAGCTAAAGTTAGTTTACCTTCTCAGTTGGTAAGCCAAGGGATAATAAAAGATGTGATAGGTCATTGCCTTTCCACCGATATCAGTGGTGGTGGATACATGTTTTTTGGGGATGAGTTTATACCCAAGTGGGGTATGGCCTGGGTTCCCATGCTTGACAAGAACATGTGAGTATTTCTTAAGGTCTTTCTTTTTAATCTTTTAGACTCCAGGCTTTGGCTTGTAGTTGTATTCCATTTTTGTAAATATACATGCCTGACAGATACATAGATGTTTTAAAGGCCGTCATTTGTTAAATTTGATACGTCTTGCACAGAATGTTTTAAAGCCTGACCTTTATTAAATTTGATACGTCTTGCAGTATATCTGATGTAGATTGTAACTGGAACTTGCTATTACTAGGTGTTATTAATAAGAGCCAATGTAGAAACTTTTGAAACAATTAGAAAATGATATGATTTGCACAGCTATGATGCAATTTAGAGTTTTGGAATCATCCATTCAAAATTTGCTGTATGACTTGTCTAACTTCTTTCCTGCTTATTTTCTGATTCATTTTGCTTTTTCTTTAAATATTTTCAGTGAATTTTATCATACAGAAATTGTGAAACTGAATTATGGAAGAACCCCACTGAGTTTTGGTAGCAGAATGGGAAAAATTGTATTTGACAGTGGCAGTTCCTACACGTACTTCCCAAAAGAAGCATACACACGGTTGATTGCTTCTGTAAGTACCGTTCACTCACAACCAAACTGAATTAGTATGTGGTGGAGTTATATAAAGGGAATGAATAATCTGATCAGAAAGCACTGGTGTAGGTTGAACAAGTTTCTGAAGCTGGGCTATACCAAGATACGTCTGACGAAACATTACCAATCTGTTGGCGAGGCGGGTTTCCAATCAGGTATGGCAGAAAATCAAGGATGGTCAATTCCATCCTCCTTGAATTATGGTTGATCAAGGTCTTTTCAGTTGCAGAATATTTATCAAAGATTTTTATTCCATGCCATATGTTGATTGACCGCTTTAAATTGAGGTGATTAAGTACACCAGTAAACATAATGCAGTTTGAGACCAAAAGAGTAGCAAAATCACCTTTATATATACTTAATAGCATTACTTGAAGAATTGTTTAAAAAGATTCACACTTGTAATAAGTTGGAAGTTCAACCATTTAAGTAGTTGGTGAATTATGAGAGAAAACTTCTATGTAGGTCAGGTCATGAACAGAAGTTTAAAGCAAGAGGTCAATTTGCTTGTTAGCCCATTGTTCTCTTTCTGTTAACATCTTACCTGACAACCAACTTTAATGAAGTCGTTTCTTAAGTCCAATTGGCTACATGGTAACACGTGAATGCAGATCTATTACAGAGGTCAAGAGGTTCTTCAAGACCTTGACCCTTCAATTTGGGAGCAAATGGTGGATTGTCTCCACCAAGTTTCGAATTCCCCCAGAGGGTTATCTGGTCATTAGTGTAAGGCTTCTGGACTGTTTTTTCCTTTTTGATTTTTATAAGATACCTGGTAGGATCATTGTCTGACAATATACTGCAGAAGAAGGGAAATGTATGCTTAGGAATACTTGATGGAAGCAAAGTACATGATGGATCTACGATTATCCTTGGAGGTAGACTTTCTGGGATATTGAACCTGAAAACTGTTGTGTTATGCAAATCCATATCCCTAAACAAAAATCTTTTTAGTTGAAATTCCAGAGTCAGTTTTCATTGAGCAAACTATCACTACCACACAATCACTGGAGGCTTGTTTTGTTTGTGTTCCTTTCCTTGCAGATGTATCATTACGTGGGCAATTAGTCGTCTTCGATAACATAAACAAGAGAATTGGATGGGAGCAATCAGACTGTACCAAGCCTAGGAGATTCAACAGCCCGCCCTTACCCTTCTTTGAGGATTAGCCCCTCAAGTTATTAGTCAATTTCATACCAGTTCTGTAAATGCCTAATGCCTAAAAACCGTTTGGTACATATATAATACAAGCGAACCTTAATACTTACGCTATTCGCGTACTCGTCATACAAGAAAGCCAAAGAACGGACACTTTAAGAAAGAAGGCACGTTGAATAGAATAGATTGACAAGTCAAGTCAGAGATTGTACGTTAGTGGTACGAGAGCTTTTCATTTATACGTTAGGGAGAGTTCATGAAACAAGCTCTCTTTTCTGAATCACACCAATAATTGTTTGAAAACATATTGTGCAAGTAATTTTAAGGATTCGCTTGTACAAGTCCTCTGGTCTCTGGAGCTGAAAAAAAGTGTTACCTTAAAAAACTATTGGAATTGAGTCCCTCTCAGGATAATTAGACATGTTTTCATCTTGCCGAAGACAATTTATGCCTCAAAGATGGTCTTGATACTTGATAAAAATAAATTATCTTTACATGTTTATTTAAACTTTTATTTTAACATGATATACTAAACATTAAACACTAATATTAAATTATTTTAAACTATGATATTATACTCGTAATCTAGAAAAACACTACTAATATATATATATATATATATTTTTAAACATATATATATATATATATATATATGTTTGACAAAATATTAAGCCAGACAGATCTTTGAAGTCTAAATTCATACTCCAAACAGCTTGAAGGCTATTAAAAGAAGTATATTTCTTTTAGCCTTTCACAGTCTGCTTGACAATGAAATGATCAATAGCTCCACCCTAAAGGTACCCAAATATCAGCCTTCCTTTTGCTTTACTTTTTCAACTATTTTTAGCTCATCTCGGCAATAGATAAACATGAGAATCAAGCCATTGCATAGATCATGGAATAATACAAATGTCTTGAAGAAATTTTTGAGAAAGACAAAATACAACCCAAAGTAACTGATTGCCTAAGATAATATCTAGCAGTTTAGGTAAGACATTACATTTCAAGTCAATTGAACAGGATAAGGAAAAACAAAAAAGCGAAATGATAAAAATCAGTAATTACAACAACCTATATCTAAGACATCATCACCTGATCACTTGACTGAAGTGCTTGGGTGGCAAAGAATCTGACATCAACATCTGGGTCCTCACTCAACTCCACCAAACACGGCCGAATTGTCTTCTCCACCACCTGTGTAGTTCATAAGCATTGTCAAATACCTTTCCCCAATCAGCACTAGTTGAGTACAACGAATGACCGGTGGAATGAAGAATATAAACTAGTTTCAAAATATTAGAACTTCATCATGCCCTGCATGACCTCACTCATTATTATAATTCTAATGTTTCACTATTCTGGATATTGTTTAAAAATTCAAAGAAGTTTACTTACAGATTGATCCACTATAGGAATAAGAGACTGCAACACCTTAGCCACATTGAATTTAATGTTGGGTACCCTGTTACATAGAGCTCTCAGCTTCACTCCCAATATATAGTACACAGGAGGAAAATGTTATAGATCATATTTTCCACTTTACCGATCTTTTGATGCATCAACTACCACTGGCAAAAGTTTGGAAGAAGTTACTTCAGGACCCATGACAGGAGCAAGTAGTGAAATTGCATGTAAAATGGTCATCCTATACAGATAGTGGGGGTTGTTAATCATGTCCAAAACCTGAAAGCGATGAGCAAGATGTTAGGATGTGGGGGTTTCTTTTTAATGTCGCATATGATTATTCCCAGTTTAGTAAAGTGCACTCATTTGTTTGCAAGAAAAGTTGGCTTTTAAGAGCATACTTGCCTATCTAATTCTAGTCCAACCATCGTTTTTTCTAGGATGTCTCAATCTTAAACACCATCTAAAGAACTAAGTAACAGAATCCAAATGTTATCATAAATGTCTAAGGATGATTTAAACAATAGTCAATTAATTGTCAAGAAGTCGGATATAATCCATCTACTAAATCACAAAACAATATATGCAAAAATTTAACATTTAAATTAAATTTTCTATCTAATGCTACAAACTAAACACCTAATACCCACATACCATAAGAATGATTTCATAAACATTCACTCAATACAGCTAAATGGAAAGCATTGTAAAAATATTGAGACAAACCTGGGGAACTATGTGCTGCATCGCCCAATCTGGTCCAAATTCTTCAGCAAGGCGCTTCACATTATTAGCAGCTGCATCACGAATTGAGTAAACCTATAATTGCGGAATACAAGTTAGCTCATGGTGCATTACAACATTGAGACGTTAATCGGTAAGCTTGGAAAGGCTAGAAAACAAACTAAAAGTTAATTTAATGTCCGCACAGAAATTTCTTGTACTAAGCCAGTAAAAGCAGTTTAATTTGGTCACAAACATGCGATCAAGGAACATGATTAAATCGGGTTTCTGGATATTCTATTGTAGCAGTAAGTTGCGTGTGTTTTCAGCTACAAAACACAGTTGATAAAAATTGCAGTAAAGGTCAACAAAATTGTCAGACCAATTGAGCTCCACAAACCTTATCTTTCAACCATTGCATGCAAAGAGCACCAAGCTTATCATCGAAAAACCCTACACCCAACTGACTTGCCAACAAAGGTATATACTCTATTATTGCAAGCCGGACCCTCCAATGTCTATCCTCTGCAAGCTCAACAATAGCTGGCAACAGGGACTGCGATAGCAAATCTATTCCAATAACCTGCATTCATAAACAACAGAACAAGGCATTAATTAAAAAGAACATACTAATGAACAAAAGCAGATTTGCAAGTCACACTTGAGAGCTTGATTCTAAATTTTTTCACTCACGTCAAGAAAGTTTTTAAATTCATGCATCAGGAACATAAACCATCTAGACATTCTTAGCAACAGTGAGAAGAATATAATGAGGTTTTGACAAACCTGATTGACTTGATCAAGCTTGCTAATAATGTTCAACCGAACATCAGGAAATTCATCTTTCAATAGAGAAAGAAAAATGGGCAGCAGTTGCTCTATTGTTGCATCCTGCAACCATAAATAGAAAATTAATTTAGTGGGAAGAAACAAGGAAACTTAAATCAAGAATCAAAATTTACAGATCTGAACGAACAAATATCACAGAAATGGCACTGAATAGAAAAAACATGACATCCAAATACAAGAAACAAAATCTACATACATACAATTGATCCGATAGATGATGTAAGAAATTAGAAATACCAGGAAACCTACTCTAGCAATGCAATCTATCTGCTTATACTGATGTTAAATTGTCCATGAAACAAGTCAGTCTAAAATCATATTTAGATTTGCCTACCACCATATTAATTATGCAAAACATAAAAAAACTGGTATGAAAACAATGTCAGTTGTCTCCAAAGGGGGAAAAAGGGAAATGTCAAGCAAAATCATGAAGAACAAAATTCAACATACAATCTTGTTGATATACCAATGTTGCAATAGCTATATTGAAATCCTCTCTATGTTGGTGTAATCTATTTAGGCCAAGTACTACTTAGAAACTTTATTTTTATAGCAGCAATGTAAAGTTTACAGGTACTCAGAGTTTACTCCGAAGTTGATGTATAGAGACCGCTTACTTTTCCTAAAACAGGTGCCATGCCCATGATGACTGAAGCCAAGGCAGAACGAACATGTTGAGATGAATCGGTCGATAATTCCTGCAGGGGGGAAAAAAGGTAATAAGCCAAAAGTTTAGTTCAGTTGTACCAAGACTATTCGCAACAGCATAAATATGCAAAGAACTTGCATAAACAAGTTAACAATCAATGAGCAAATATACCTTTACACAGGGAAGAATATGCTGTATTGCAAGCTCTGGACTCAAAATCCGGCAGAACTTAGTCACCTTGCCTGCAGCAGCTATACGAACCTCAGCCTCATTATCACGAAGTAGCCGAACATATGCAGGAACAAGGTCCGACCTAAAATATGCTAGCATAACATGAGCAAATCCAAAACTAAGTAGCAAAGCCTTTAACTATCATATGTGATCAAAGGACTTCAAATGATCAATCATCAACCAAGTAGAGGAAACAGATACAAAAAGAAAAAATGGTTGACTCAGAAAAGGCCAAATTTAACATCTGCAACTGACTAGCAGGGACCTTAAACCAAATCCAACCCACTACAAAAGCTCTTACCTAGTAGGCTCTGGACCAACAGCTTCACATAGTTCATATAGCTGATTCGCAACCATGTAACGAACACGCCAGGACTTATCCTGCTCATATAAGAATTTGCATCACACAAGATGGTCAAAGCACATTATATAGTAACCAGTAGGAAGCACCTGCCTAATCAACAAATCCAACAATTCACCAATAGAATAACAAATTGCAGCAGCTAGGATATGTTTACCTGTGAGAAATTAACTATAACCGGAAGAATATGAGCTACACAATCTTGAGGCTCCAACAACTTTCCAAGAGCTGCACAACCCTCAACAGCCAACAGGCGGACAGAGTCCTGATCTGAAACCAAGAAAATTTGATAAAATCATAAAGAGAATAACAATCAAAACACATCAAACATAAACTTAGAGAGCGGCATTTGTATCAACAAGAAAGCATATAAATAATAACATACGGTTTATAAGACCTTAAAACTTTCCATGGGGCTATTGAAAGCTTAATCACATATAATGACACAAGTAAAAAGTACCGTTACCAATGCATGACAGAGTAACCATGATTAAAGAACAAGACAAAGATATGTTTTTTTAGGCATTGAATGCCATTATAATGAGAACAAATTAAAAAATGCAAATGCTAACCTCGAAAACCCTATTCCATAAGCGGTTTATTACATACCTGATATCCTCCATGAACTAAAGAAAGAAAGAATTTCCACCTTTCAGAGAGGAAAAATAATAAAAAAAATTTTGAAGCAAAACAGTGTTTATTTGATCAACTAAGATACTAATGGACATGCTGAATTTGACAGATACTAAACCGCATTTTCCTTTCAAAAATAAGAGAATAGCAGCAGATATATCAACATGAATACACATTAAACCAAAGAAAACATGTAGAAAGAAAGGACTTAGAGCTATATGCAGGGGGCACAATACATACCATCTTGCGTCAGCTCCTCAAATATAGACATAATTTCAGCCTTCAGATAAGGAGGCTCAATTGTGGCAGCAAATTTCCCCAGGTTTGTAGCAGCAGATCTGCGGACCATGGGCATGTCATCTTGACATAGTTGTCCATATATGGCACGCAGTTCAGTTTTTATAGTCTCTGAAGCACTTGGATATGCAACATGAAATAACCCACATGATGAAACTCGAGCTGTAAACCATTCACCTGCTGCCAACCTCTGCGCAGATATGTGAACAAGAAAGTCGGGCATCAAGTAATGTCATAAATCATGAAGTAGAAGTACTAGAAAAGAAAGAATGAATTAAATGATAATTAGAATTGGTTTCACATAAAAACTGAATCACTGATTTATAACATTAAAATATATAGAATTGCTATGGTGAAGCCAAAAATCCAACCTTCACTAGCGGTATGAAATGCTCAACCAAGTCTTGCTCCCTCATCTGGGATCCAATTCTACATAAGGACTCAACAGCTTTCTCCCTAACGCAAGTTTCCTCCACGGTGCACAAAGTCTCCAGCGGGGGAAGCAACACATTAGCATATTCCACTCCACCAACATATGGAATAAAAACACCCAATTCTTCAGCCATTGCAAGAAGCACTTCATCATCGTCATCATTGTTTTCACTTAAAAAGGGAATCAACTCCCTTCGAGTCCTCTCCTCCCCAAGGGCTCGGGCGATGGTCGAAAGCCTACGGATTGAGTTCAAACGGAGTTGGATGTCATCATTCTTGAGCTCATCGATCAAAATGGCAATAGGATATAAAGGCTCGTCGATCATTGCCATCGTGGCTCGCTAGATCTTGCTATTATATTAGATACCATTCAAACATATAGGCGTTAACAAAAGGAATCCCGAAAAAGAAAACAATTTTCCCTAAACTTCATACAAATAATTAGCGGAGCATGCAAGTTTTCATCCCAAGAAAATGAAGTTTTTGATTTTCCCAGCAAGCAAAGAAAAGGATGCCAATTACAAACAACCCTTGAAGTTAGAAAGAACAAGATTAATCTGATCTGACACCTCAAATTCAGGGAAAAAGAAAAAGGGCAAAACGACGTGAACATGGACTACGGGGTAGAGAGAGGGAGAAGTGGGATAGAGTACCTTCGGAGATGGTGGCGATGTGGGAGACTTCGTGATGTTTCGTTAGGAGCTCTCGATCTGCGAAGAGAAATGAAGAAAACAGCGAATGAGAGAGGGAGAGAGAGACAAGACTGTTTTTAATAGACCCCAAAACAGAAATCTTTCTTCTTCTTTTTTTTAATAATTTGGTTAATGTTATAAAAAATAGAAATAATATGATGTGCCACTAATTGTAGATGGTCACATGTGTATTGG